>CM037786.1:45469246-45519246 GCA_021229015.1 Solen grandis | reverse complement strand
TATGCTCACAAATGAAATTATACATCGGTCTTTCACCAAAACAAACGTTATTTTTCTTTTTATTTATTGCTTTAAAGGCCAGAAATTAGCTGTTTTATTCCCAAAAGACGTCAAAATTGGTGGGATACGTCGCGTGCGTGACGTTATTTATGACGTCATTTCTTGCGTGGGTCGGGTTCAGGTTCATTTAACGTCATTTAACCCTATACAATTCATAGAATAAAACAATGTGCAAAACGCGCGCGAAACGTCAAAACATTATTATTCCGTTTAGTCTCAGCATTTAAAGTCATGTAATAAAAAGAATTTCACAATAGTTCTCATAAAATTTTCTTAAACGAGTCTGGCAAACTTCTTACCATTTTCTTGAACTCGTTTAATATTTTTTATATTATATGACAACTCATGTGAGATCCTGTATATATCGCCTGCAGTGCCGGTCAATATAACATCATGTTATCACTCATTTGCATAAATCATTTTTAATTCAATGTGACGTCATCCGCTCCTTGTATTGTTATATTGACCGGTGTAACGGTTTCAAGTGACCCCTGAAATTCAAGTACCCCACCCCCCACCCCCGGAACATGAAAATGTTATTTTTTATGCCCTACCAGGGGATGTAAAAACGTTTTTAAATCCCCCCGGGGCAAGATGAAAACAATTTTAGATTCCCGGGGGAACTTGAAATGGGAGTAGTTTGAAAACGTTACAACTAACGATTTCAAATTCAGTTTAGGAAAAAGAAATACTGATAGATACATCAATTATATACATATACTTGTTGTTTTATGCTTTTCGGATGATTATAGGGAAATATCAGTGAATTAAAAATGATAATTTCACTGTTTTAAACAGTGAATATTACCATTTTCATAATTTTCACCCTGGAACTTGAACCCGACCCTACGTTATAAACAGATCAGCGTTTTTTTTTTTTGTGTTGTTGTTGTTTTTTTGCTGTTGTTCTGTTTTTTTACGCAAGAAATGACGTCATAAATAACGTCACGCACGCAAGGTAATCCCGCCACTTTTTAGGTCTCAGCTAATTTCTGGCCTTAAAAGCAACAAATAAAAAGAAAAATTGATTGTTTGGTGAAAGATCGATGTATAATTTCATTCGTAAACATATAAAGATGCATCTTCACTCGTGGCTTTGCCACTTGTGAAAATATCACTTTTTTATGTTCCCTCAGTGAAACTATTAATAGATCTTATACCAAAACAAACAATGATCCTCTATATAAAGTAAAATATAAACTTTCCTCATGAAGAGACAAACAATGTGTTTGTGTAGGGGGACGGGGGCGAGGTGTGAGCTTCACCAGCCTTATTTCAACCTCATATAACTTAAATTAAGGAAAATAAAACACTAATACTGTTTAGTATTTAAGTCAAAATGGGGTTACCCTGGGGGAGGTGGGTTAACTTGAAATGGGGGAAACTTGAAAACGCTACATCGGCTCTGCGGGCGATGTGTAACAGTGTAATATCGGTTTTATGGACTGTATTGATATACCAGTTTCACACAACAAATTTGATACACTAAAATAAAATGTCAGTTTTTGGTAGTAGGGCTAAAGAAAACAGGGTCGTAGATTAACCTTTGTTGTTGTTGCTGTATATCTTTTTAATCTATCCTTTAAAGTTATACACATGTACATTAAATATAAATTAACTGTTTTAATCTTTAAAATGTGTCTCTTTTGACGGTTTTATTATTATTATTATTCAAATTTCCAGGACATCATAGTTTTGCTTTTCTTTATTCTCAGTCTAAATAGTTTATTGAATCCACTTGATTGTTTAAATCTTCAAAACTCACCCACACTTGAACATAGTCCCAAGCTTTTGCCAATAAGCCATTTCCTGCGTGGTACTGTTCCAACGACTTCTTAAGAATACTTGGAAGTTCGTCATCAATCTAAAGAAATGCATTGAAAAAATAAATAAATAAATAAAACACACGCTTGAAATAAGGCAGATTACTCCACGGGACACTTATGGCCATCACGTCCGATAATCATTTCAATTATACAGACAATTTGCAGCAGAACTTTAACATATAAAACAACTGATTGATGGGGCATAAACTGATTAATGTTGTTTCAAGATTGTTGAAAATAAAATACCCAGTATTTTCTTTTCAAAAAAAAAAAAAAATCAAAAAAAATCAGGGTGTTACAACTCTAGGCCTGGACGAATTCCGACAAAGACTACGTCATTAGCAATCATCTCCGTATATACCATCTTATCATACGGAGGATTCCGGAGTTTAACGAAGTTACACGAGTGATGACGTTTATTACCAATGTTCTTCTTGCACCATATTTATAAGTTAATTTATTTTGCGAAAGGTGACATATAGGCCCGTTGGACCGAGTGTATTTTGCATTTGTACATGAAATGTGTTGATATTTATATATATGTACACATGTCACTATAATAAAAGATTATCTTATCTTATCTTAACTTACCTTTCCCTTGAAGACAGCCGCAGTTATTCCCCCTGCGAACTCACCAATGAAGATAATGACCAGGAATGCTATATACTGGAACACACAAAGGATTTTATTTCAATTATTTGTAAATTTATTTTCATACGAAATGAGAGCTGATTCCACTGAAATTTTCAACCAGTCAACGCTTTGAAAATGTTTTAGACTGTTTGATGTGTTAGATATTGCGTAAACTCAGACTGCAACAGACGCGTTGTTTTCCGGAATTTTAGCAAACCACGTTAGAACTGGCGAAAAAAAAATAAAGGAAGAAAAATTAAGTGTCGTTCTTCAAGTTGGCGATAAAACGTTCAATTAAAATAATTAAATAAACAGAAAATAGTTATGAGTTTATTTAGTTTAGCTTAAACTTATCTATTAAACGTCGATTGGGAAACAAGTTCTTACAACTTATACTAATCCCTCTCGACGGTTCCTGGGTTGGACCAGTACTGGGAAGGTCGTGAATAATTCTTGCACACATGACGCTCCGATCATTTAATAACGTAGGGTCGGGTTCAAGTTTCAGAGTGAAAATGATTAAAATGGTAATATTCACTTTTAATTCACTGATATTCCCTAAATTTATTGAAATAAGTTATAGGGCATTGTCCATTAATGATCAGGCATGCATTTCACGGAATTTCTCAAAATGAGATTGTCCTAGACTCAAAATTTAAAGGTTAAAATTTCCCTTCAAATTACATGTATTAAAACAATCTTTATTAATGGTGATACAGAATTTGAGATTTTTAGTAAGGATTTTTCTCAAATTGAGATATTTCGCTATACATTGAATATTATAATATCTCCCTGATACTCACGAATCCAATGAATAATTTATTCTGGGTGCAGGCAGCGAAGAAACCCAGGGCGCTGACGATCAGGACAAACCCGCCAAACCCGATCAGTACCCAGGCCGCTTTGTCCAGGGCCTTGTCGCTGGAGTCAAACTGGACCAGGTCCTGCATTTGTACCACATTCTTATCCACCTTGACCCATATCCCGACCCCGAGCACGGCCACTCCAGACAGCTGGAAGCGAAGGCGAAATAATTCATTAACATCAGTATACTGCCGGTAATAAAGTGTGATTTATGACTACAGTATTGCGTTAGATAAAGCATTTTGATAAAGAATTACTGCGCGTGTCAGTGGTAGTCATTAATGACTACAGTATTGCGTCAGATATATTAATGAACATTTAGAATAACTGTACGCATACGTAAGTGATAGTCATAAATGACTGCAGTATTGCGTTAGATGTAAATACAAATTTAGAATTACTGCAGCATGCGTGAGTTATAAGTCATTAATGACTACAGTAATGCGCTAGATTTATGATTACTGCACGCATGCGTGAGTGACAAGTCATTTATGACTATACAGTACTACGTTGTGATGTAAAATTACTGTACGCATGCGTGAGTTATGGTCAGAATTCTTCCAAACACTCTGACGTCATCAGCGTTTCTTTTCGAAAATCACTAAGGATTCCGGAAAAAAGCGAAGTATTGATTAATAACATTGTTCATTAAAATCTTCTTGAGCGAAAGAAAACACACAGACGAACACACAGTTGTAACAAGTATTTCTGCTGAATGAGATGAGGAAAAAAATCATACCAGGAAAATAATGTTGAACGATATCAGACCGAACCTGGCTAAACATTCTCCACAGGATCCCATCTCGTAAGGTCTGTAGAGACAGTGGCAGATGCTTGAGAACAAAATAAAAGGAGTTAATTTTCGTTAATTTCGCGGGTGGTTTTATCCACGAATATTAACCCGATGAAAATTTGATTAGATGACCTAATTATTTCTAGAGCAAGAAACCATGTGCTCTGGTTTTAACCCTTTCCCTCATATAGACTCATTTTGACGCACTCAATAGGTACCACATAAAGCCCGATCTGCAGAAAACCACAGTTAAACCTTACCAAATATAATTACAAAATCCTCATTTCCAGACCACTGAGGAGCAGCGAACAGCATAAAATTTGATCAGCCTGCGAGTTACTCGCAGGCTGATCTGGTTTCATGCTGTTCGCATAGGTCTTTTCATGGTTTCCTCTATGAAAGGGTTAAAGTCAACGAAAAAATGATGGATAGTAAGTGTTACTATAAGCAATAAACCATGATAACAAGTCATAAAAGTTGTGCATTACTTGATAACAGATCTGGATTATTAGATGCGATTTTAAATGCACTTGCAAATGCGGTAAATAGTACTGGGTCATGGTTTAGTGTAAATATAAGAAATAGTAATGATAATACTTATTGAAATAAGATGCAGTAATTAGTTATGTTACAAAGTGTAAGTGAAAATAAAAGGCAGTAAGGCGTCAAATTACTGAAGCATATATCTGAGATGCATTTACAAGCCGTGTTACTGAAATGTAAGTATATCTGAGAGGCAGTCGTGAACCATATTACATTATACGTCTGAGAGGCAGTAATGAGCCATGTAAATAAAATGTAAGTGTAAATCTGAGAGGCAGAAATGACCATATTACATTGTACGTCTTAGAGGCAGTAATAGTTCATTGTAAATCTGTTAGGCAGTCGTGAACCATATTACATTATGCGTCTGAGAGGCAGTAATGAGCCATGTAAATAAAATGTAAGTGTAAATCTGAGAGGCAGAAATGGAGAGGCAGAAGTGTACCAGGTTACAGTAATGTAAGTGTAAATCTGAGAGGCAGAAATGGAGAGGCAGGAATGGACCAGATTACAGAAATGTAAGTGTAAATCTGAGATGCCGGAATGGAGAGGCACGAATGGACCAGATTACAGAAATGTAAATCTAAGATGCCGGAATGGAGAGGCAGAATGGACCAGGTTACAGAAATGTAAATGTAAATCTGAGATGCCGGAATGGAGAGGCAGGAATGGACCAGATTACAGAAATGTAAATGTAAATCTGAGAGGGAGGAATGGAGAGGCAGGAATGGACCAGGTAACAGAAATGTAAATGTAAATCTTAGAGGGTGGAATGGAGAGGCAGGAATGGACCAGGTAACAGAAATGTAAATGTAAATCTGAGAGGGTGGAATGGAGTGTAAATGAAATAGACCATGTAAAAGAATTGTCAGTGTAAATATGAGAGGCAGTAATGAGCCATGTTATAAAAATTAAGCGTATTTCTGAGAGCAGTTTTTTGGCCAGGTTTGTAAATCTGAGATTCAGCACTAAGTCAGTTAATATAATTGTAGTCGTAAATATGAAGAAATGGTGATGAACCATAATCCCCCACCCCCTTAAAAATAAAAAAAAAACAACAACAAAAACACGACGTTATAAGTTATCGTATTTTTTTTTCAAAAATGCCATAATTACATATCAGTATTTACATGTACTTGTAATAGCAAGAAAGTACAAACCATACTTGCACAACACGAGACATAATTATATGGAAGCGTATACTGGATTTTAACACGAACATCTTTTTGTTTATCAAACTATGATTATTGCTCATGATCGGTGAGAGAGATACCACTTATGAAATGGGTCAGGACAGGTCTGTATTAATGTAGTTGTTCTTATTTTGACGTAGCACTATCTTGGGGGAACGAGATACTTCCTTGAGGGAACAAAAAATTGGAGAACGAGAAAATTTCTTAAGGGAACAAAAAACTTTCTTGTGAGAACAATACACTTATATTGAGGAAACGAGATACTATTTTGTGAGACCAAGAATTAATTATGTGGGAACAATATACTATCTTATGGGAACGCGATATATGTATCTCGTTCCCTAAATATATAGTGATACATTAAATAAGAATAACCATGCCACTTTTATGCGTATGTACGCCGTTTTGACTTAAGACATGGTGGATACTGTTGTGGGGGTGTAACCCACGTACGACTCATACGTTATAGGCAGTCATGGGTGTCTGACGATGGGGTACTGAGCTCCGACTCTGTACATGGAACTGATTTAAAAATCATGTAAAGCAATGCGTGCGTGAACAAGTATCAGGTCGGTTTGGGCATCATCTGACTGAAATTCTCATTTTAATTCCATGTCCAGGAAGGAAATGGTCCGCCATGTTTTGATGGCAAGAGATTATAAGGTCTGAAGATTGTGTATTCATTTATCGCTGTGTTAAGATAATCCATCATTAAATTGTGATCATGGTCCATCAGGTGATCATGGGAATTTTATAGTAAATGCAAGCCTTTATAGACTTTGAGCGAAAGAGCCTAGAACTCCAAGTCAATGGACGCTTGCATCTGCACTATAGTCTTTTTAAGCATTTGAAGGACCATGATTAAGATTTAATGATGGATGGTTCACCTTAAGATTTTTAATGACTCTCAGAGAATCTGTTTTACCTAGGTAGATTAATTAAGCAGTGATAACATTTCCTCTAATCACCAAAAAAGGTTTTATTCCTTAAATGGTTAAATGCAATAAACATTTGTTGGAACTGAAGGAAAATTTGTCTGACCATGAAGAAAAGGAGAAACTAGCGCTACCAGTGAAGGTGATGGATGCCCCCGCTATACCTCCTATACTCAAAAGTCTGAAAGATAAAGAACTTTTCATAGGGGTTCGACAACATGCGTAATTTTTACACATCCCTCACTTCCTAGAAGTATAATGAAGTATGTCTTATTAACGGCAAAACCTAAATAAAGCCTTTAAAAAGGTGAAAATTAAATGAGAATCTAAATACACAACTAATAATTAAGCAAATCACATACCTATTACGTGTGTATTAACCTATATCCTTCTATATAAGTGAGGTTAAATTGGGATGCAGCTCGTGCGATAATTGTGCCCGATAACAGCGGTGATAGTTTCGTTTACACGCCCCTTAGAAACGGACATATCTTCCCCCGTTCAAATAAACACGAATGGTCACTGTCTCGTGTGATGTTGCTACGTCTGACGAGATTAGACTTTTTATTTCAAAATAAGCTTGTGGACGCATTTTGTGTTATGCGTATTTTTCATTATAATCATTAGTATCGTAGTTAATGTAAGTATTTATAATATTATAGAAATATAATATTGTATCAAAAACAAATCCTAGTCTGTATCCTAATGTAAGAAAACCAAATGCGTGTTTCTGTAATAATTTAAAACAATGTGTGTATTGATTTCATAATTAACAAATATGTTATAATGTTACTACAACACTTTTTTACAGCAAAAATTATCAGTTTTCCTACATTGAAACTGAGATTTTACCATGAGAAATGATCAGAGCACCATGAATAATTCGCGGTATATTCCTTGAAGCAAATTATTCTCGATTGTTCGAAACTAGCGATATCCGAGTCTTGTGATAATTTGAGCATTCGATTATCCTACTCTTTCGATTTTCCGAGCCCTGCGATTCCCGAGCCTTGCGATAATCTTAGCTTTGCAATTGTCCGAGTCTTGCGATTTCCGGTTTCAATGCCAATTTTAAATCCGAGCCTAACTATTTCCAACCTTAAAAAATTGTGATTTTCCGATATTTGCAACTGTCTGAGTCTTGCAACTTTCCGAGTCTTGCGATTAACGGAGCCCTGCCTTCATCCGAGCACCTTTTTATTCCCAATCAGTCCTCGAATATCGGATATGTTTATTTATCTAAACGTTGGTACAACGTTCCTGTAACCAATTTCATCTCATACTGTAAAACGTTACAAAATCATTTTCAGATTCTTCTCTTGTGGTGTTTTTACGTTACTTATTTGAATTTGAATAATTTTAATGTCAGGTTATATTTAATGTTGAAAAATGACAATTTCCGTTATAACGACGTTGTCACAACGTTTCTAACATAATCTTTACATGACGTAGCGTTAATGCATGATTTGTGTTTGCTGGGTAAATCCCTTCGTAACACAAGACTAGATGCGCAAGGACAAGCCCGCGGCCTAAGGCACACCTTTTACCCTAAGTTCCCTAAGTATGAACCTAGCCACATGTCTCTTGAGCACGACACATCGTCTCACTGAGGCTAATGTTACTGCCGAATTAGCTGAGAATCTTTCACAGCCGAGACAAGCAAAACCACTACCATGACCTTTCACCTCTAATTGTGACATTGACCTTGGAGCGCGAGACTTAACTTTTGTGCTGACCATATCTAAAGGCTCTTAAGGCCCCTGGACATCGTCTCATTGAGGCAAATCTTACTGTCGAATTATTTGAGACCCCTGCGATCCATGTTAAAATACCAACCCGGACAAACAAATCAAGCACCATGGCATTTTACCACTAAGTGTAACCTTGAGCTTGGCTAGTCCGACACCCAATTCTTGTGAGCGACACATTATTTCATAGAGGCAAATCTTACTGCTGAATTAGTTGAGAATCCTGTGATTCAGAGATTAGTTACAGCCCGGACAAGCATATCCATCACCATGACCTTTCACCTTAACTGTGACCTTGACAGTTAAGCCTGGGACTTAACTCTGGTGCGCGACACATCATCTCAGTAAGGCAAATCTTACTGCCAAATTATCTGAGAATCTTGGGATCCATGTCTAAGTTACAGTCAGAAGAAAGAAATCTGGACAATAAAATACATCACAAACACTGAATAGACATCCTGGCAAATATGTCGAGATCGACAAAAAAGTGTTTAACGTTGATGTTCGAGATAACAACAAACTGAACTACGACCACGGAGAAAAACTTTGCCTTGAGAGATCGTGTTTTCAACCGGTTTGGCTCTTTAAATTTGAATTGTATGGGCAAAAAAGATGCCGAAAAAGGGAATAGGCTATACGTTTTTATTTGTTCCAATTATTTTTGTTTTACTCAACAAATACACATCGTGTTACTTCGCCTGTTTCCGGAATCCTCCGTATGCATGCAGCTCACTTGAGCCAAAGACTTGGCAACGATACTATATATCACAAAAGCACGTAACAAATTGTCGAATTCTCGCAGTCACGTTTTCAAATATTTCATTTTCTATTGAATGTATGTTAAAGTAGAGTGTATCTTTCAATAAGTCAAGTAATAAAAAAGATAAGTTATATGTAAAATAGACAAGAGTGTTTCTCTGGAACACGTGTGTTACCTGCTGAAGCTTGACGGAAAAAGTGTGATGGACGGACGGACAGACAACGGAAAATTGACCTGTATGCACCTCTGCTTACAGCAAGTGACACAAAAAGTACCTGCTGATATGTTATGAAATGTAATGTTAGTTATTTTTCTGCTACACTGACTGAATTTAAATTGAAAAGACTTTGAAAATAAATCAAAATTAAAATAATTCCATGTAAGAGAGAAATGATAATTTCATAATATAGTTAAATTTTCTTCTGTGATTTTTCAATACTTTTTTTGAAAGTTTGCAAAATTAAGTTATCACTGGCCCTTACAGGAGTTTCCCATCTCTGTTTAAAAAGTCTTTGCTTGAGCGAATTAACATGGCGATCGACTTTGAGAATGTCTCATAGCACATGGCATTTTCCTCTCGTCCAATCAGTTGCAAGTATTTGTTCATAGTCACCGTGGACTATAACGCGTAGTCCTCGGGCTCCGCCCTCGTGACTATATCGTGTAGTTAAAGGCAACTATGAACGAACCTATACATAATACTCAAAAAGAAAGTTTACATATCGGTTTCAGTTTCACTGAATATAAACTGCTGACGAAGAAACAGTGGTGACGTTGTGGCGTCTGATGACGTCAGAGTGAACAAAGACGTGTGAGATTATCCCCCTTTGCAAGGATATTTTCTCACTAGCTCGTATTGGACTTTGATCGAAAAACACCTGTTTAGTTATCCCCATTTTTTTATTTTTTAATCTCCAGGTAGTAAACGGTACATAAATATATGTATGTGCGTATTTTTTTAACAAATAAATTCAATCAATAAAACAAAGACCATTTGTTTACACAAAATAAAGATGCAGTCCATCCTTGATACATCGGCAGTTTTTCGCTGATGAATAGAGAATGACTGCCGATACCGGAAGCCAAATTTGCTGTTGAGAGGTTAATAAATCCGTCGCATGACTTTTAGTGCCGAAACCCGAGTATGCCATTGTATCGAATGTCGATATATCGAAGTTTGACTGTATTACATCATTTTCATAATTTCAAAATATCTGCTGTTTGTAATTACTTTTGGGCGGTTTTAAATAAACGTAGATATTACTTTGATTTGTATATAAATGGATGTGTTGCTTTGTAATAGTGATCTCTCGATCTCTCTCTCTCCCTCTTAACGAGAATATGTTGCTTTGTTATGCGATCTCTCTTAATGTTTGATAATTATGTTCTATACCTCTATCCAAATACCAATCCCTGTGAGCTTTGTACTGCTTTGTTACAGCGGTCCTATCTCACTCTGGTTCAACACTCTCAACTGATAAACTTATGTCTCATCCCCACATAAATTTGTCCATTGTCGATTTTTCGTCGTTATCTACATCCCGGTCCAGGTACTGATAATGCAATGATTGATCATTGTAAAGTCGATATCTTATCACAGGGTATGAGTTCCGATGCATGTATATAGATACCACATCTATATATAGGTAAACATTTCATCGTTCGGGGCAGGGTGCATCCTATTTGTCATTTATGTAAGGTACTTGACATCTCTATATGATTTTATCAGGTGGCCCCGGAATCGGGAGGACGTGGGTTTGATCCCTGGCCGCGACATGCCAAAGTCGTTAAAAATGGTAATGGTATAGCTCCCTTGCTTGGCGTTAAGCATATAAGGGCAATTCCAGGACTGGTTGGCCCGATGTCTGGATAATATGACTGGGTGTGGTATCACGCCACATGTCTACGGCGTGATACTGCAGTGTGGCAGCACTATATCTAGACATATTCACAGAATAACTAAAATACTGTTGACGAGCCGTTAAACACAATAGACAACAAACAAATACATACAATGTATAAGTTTTCGGTATCTAGATCGACTGATCAAGAAATGTGAATGCAAAAGTAAATACATCATTTGAGGACCCCAAACGAATGGGAGGCGGATGGATACCCAATCAGCCAATTAACTTATAATGAGCTACTTTAAAAGAAAAAAGAAAAAATGACCTAAAGTTGATTGAGATCAGTCGATTATATTAATGACAATTAAATCAATTAGACAATGGTCTTTTCAAACGAGATACACAATATAAAAAAAAAACACGCGTTTTGAATAAACTCGTATATTGCTTAATAATTATCCAGTCATATTTGTACAATCAAATATTCATTCCAAGATAAACAACTAACATACGACACACAGAAAATATCAGGACGGTACAGATGAAATTGTTGCAAAGGTTCCGCTTCATTGAATTTCATATGGAAAAAAAAATCGGATCTCAGGTGCAGATTTTAAATATATATCATTTAATTACATTGGATTATTATTCTTCCGATTGTTTCTTCATAAAAAGTGAGTAGTTTGCGTAATGTAATTAAACAGGTGACATTTATTCCAGGACTTTAAAAAGGCCCCGATTTGGAAAAATGAATAACTCATTTCATATTTTTCAAACGGTTTTAGCTAATTTAGAAATGTACTGAGAGATGTCTCAATATTTTTCACGTCCAACTATTATCTAATCACTACAGGAAAAAAAAAAAGTTTAAAGGAGGCTAAAAAAATGATGAAGACTATCGAAGTTTTATACAGGGGGCGTCCTCGAGTATATTTTATCGCACAAATAAGGAATTAGTAGAATCATGCAGGAAACTATTTTTAAGACCAGTAAGGAATTAGTAGAAATCATGCAGGAAACTATTTTTAAGACCAGAAAGGAATTAGTAGAAATCATGCAGGAAACTATTTTTAAGACCAGTAAGGAATTAGTAGAAATCATGCAGGAAACTATTTTTAAGACCAGAAAGCAATGTGTTCTTTAGCTCCGGGGTTATAATTCACCAATCTCATGAGCCTTTACGTTAGAATAGTTTTGTTTTCAAAGTGATGTTTTACTGAATCTATCAAAATGTCAATGACAATAATTATTGGCCTATCTTTTAAAATATAAAGGGTATAATCAATACGGTGAAATCGCCAAGTTACGTGTTACACACGATCTATAATACGGAGAATTCCGGAGAAAGGCGAAGTAACACGAATGCAATATGTCAACCTAAAAATCATGGGTCATTTCCAAGTACATGTATAAGAGAGATGGAAACAATGGTAACAGGCATGTTATAGCGAAGATGGCTCAGTCCTGATACATTGATTATAGTGACCCTTTCGTTTTAATTTCTCGTGTAGATCACACAGCTGTTGCAAAAATCCCTCATTTGGACAGATTTCGCGTTTATCGCGCACCATCCTCACAGCATCCGGGAGCTTAATATGGCGCTTTAGCATCAGAAAGGCGATTACAATGGTTGCTGACCGGCTGGCTCCCACCTTGCAGTTCACCATCACTTTGCCTGCAAAGGAAAATTTAAAACAGGAACCAATCAAATATTGATAATTTTCTGACTTACGTAATTTGATATAATAATCTTAATTACCCGGCAGGGTTATTCGGATTTTCATGTGAGGAAGCCTTCCAGCTGGCTTGCGGTAGGTCGGTGGTTCTACCCGGATGTCTCCATGCATTCAGGGTCTTCCTTCACCTGTAATCAAAGGTACCCGGTACGTTGCTGCCCATTAAAAAAATCAATGACCTTATATATAATAAGAAGGAAGGTAACTTATTCCACTGAAAATGTACATCATGTCGTTTCAATTGCCGTAACTCCTTTGAAATTTGGTGGATTTTCATAAAATTGGTCTTTTCTGCGTGGAAGAGATGATTAAAGACAATCGGGTACAAAAAGCACCCCTTTGCCGAAAGAATCGCGCTACAACAGTTCTCGAAGTCGAAAACGTGTTTGGTCGGAAGAGATCCTCGCCAATCTCTCCCGTGTAAAACTAAAGAAAAACTAAAGCTTCAATATCAGCATTGAATTGCATGGACAGATTTCTTATTCTTATTATATGATTTTTTTTAATGCGGCAGTTTTTCGGTCAGATCAACGTACTGGATAACTGTGTCTGTAAGTAGCTGGACGTCGCTACATGACTGAAATACTGTTGAAGCGGCGGTAAACTCAAACAGTCGAGTCTTATAAGCTTTATCAAGGGAAGTAACTGCTGAGAGTGAGTTTGCATTATTAGTACAAATGTGCCCATCACGCTCAAATTATTATGACCGGTGGTTAAAAGACTTGTCCCGTAACCGAAGGTCATGGCTTCGATCCCCAGTCACAACATACCAAATTCGTTATAAGGTGGTACTGTTACAGTTCCTTTGTGTTTTGTTCCAGGACTGATTGACCCTGTGTCAGGATAATGTGACTGATGTGGTATAATGACAATTGTTGATAAAATGATGTTTCACAATAAGGTAGCATCATATCTGTCTCATGTAAACAAAAGTCCAAAACTGACTGAATTCATGTCGGTGAGGCGTTATACCCAAGCATACGTTGACCTTTTTATAGTCACAACGTACTGAAGCGAGTCCAAAAATATTTCTGTTGATCCATAACAATTAACAACAAGACAAATATTACTGGAATGCTGATTGCCAAACTCACTCTGTCGCTAATAATTTACATGAAAATCCACTAGTTATGTCAGTTAGAAAACAAGTTCTTAGAAATAAGAATTCAAACAATGTTCCTCTTGACCACTAGCACAAGAACTCAAAAATTTTGGCCGGCTTTTTTCAATTATATTACATAATTTTTATTTTTACAACAATAATGGTAGTTGCTCTCTTTTCCAATTATATGGTTTAATGGTCAAATTTAAAACCTATTCCATACTGACGTCACATTTCATGCGGCGTCAATAAACATACACTTGAAATTTCTTGAAATGTCACTGATTGGTCAGTTTGAATCAGCAAATTATGCCGGAGATTGCCGATCCCCTGGTGAAATGGTCTAACAGATATTTTCTTATCTTACCACCATTATTCAGAGCGTCCTCAATGAAATCCACACATTTCTGGAAATATTTGGACAGATCAAAACCCATCATGTCTGTTGCCTCGATTCCAAGGTACTCGATCTCCACGCGGCGGTACATCACGTGGTTTGTGTGCACGTGGTACCCATAGTCCTTGCCTTCGGCCGTGTTCAAAATGTGAGTGATACCCAGCTTCTTTAGTCCAACTCTGCTCTTGGCTATCGACCTGTGCTTCACAAAACATCCCAACTTTAGATGGTTTTATTCAATTAAATTAAGCTTTTACCTCGTATAGACTCAGTCTGAGGCAATGGGAAATAGAGCAAACCCAGAGCAGGCAGCTTCTACAGGAGCTGTCAGATCAGAATCTCCTGTTACTCAGATTTTACACGGCAAAAGAACATTTTGTCATATATCATATACCATATAAAGTACAGTAAATAATTCTCGATTCTTGATACCATCGTAGCAACGTCGTGGCAAATAATCAGGATTTCATGGGTGCAATACCCATTCCATAAATAACAAAGTCATTTACACACACACACACACACACACACACACACAGAGCACCGTTAACTCCCTAGCTGACGTTAAGTACAGAAGTAAAGTACTGATTAGACTGGTTTTATTTACGGCATGATATCACAAAACTGAATATGTCTGAAAAAGATGTAGTCGCATTAGGCAATAAATGGAATAATGTCGAAAAAATCAATGACAACGCGTAGGAAAAAATATTATTATTATAACTTCAACGTTTCGGCTAACGCCTTCTTCAGGATAACAATAACTTTTAAACATAAACAACAGAAACGACGTCACCATCAATAACGTAACGTCAAAAAAAACAAAACAAAAAAAACACACAAAAAAAAACGGAATGTTTTTACTGCATTAAATGGAATGCTCTATCAATCGTATTAATCATAAACATGTCCTCTTTCACATCCGTAAAAATTAATATATTTCATTTAATTAATTAATTAATTAATTAATCATTTTTACTTCCTTCACAACGTGATGAAGACTACGAAAACAATACTTACTCCTCCCCAAGAAACAAGTTTGGATACACCTCATTAAATGCCTCTGTCGGCATCATTGTTAGCCCGCCAGACGGCGCTGTGATAATCGTGTCTAGCTGTTCCGGTGTGTAGGGCAGCAAGTCGTCATCGCCGTCAGTCCCATCGGGAGCACTGTCAGCGACGTCTGATTTAGCGGCCATTCTTCAAATCTAGTGAGTGTTGTCGGGGGCCATCTGTGTTGTTAATAAAAGCAGGAAAATATCTTACTTATTGTTCATAAGTAATGGTTGAACTTCCGTCTTTTGTTGTTGTTTTTTTTGGCGGGGGGTGGGTGGGTGTCCGTCCGTCCATTGGTCCGGACATCATTTTATAGATTTTGAGGAAAAGAATTTATAACTCCAAGTCAATGGATGCTTGAATCTGCACTTAAGTCTCTTTTGAAGAACCATGATTATAATTTAATGTTGAATGGATTATCTTAGAATTATGCGAGTCGGGAGTCATGTTCATCACCATGGGACGTCCTCGACGTCAATGTCACTTGATATTTTTTACATGATTTTACAAACGAAACCAAGCAACCCTGTTAATCTTGTAAGATGACGCAAAACACCCACAATTCAATACTCTAATAATTACTTAGAATTTATTTTACGTCAATTATGAAACAAATTCTTATAACACTGATGGCTTGTCGGCTGTTCGATGCCGTTTGTGTACCGAATGACACGAAAATTGTTTTAAAATGGCAGTAGAAATCAGGCAGCAATCACCGTAAAATTAAGTTGCAATTTGCAAGGATTTAAAATGATTTTTCATGACCTTCTCAGATACGAAGTACGTGTGTGAACAAGAAACCGTCGAGAGGGATATGTAAACTTGTTTCTTAATCTATGTTAAAATACTGGAACTGAAATCTCTTGATCCAAAGACTTATTAAACAAGGATTGGCAACTTGTCTAAATCTTACTCAATTCTCGCAAAGTTTTGTTTTCATATACATTGTATCTCTTTTTCTATTGAAGATATGTGAAAGTAAACTGAATCTTACAATAGAACATAACAGTATATCAAAATGATACCGGTAACCTTATGTATTAAATGTATTAAAATACGCCAAAAATTTTCTAAAAAAAATATTTTAAGTAAAATAGAAAAGTACCTCCATGATGGTAAATATGTAAAATGTGTTGTTTTTCTGTAACACCGGTTGGCCTTAAATAATAGTGGAAAATATTTTTTTTAACCCTTTCCCTCATAGAGGACACCATGAAAAGACCTATGCGAACAGCATAAAACCAGATCAGCCTGCGAGTAATTCACAGGCTGATCAGGTTTGATTCTGTTCGCTGCTCCTCAGAGGTCTGGAAATGAGGATTTTGTAATTAAATTTGGTAAGATTTAACTGTGGTTTTCTGCAGATCAGGCTTTATGTGGTACCTATTGAGTGCGTCAAAATGAGTCTATGAGGGAAAGGGTTAATCATGATAAAATAATTCCTAGCAGTAGAGAAATTATTATTTTATATTATGGTAAAATTATCCTCTGTGACTTTTTTTTTCTTCTTTTTTTGTTGAAAGTTTGCAATATCCAATGACTTGCTGTGTGCCTAAACAATATGTTCTGATAGCGTTACAGGAGTTTCCTATTTCTGTTCAATATGTCTTTGCAGGATAAAACCATGAACCCTGACACTTAACTTATACCATTATGTCTACACACTACACACAAAAAAGATGCCTGATAATAAAAAGAGAACAAAATCATGTTGTTTTTTATTTTTTTTATTTTTTTTTTGACATTTATTTTCATTACCGACATACATGTACTTAAAGCTTCTACAACAGTTTAACAATAATTTAAACAAACATAGGCAGTTTCAAACAATACTCTGTGTGCGTGCCTCGTTTTCACCCTAGCACCCCAATCAGTATAGCATTCCAGGAATTCATAAGAAAATCATGCTAATGACTAAATAAAAAGAAATTAGGTTTCTGATAGCATCAAAAAAGTTTGAGAAAGCTATAAAACAATATTGACAAACCAGGTACATGTTACATCAAAGGGGCCTGGACAGTGTAGTGGTAACCCACTTCGCTTCTCACTAATGCGTCCCCGGTTCGATCTGAGGTGACATACATAGAGGATACAGTGGTCACACAAACAAGACTGGCGTTTTTTTTTCATGTTCTCTGGTTTCCTCTCACAATAATGACCACATACGCTGTCATCCCAGCCATTAAGAATGATTTATTTAAGTAGTAAGAATATGAGAACTTGTTTTATAGACTTCAGTGTATCTGTATCAGATTATCTACGAAGCTACATTTCTAGGTATTTAACTACTCCTTAATTAAAAAAAAAAAAAGGTTTTTTTCAATAAAGCTTTAAACATTTTTCTTGATAAAGCATCCTGTATTTAAGATCATTTGATCTTATAAAACTAATACCATAATAAAATATCAATACAAAAGTAACCTGCCTACAAGCAACAACACTTAATGAGTAACAAATTTTGTGAATCTTGCAAAATCACAGGACCAAATGTCCTGCCATCCCTAAAAAAAAATTGAATATTTAGTATAAGATACGAACAAAGGACTTTGATCCAAAATCAAATGAATATTGCACTCCTTCTTAGAAAATCAAAGATGTTCTCAACCTCTGGTTCCCATCTCTGGGTCAAATTCCACCAACAATTCTTAGAGCTAAGTCATATTTAAATACTTTAACCCTTTCCCTCATATAGACTCATTTTGACGCACTCAATAGGTACCACATAAAGCCTGATCTGCAGAAAGGCAAACTCAAACCTTACCGAATTTAATTGTAAAATCCTCATTACCAGACCACTGAGGAGCAGCGAACAGCATAAAACCTGATCAGCCTGCGAGTTACTCGCAGGCTGATCTGGTTTTATGCTGTTCGCATAGGTATTTTCATGGTATCCTCTATGAGGGAAAGGGTTAAGGTGAATTTCATAATTCTTGTCTCTCCTGTAAAAATACTTTATTTCTTAACAAATATTGTTAATTTTAAAGGTAATAATTGATTTTGGCTTGGTCATTTACTTGAATATTTTGAAACACAGGAATGGTGGAATGTGTATCTATCCAGTTTAAAAATTTAAGTATTACTTAGTGCCTAGTATTGTTGGTGGAATTCGAGTCAGATGGCCCCCCTCCAACAAGCCATTTGCTGCCTGTGTCCACTCTCACCTAGAGTGGTGCATGCATTACTGGGTCAAACCAAGGTACACTACAAGACAGGGATCAATTCAGCCATATAAAATAAAGTTCTAACCTCTAGTGATTCTAAGAGGAAACTTTATTTTTTTTAAGTTATGGATTCCTATAAGAAAACAATACCTTTGGGAGTCTAATTTTAAAAGAAATAAATTAAGTTTTGCTTATTTTGACAGAGGATCACTTGCTTCCTGTTCCCGAATTACAGAGAATTATAAAAAAAATTCAGAATAGGATTGAGTTTTTTTTTTTTTTAAATTGACAACAGACAATGAAGGACTGACATGGTGTGATCATGATAGCACCGTGTGCAAGATCTACTCAGGCAAGCTAAAATTGTGCAAAAAAAAACACTGGAAACAAAGATCTAGCTAAGTGTTGGTCCCAATAGGGATTATTGTATTTATATATAACTTTTTACAACATTTTTTTTTAAAATTGGCTATCATAAAAATACTGATATCTTTATCAGAAAATATAAACTAAAGCTATCACTACAGGTGATAAATACCCTAGCAACATTGCACTGACTCCACAAAACTTAAAACAGACAAAACTAGAAGTCGTTTGTTTAAGATACAAACGAAGCGGCTTTCTGTTTGCTTATTCCAAAGGTATTAAATATATAAGTTAATACAAAAAAAATGGAATAGTGATGCATAATAATGTATGATTTAATACGTAAATCATCATTATCTTAAATATATACTTACGATTATGTTAAAAAATAAGCTATAAATCTTTTTTTTTTTTTTTTTTTTTCATTTTCGTCTTCTTAAGAAGATACTGAGAAAGCATAAATATGGATCTTATTTGATTATGCACCCATTTTCTATCATTCAGAAAAAACACCAAAAAAACAAAAAAAGGAAAATTTTAAGATAATAATATCCTCAAGAATTGTTTTCTTATGCTATTCAATCGATTTTATTTATTTTTTATTCTTTATTTAATATTTTTTTTTAACATATACTTAAATGATTTTGAATTTTTTTTAATTTTAAATTTTTTTTTTTAAAATTAAACAAAGGCAGGGGTGTAAGCAAAATAATGAAAATAATTTCTTATTTCTATGTAATTAAACATTATAAAAGTCTTGAAACTTTCAACTATTCATTTGCTTTGTATATTTGCTTATTTTTACAGATTTAGAAAAAGAAACCGTTAAACATTTAGAAAACATAAAAAATCGATAGGAAGATAAACATGTCTTTGTCATTTTCTTCAGAAAGCCGTGATAGCAAATGCAATAAGATATCCGTATAGGTTTTCTGGCTCTAGTATAATTATACTAATTCATCGTAAATGCGACTCTTTACTAAAAAAAAAAATCGTATCACAATTCACTATTCAATGCAGGCATTCGTTCCTGCAAAAGAACAATCGGATCTTGCTCAACCAACCCCATGAATTAGCCCTTTTACGAAAAACATGAATAAGTCATGTTTGATAACGTAATTATTTGAAATTTTCTTGACTTTTTGCTCATGTTAAGGTACGGCATTATTACTTATTTAAAGTTAATATATACAATCTTTTGATCTTTTTAATATATTTTCCTTACACATCAATGTTGTCATAAACAAGTTACACAACATACATTCTTTAAGGTATGCTTAAGATTGGCATCAATACTCATGACGCTGGAGCGCGAATACGTATTGAAATGAATGATTTTTATATTTTATCGACGTCAAAATCAAGAGACTGAAGAAAAATATCTTTTTGCATGGACATGTTCAGTTAACGTTCTATTAATCAAGAAAAAAAGTATCTTCGAGAATACGAACAGGTATGTTTTCACATTTTCAAATAGGCATTCCATCAAACATCAATATCTGCCATGTTTGATGACGTAATCACTTGAAATTTTCAAGACCTTATGAACGTACTAAGTTTCGACATTTCTGAAAAGTTTAAGTTCATTGGTCTAATTGGCGATTTTTATGATTTTTCAAAATAATTATTGCTTAAGTATGCATGACATCATAATCAGTGACAAAACAAATTTTTCAATTTTTAACTCTATCAATTCTGAAGATATAATTAAGGTTGACTTTAAATTCATAATACCAGAGCGAAAGAAATCTTTAAAAATATTTTTTTGTCTTCTTGATGACGTCATAACCACGTGACTAAAGAGAAAATCATTCAGAAAATGGAATGTAAACTTCAATGCCGATATGCTGTCCAATTTTCATGTTTGTAATGCATCAGGGGGCTTTGTAACATTTAAATTTAATTTTTGACCAAAGTTCGTAACTCGGTATTGCCATGAAATCTGAATCTTTTAGAATTTGGAATTTTAAATGCCAAGATGACATCTACATCCTAAAATACATCTTTTGTAAAAATATCAAGATAATCGGACTAATATTGAAGGCTCTAGAGCGCGAACAAACTTTTGAAGCTGACGTCAAATCTGACGTCATATGACGCCAATGAAAATTGAAAATGATTGAATGTATAAAAAGATACTTTTTTATCGCTGCAGTTTCAATTTCATTAAAATTGACTCAAAATGTATGATGCCAGAGCGAGGAAAATCTTTGAAAAAATAGGATTTTGTCCTTTAAATGACGTCATAACTACGTGACTTAAAAAGAAATCTTTCAGAGAAAAGAAAGTAGACCTCTGGGCCAATGAGCTGTCCAATTTTCATGCTTCTATCTCATCAGTAGCCTTTGTAACATTAAACTAGATGTGGGTGTTCCTCGGAACACTTGTGTCGCCTGCATTTAAGCATGTTTGATGAAAGAATTGACTAGAAAATCGATCTTTTGACAAATTATTGATAAAGCATAATCTATTTTGTGAGGTACAAAATAACACCAAATTATAAAAATCTTGACAACAAATACAAGAAAATGAAGATTATGGTTCTTGTGCATTGTACTTCTACACATCATAGTGTATAATTTGGTATATTGGCAAGTTTGTAGTAATCCAAACTGTAATATTTAGTACCAGACCAGACCAGGCAAGAGTCCACCAGACAGGTAAGTGTGAAAAATAACAAAGAGGAATAACTCTGAAAATGTTAAAGTCAGAGTTATAAATCTTGTGCACTGCACTCTGCCTCATTGAGTTTGATCGACCTACAAAATTTCAAGTTGATACCTCAAAATATTTTCAAGTTATATTTTCAAGTTGATACCTCAAAATATTTTCAAGTTATATTTTCAAGTTATGCACTAAACAAAAATTATGTTTGAAAATCAACGAAGGGAAAAAACTTAGAAAATATATAAGTAACGGTTATTATTCTTCTGCACTGCACTCCAACTCCATGAGATCTCTCCAATTATGAAGTTTAGCAATACTTCACATACCTTTTATGTTACGCTTCAAACAAAAATAGTCAAAGTCTGAGGATCAACAAAGCACATACCTTTCACGTTACGCTCCGAACAAAAATAGGCTAAGTCTGAGAATCAACAAAAGGCAATAACTCAGTAAAAAAGAAAGTCAGTGTTCTCATTCATTAGCATTGCACTTCACATCAATGTGATTTATCTACCTAAAAAGTTTCAAGTCAGTACCTCAAATACTTTTCAAAATATGCCCCAGAAAAAATTAAGTCTGAAAATTTACAAAGGGCAATAACTCAGAAAATATTAAAGTCAGAGTTATCATTCTTGTGCACTGCACTCCACCTCAATGTGATCTATCCATGTTTTAAGTTTCAAGGTGATACCTCAAATACTTATTGAGTTATGGTCCGGACAAAAATAAAATCTCAGAATCAACAAAGGGTAATAACTCAGAAAATACGAAAGTCAGAGTTATCATTCTTGTGCACTGCACTCCACCTCAATGTGATCTATCCATGTTTTAAGTTTCAAGGTGATACCTCAAATACTTTTCGAGTTATGCTCCGGACAAGAAAATGTGACGCCGACGACACAGACGACGACGACGGACAAAGTGATCCCTATGTGTCTGCCATGCTATGCAGGCGACACAATAATAGTTTTAGGACCAAAGTTCGAAACTCGGTTTTGCCATAAATTTTTAAATTTTTCGAATTTAAAAATTTGAAAAACAAGGTGCACATCTACATCATAACATACATCTCCTGTGAAAATATCAAGATAAAATATAAAAAAATAAAGACTCTAGAGCGCGAACAAACATTTGAAGCTGACGTCAAATCTGACGTCAATTGACGTCATTGAAAATTATTGAATTTAAAAATTTATACTTTTTTGTCGAGGCAATTTAATTTACATGTTGCTTAGACACTGACAACTTACTGAAATTAACTCTTAGATTTGGTTGGAAAAAAAGGAATAATAATAATAATAATAAACATAACAAACCCTATACGTTTTCCGCAGGTTGCGGAAAGCTGTAATAAAAAATTGCCGAATTTGTGGAACAAGCGTATAAGTAAATAATAAAATGTAAATTGTATTATTTTCCTAAAAACCTTTATTTTTTTTATTTTTTTAAATGCATAAGATCATTTTGAGATTTCTTATCATAATTTTATTTTTGAAAGCTTACATAATTTTTTATTATCAAATAATTTTATGACAATTTGGTACATTTATTTCAAGCATGATTAAGGATTACGGACCCTAATAAATCGGTAAACATCGACAAATGTCGGGTAATATCGCAATAAACCGGAAGCCGCTTTCGCCCTCTGTCGACAGGCTTCGTATAATCTATTTTAAGTAATTATTTGTCACGTGAGAGGGTGTTTTCCACTGTGACGTCATTATTTGGAAACTACCAATATGAACATTACCTACAATGCGCATAATGCCGAGGGTGATGTCACAGCTTTAGCTGCATTACTTTCTCATGCCTGCTCGTTGATATCCTTACCAGATCTGATAAAATTTACATTTTCTCCTCGAGCAATTTACTTCAGTTATTTGTCCAATAAGGAAAAGGCAAAGAATCTGTGTACATTACAGGATCTTGTTTCATGTGGTGTGTGCAAATTGGACACAGCAGAGAATATTGCTTGTTCAGGCCTGAACTTGAATAGCCTGAAGAAAATATTTCTCCGCCAGGGAGAAGATGGCTTGCATAACACGTTTACTTGCAAGAACTCTGAAGGACAACCACGTGTTACAAATACTAAAAGAGTGCTAGAAAGTGTGATTCCAAAACTTTGTGAATATTTCAAGAAATAATGAAATTTTACTTTATGTGGTTATCATGTGATAAGAGCAGTTTGTGAAATAATCCATTTTGTTATACAATATACAATGCATTTGTCTATATCATATTATATTTGCACACTGACCATTATTGCTGTCAAATATCTGTCACAGCATTTCGGATTTCAAATGTTCTGTTCTAATTTTTTTGGAATTAATTTTTCACTTTAGAACTGTTTTCAAATTTTTAAATTTAGTGTGGGACAACTCCTAGATGACTTTCTATGTTTTCCTTTCTCCAAAAGATGTATAAAATTTAAGATCTTTAATTAATATTGAATCAAGAATATTTTCGGCCAATTTTCGACATTTTAAACCTTTTTTAAACCATGGTAAAATCTCCTGTAATTTGGTCAGTCATTTTCTCAAATGTTGTAGATATGAAATATCAATTTTATTTTGATTGAAATAAAACATACCTTTTACAAAAAGAGAAAATAAATGGAACAAGGTTTTAGAATTAGGGAAAAAAAAGAATTGCCGGGACTCTTTTTGAAGCATTTATCATACTGAAAAATAAAAAGATGAACATATAATAGTTATTTGATTATTATTTTCATGAGAGTGATGAATGTACACTATAAAAACATATATTTGGATATTCTAGAGTTACATTTGAAAAAAAATACACCTTGTTTTGTAATGTAGGTATCCACTTAATTTTCTTCATTTTCCGAGCTTGGGGGTTACCATTTTCAAATATGAATATCTCAAGTTTTACATGGTAAAAAGTGTTTTAAATCTGGAAATAAATTGCTTTTATAATATTAATTAAAATAAAATAAGGCTTCATTATTTTCTTGACAATGCTTATTAGGGTCCGTAATCCTTAAAGGTAAACAATCTATCACAGACACTAATTTATAAGTGGACAAAGATATAGCCTATATGTCACTCATCTGAATACCACTGCCCTTAAAGAAAATAGAAATGAAAGTGCAGGATATAAACAGTTAACTCGGGCATTTTTTATGTTAATTTTCATGACCATTACACAGAAAAATCAGTTGGAAATAAATATAAACAGGATCAGGCCTTCTTGATAAAGGAAGTTTTGATTAAAACCTACCATGAAAAACACAAACCCCATTTACTTTTTGTTGGTGGGTGATTTTTGCTTTTTTTTTTTTTTCCCTAGTCTTTCCTTGGTTTTGGATAAAAAAAAATCTTCACAGAACTAGAACACATGTGTCACCTGCTGAAAGTTGACAGAAAAAAATTGTGATAGACAGACAGCCAGACAAATGGACAGACAGGCAGTGGAGAAGTGGTCCAAATAAAAAAGAAGTGACACAAAAACTATTAAATCAATAACATTTGAAAAACACAGATTTATTTTAAAAATTACCATTATAATTAACTAGAAACTTTCAAAGCAAAGGCAAAATAAGCCTCCCATTTAAAACACTAATATATACCTGTCATACTTATAACTTCGTTAACATTCATTATAGAAATTAAAATCCAGCTTTAATACCTGAACCTTAACCCTTTCCCTCATAGAGGAAACCATGAAAAGACCTATGCGAACAGCATAAAACCAGATCAGCCTGCGAGTAACTCGCAGGCTGATCAAGTTTATGCTGTTCGCTGCTCCTCAATGGTCTGGAAATGAGGATTTTGTAAATAAATTTGGCAAGGTTTAACTGTGGTTTTCTGCAGATCAGGCTTTATGTGATACCTATTGAGTGCATCAAAATGAGTCTATATGAGGGAAAGGGTTAAGCTAATGAAATCTTATGGATAGACAAAACCCAAACTACATTTGTTGGTAAAACAGTTTAACCTCTTTATCAGTTATTAATGACAATATCTTACCCTTTACTTCATGAAAATTCATGCACCAATTTAATGATTTGATGAATATAAATTTCATGAATCTTTAAAGGTAAACGAAAGTGATTTTTTTTTCTTTGCAATGCATACTGAATAGAAACATGGCTACATCGTATAAGCAAACAGAGGAGACCCTATTCCAACAGCTCATTACTGGGGGGGCTGACTGATCTGGGTTTGCCCTGTTTGCAAATGCTTCAAAATACCTCTAATGAGGTAAAGCGTTAAAGAAAAATGTACATTCCAGTACAGAAAGAAGTAACTAAAAGTGCAAAGTAAATTTGCACATACTTTCAAAAAGATTTTTTTTAAAAATATTCTTGAGCAGAAAAAAATGAAATAATTTTCATCTTATCAATGTTGGAAGAAATCCAAAGCTTCCAATTATATATATATTTTTTTTTTTTTTTTTTTCTTTTTTTTTTAAATATATTTCACTTACTTTTTTAAATGTTTTGAGTCGAGTTTAGAACACTGATTACTACTCTTGCTACTCGTTCAATGAACAAAAATCTTCTGATTATTTCTGAATATCTTTTCATATGGAACACATATCATGCCATTCAAAACACTATGTCATATTTCACAGAATGTATTTCAAACATGTTCTGACTAGTGCTTCAAGCCGACCACAAAATCTTATCAGTGTTTTGATGGCAACCTGCACTTGCCCCTGTATTTTTGCTACTATAGTGCTCAGTTATTTAAATCAAGAATTCTGAGCTGCCAACAAGGCGGCTGCTATCTTCATATTTTTCTCTCTTTTCAAAATGTCCATCAGCTTGGTTTCCTCATCAGGACTAGAACAAATGACGATAAACTTGCTGTTTTTCCGGCGTGCTCGTCCACGCATCTGCACCAGGGCCGTGACGGTGGACGGGGGATACATGCTGATCACACGCTCGCATTCCGGCCAATCAACACCCTCCTCTGCCACTGATGTTGCAATTATTACCTGAAATTTAAAATACATGTATATTTAGAGATAAAAAGGACACATCTGGAAACAACATGACCATAACAAGAGGACCAAAGTGGAAGCTTAATTGCTGATGTATCTGAGCACTTTCCGCCTTAATATGGCTTAATATTTGACTTTATGATCTTCAGCATCAGTCAGATTCCAGATTATGCTTGTAAGGAAACTAGCCCCAGCATAATGGGGGGGGGGGTGATGGCTAAACAGATCATTATTGCCTAAGCAACTATGGCAGAGGGTCATGAAAAGATCATTTGTGCAAAATAAGATTAACTCTTTACTTCATATAGACTCATCTTGACACATTAACAAACATTGTAGACCCAGCTCCTTCTAAGAGCTGTCTGATCAGGGTCGTCTCTGTTTGCTCATACAATATTGTTTGTATCTCTGTTTCTACACAGTCATCTGTGGCAAAGGAAAATCCATTATTTCATAAACCATTTAAAGATCCATCAATTAATATTCATCAAATCATAAATTTGACATGAATATTCATGAGGTAAATGGTTAAATTCTGACCAGTGGTTACAGAGAAGAATATTGAGATACATATGATAAGAAGTCTGCACCATGGGAGCTTAACATTGTGTTGAAAGTGACCTGAAAATGCTTAGTAGTTTCATTTACAAAAATAAAATCATAAATTACAGAATTCTTTTGCATATTACATCAGATTAGTAGTTAACATCAAAAAGATATTCTTCTATAAAAAAGATTAATTTCAGTGTTTAGTTATACAAACTACATTTTCATTATAGAAATAGCATATTTATACAATATGGCATTCTATTTTACCTAATTGTTACATCTTGGAATTATAAAGCTTATCACATTTATTTACCTAACTGTATGACATCTTGGAATCATAAAGTCTATCACATTTTAAAATTTGATCTTTTTTATCCCAACCCAATAGGCAAGTTAAATTAACAGTAATTGAAATGACCCTTCTCCCATTGAGTTTATCCTTTACCTCATGAATATTCATGTACAAATCGATCTTAATAAATATCAATTAAATGAACTTTAAATGGTATATAAAACAGTGGAGTATTCTCCACCATGGAGACTGTGTAGATTTGGAGCTTCAATATTGTATGAGCAAACAGAGAAGATTGATCTGCTCTGCTTGAAAATGTGTTGAAATGAGTCTGTACAGAAAGTTCCATAAAATCTTTATTCAATCTAATGGAAGTATGGTCCTTTGAAAACATCAAAATTTGGCCAAAATTAAAAATATGTTTGTTTGTAGTGCTCTAACCAACCCATCAAAATGGCCCCTACTTATTTTTTTTTTTTTTTTTTTGGTCTTAAAGTTGTAATTTTTATTTTGATCTTTTTATGTCCATTGCATAGAAAAAAAACCTTTAGCAATATTTTTGTCATTTGAAATTCAGGGTCGGAGCACTACAAAAAAACAATTTTTTAATGATGGCCTTATGAGAATGCAAATTTTCAGCTGAATATTTAAAAATCCAATTTGAGAGGTTTCATGAAATACAGGCCATAGACTCACTTGGTACTTGAACTGTTTGATGTCCTCAAGGGCCCGTTTCTGCTGCGGGACACTCATGCCCTTGTCCACTGCTCCGCCACCTCCGTGCCCCACCACCATGGTGGTGTTCAGCTGCAGCCGCCTTAACTGATCTGACTCCTGCAGACACATACAAACAAACGTCTTATCTAGACAAGTAACTGGTGTTGCACGCAACACATAAGATGCATAATTTTTCCGTTACCATAGTAACTAGAATTTTGGTCCGAGAAAAAAAAAAATCAAAGTGAAACAAAGTGAGGTGCTGAATCTCCATACTGCCATCTATTAATATACCAATTTTCATAATATTATGTTTAACGTTTTTTAAGTTATTGCGGGATCCATATTTCCAGACATCCGGACGGACGGAGGGCAATCCTATAATAGTCCCCTCGGGTTACACCAGTAGGGGACTAATTATTTTTATATCATTTATTTTATCTTTAAACACATTAATTAACTAATCTTTCAATGACACCTCAGTGATTTTTTTTGGTGAGAAATTACTTATTTTTTCAGGTGGTTTCCCCTATATTCGCGCATTATTCTTATACTGTCCCCACTTTGCATTGGGAAGTGGGGCAATGATAAGTTCTGGAAATCAAGAAATTTTCTTCTTTTTTTTCACACATACACTTATTTCTACAAAAATGTCTTGTGATTACCAATAAGTATATTTCTATTGCAACTAAAAATAAGTTTCTATGGCAATGGATAGGGGTTTAACATCAGTTTTTAACATTTCTTACATTTTACAGCAATATATTCTCCTGACCCTGTTCCATTGTTTAAGTTAAAGTAATTAAAGGAAGCCTTTTTATACAAATGACAATTTTCATCTTAGATTTGTAAAAGGTTAGAGATTTTGGTAATTCAAAGATTCAATTCAGAAGAAGCATTTTGTGAATATGACTTCCAACTAAACTGACCTGCAGGATCCTTGTCAGTCTGTGAGCTGTTGACCTTTGCTTCACCAACACCAAGATGATTGAATTTTTGTCCGTCTGCTCTTCTGTTTTCATGTCCACAATTTCATTGATCAGTCTGCTGACATGAATGTCTGTTCCTGTGACTGTCTGCTCATTATTCTGGAAAAGGTCCCTCAGTGTGCCACAAGGCAGCCCCATGTTTTCAGCAAACAGGAAGTTGTGATCCGTCTGCTGCATCTCATTTATTTCCTCCATTGCACAAGATGGTCCCCCTTCATCCAAACTGTTCAAAGCCATACAGATAAACTGAACGTGACACGTCAGAAGGGAAAATGCTACCTTTTCCAATCCAATGCTTTCAACCATGTTTAAACTTGACTGGATAATGTCCAAATTTTTCTCAACAAAATCTTCGGCTTTCTCCTGTACCATTGCATCACTCATACCCTCATTAACATCGCTGGCACTGACATATTGACGAATGTTTGACACTTGCTTTAGTTTTAAAAAGCAGTAAGTAATATACCTGCAAAACTCCTTCCTAATTTGACGTTCTATATTTTCTTTTTCTATCACTGCTGGTCGTATGACCAATGTGGCGTTTGACTGGTAGGCATCCAAACATTCAACATTATCCTGCACAATTCCCATGTGAACACCACCCATGTTCTGAACCAACGTCTGTAACATCAGCAAAGTTTTCGGGACATCGTCTTTCCCAGCTGGTGACGCAGTCAATCCAAGAATTTTTGGGCGTCGTTCAGGTTCAAGAACATTGTGGAAGCCCCTGAGAAGTGCATTAAATGGGTGGGACTTCTCGCAGTGGTGGGCTTCATCAAACACAACCAGACTGAAGTCCTCCCATCGCAGAATCTCTTTATCCAGCAGGTTCTGACAGAAGGCTGAAACATGAACAGGTACTCCGGTAAATAGGGATAAACCATGTGCCCCAAATGGGGGTTACAATCACAACCTTTAGTTACCAGTGTAACTCAGGGTTGGCCAGGTGGATGTCAGTCATTCAAATACTGCCAAAAAGCGACCAATTTTTATGCAATTTTAACCAATGATTTTGATCAGCAATCACTTATTAATGAAATAACCTGGTGTGCAATAATAATATTCCTGGAAATGTGGGAGAAGTACACAACTGCTGCCTCACCTGCTGTCACTACCACAACGTCATGTTTCCATAGAGGCACTCCTCCTGTGCTCTGCTGCCCCATACAGACCGCAGCAACGTTGATCTTCCTGTCCACTAGGTCTGTGCAGCTCTCCTTGTCAGGATCAAACCTATGACACAATGTGTAACAATATGAGGTTTCTTGTATCATGCATTATAAATGTGGTTCTTATACTAAGCATTGTCAATCTGAGGCATCAAATAATATAAGCTGGCATCTGGGTATCTTTATAACATGGGTTTCTTATATTATACTACATGTATTGCATTACACAATGATAATATCTATTAAGTTTCATCAAAATCTGCTCAGTTATAGAGGAGGAGATGTTGTTTAAAGATTTTTCTATTTTTAGCTCTGGTGGCCATCTTGGTTGGCAGACCAGAATGATTTTAACTATTTTTGTTCAGTATCACCAACGGATCATTCCTTTAAAGTTTTATCAGAATCTCCTCAGCAGTTTTGGAGGAGATGTCATTTAAAGCAAAAGATGACGCCCCATCATGGACAAAGGCTGATCACAATAACTCTTCCTGCTCAGGTGAGCTAAAATATGAATATTATGACATTTCTTTTTGTATGATTAAAGCAATTTCTGCATGCAACTACCCAGCTACTATACCATATGTATGAAATAAAAAAAGAAGTGTTCCTTAGAACGTGAAAGAAACCCGACGGAAAAAATGTGAAAGACAGACGTAGAGACAGGACAGAGAAATGATCACTATGTGTCACCTCTGCTTACAGCAGATCTGACCAATCGTTCAAGCTAGCTGAGTGATGTTACCTTGTGAAGAGTTTCTGCTCCAGTTCATGACGAATGTACTTGGACTGTTGTATGACCAGCAGTACTTTGTCCACCAGGAACAAGACATTGCGGGACGGGTGCCTGTCCAACATGGCGCTGATGGTCATCACAGCCACCTGCGTCTTCCCCGTCCCTGTAAACACAATAGCCGCACACAGTTCTTAAGACTCTGTGTATTCTATTGACCTTTCTTTTGTTGAAAATATCTGTAGAGAGTAAATTAGACCTCTGCTACCTCTGAGACAATCCCTGGACTCATTAATACAGACCTCTCCTACTAATCAATATAACAAGATATTGAACTATTTGTGAAGAGGGGTTGTAATTAACAAAATAAGTTTTTTGGATAATGAAAAGCAAATGTGTCACTGTTCTTGCACTAATGTATGATTTTATTTCATTTAAATGTTAATTCTTTTTATGTGGGTTTCCTGCATCAGAAAGTTTGAGACTAGATTTTATTTCTATGCGTTTGTCTGTAAATACCATTTATACCAAATATTCATTGTTTGTAAACACCCTTTAAACCAAATATCCATTGTTTGTAAACACCATATAAACAACTGGTAAACCAAAATTCATTGTCTGTTAACACAATATAAACCAAATGGTAAACCAAATATTAATTGTTTGTAAAAACATTTAAACCAAATATTCATTGTTTGTAAACACCATTTAAACCAAAAATTCAATATAGTAGCTTTCCTCAGACGAAACAATTCCTTTATTGTTATCAATAATAATCGGAAAGATTAATCCATTACTTCATGAATATTCATGCACAATTGTATGACAACTGAATTTTAAATGGTATATATATAAAACAATGTCTTTTTCTTTGCCATGCAGACTGTGTAAGTATTCAGAGCTTCAATTCTGGAATAGCAAACAGAGAAGACTGTGGTCAGACAGCTGTCTGATCTAGGTGTGTTCTGTTTTGCAAATATTAAATAAGGTAGAAGTTTAAACAAGAGGGCCATGATGGCCCTGAAACGCTCACCTGAGTACCATTGCTACAACTGATTACAAGGTTTTTAAACAGACAAGAATTCTGATATAACTCAATCTTAAACATTTTAGCCCTGACAATATTATACACCAAATATATAAGCACTGGGCCTTATGGTTTCAGAGGAGAAGACTTAGTGCGGGGTCATTTATCTCCAAAGGGCCACCATTTTGAAAATCTTGATAATGAACCATTAGATGATACTACATACCAACAAGAGGGCCATGATGGCCCTGAATCGCTCACCTTAGGGCTAGTTGATTAAAGATATTAGTAGACATGATAAGCTCAATTTTATGACTTGACATATTCAAGGGCCATTATCCAGTCAGATTTGACTATAGACATATAAGGAAAACTAGCCACGACCCTGGCGGCCATGTTTTTTTTCGGATCCAAATAATTTTAACAATCTTGGAAGACATTTAATAAAGGAACATCTGTGCCAAAACAATTTGAAATAACGCCAGTGGTTTTGGAGAAGAAGTTTTTTTTCAATTTTCACTATAGACATATAAGGAAAACTAGCCCCGCCCCTGGCGGCCACGTTTTTTTATGGATCCAAATAATTTGAACAATCTTGGTAGACACTTACTCAAGGAGTATCTGTGCCAAAACATTTTGAAATAAGCCAGTAGTTTTGGATAAGAAGATTTTTTAGTTTTCACTATAGACATATAAGGAAAACTAGCCCCGCCCCTGGCGGCCACGTTTTTTTATGGATCCAAATAATTTGAACAATCTTGGTAGACACTTACCAAGGAATCTGTGCCAAAACATTTTGAAATTCAGGGTTTTGGAGAGAATTTTTAGCCACCCCCTGGCGGCCTTTTTTTACGGATCCAAATAATTTGAACAATCTTGGTAGACACTTACCAAAGGAACATCTGTGCCAAAACATTTTGAAATTCAGTTGGTTGTTTTGGAGAAGAAGACATTTTAAGTTTTTTCTTTCCGTTGCCATGGCAACCAGAATTCCAAATGGAATTCAATTCTTTGAACAACTTTGAAAGGGGACCACCCAAGGAACATCCCTGTAAAGTTTTATCAAAATTGACCAAGCGGTTAAGGAGGAGATGTCGTTTGAAGCAAAATGTTGACAGACGACGGACGGACGGACGACGGACGAAGACCGGTCACAATAGCTCACCTTGAGCCTCTGGCTCAGGTGAGCTAAAAATCTAAGCTCAAGGCCTTATGGATTCATAGAAGAAGATTTTTTTAAAGATTTTCCTATAGATTTTCCTATATAACTCTATGTAAAACAAGTGACCCCTTGCGGGGGCATTTATCACCTTTGGTATGATTTGACAATCTTGGTAATGAACCTTAGATGATGCTACATACCAAATATCTAATCTCTAGGCCTAATGGATTCATAGAAGAAGATTTTTAAAGATTTTCCTATATAACTCTATGTAAAACAAGTGACCCCTATTGCAGGGGCATTTATCACCGTTTGGCTATGATTTGAACAATCTTGGTAATGAACCATTAGATGATGCTACATACCAAATATCTAATCTCTAGGCCTAATGGATTCATAGAAGAAGATTTTTAAAGTTTTTCCTATATAAATCTATGTAAAACAAGTGACCCCTGGTCCGGGGGCATTTATCACCATAGGGCTATGATTTGAACAATCTTGGTAATGAACCATTAGATGATGCTACATACCAAATATCTAAGCTCTAGGCCTTATGGATTCATAGAAGAAGATTTTTAAAGTTTTTCCTATATAAATCTATGTAAAACAAGTGACCCCTGGTGCGGGGGCATTTATCACCAAGGGCTATGATTTGAACAATCTTGTAATGAACCTTAGATGATGCTACATACCAAATATCTAAGCTCTAGGCCTAATGGATTCATAGAAGAAGATTTTTAAAGATTTTCCTATATAACTCTATGTAAAACAAGTGACCCATGGTGCGGGGGCATTTATCACCACAGGGCTATGATTTGAACAATCTTTTAATGAACCATATACCAAATATCTAATCTCTAGGCCTTATGGATTCATAGAAGAAGATTTTTAAAGATTTTCCTATATATCTCTATGTAAAACAAGTGACCCCTGATGTGGGGGCATTTATCACCGTAGAGCTATGATTTGAACAATCTTGGTAATGAACCATTAGATGATGCTACATACCAAATATCTAAGCTCTAGGCCTAATGGATTCATAGAAGAAGATTTTTAAAGATTTTCCTATATAACTCTATGTAAAACAAGTGACCCCTGGTGCGGGGGCATTTATCACCACAGGGCTATGATTTGAACAGGGCTATGATTTGAACAATCTTGGTAATGAACCATAAGATGATGCTACATACCAAATATCTAAGCTCTAGGCCTTGCAGTTTTGCAGAAGAAGATTTTCAAAGTTTGCATTTTTAAAATCTATTTTTAGCTCCTGTGACCTACTTTTTCAACCAATCTGAATAATTTGTACAACTTTGATAGAGGGCATCATAAGGATGATTCCTGTGAAGTTTGGTCAAAATCCCTTCAGCGGTTTATGAGGAGATGTTGTTTAAAGCAAATTGTTGACGACGGACGGACGGACGCACGCACGCACGGACGACGGACGACGGACAAAAGGCGATCACAATAGCTCACCATGAGCACGTTGTGCTCAGGTGAGCTAAAAACATATAGAGCCATTACCTGTAGGAAGGAAACAAAGAGTGTCCCTGGTCATTGCCTTGTTAAACAGCTCTGTCTGGTACCTACGAGGCTGAGTGCAGGTATAGGGCTTGTACCCAGCATTTAGTGACCTTGAAGCCAGATGGTGTCGGCTGGGGGCTTGTTCAGTACACACTCGTGCTAGATGGCGCTTCCCTTTCAAGTGGCTTTCATAGCTTTCCTTCGTATTGGCTGGGGCTTTGCATGTATGGCAGTAGTAAGGATGCGTAGCTGCGTATGGATTGACTTTGTCACCAGACTTGGAATCAGTAGACATGGCATGACCCAAGTCAGTAGAAGAAGAATGGCTGGATTTGTTGTGCCTTATTTCTGCACCCCTGCTCCTGGTTGCCCAAGCAAGATCTGACCCTTGTCCCCTTGAAGCAGACCCTCCCCCGTTTCCCTCTTCCGACCCTGGAGAACTTGAATCCCCTAACAAGCCTGCCTCCTGGGCATCAGCAAAACGTATGTGGCTAGGAACTGGCTCTGAGCTTATCACAGGGTCAATGAAGGGCGCTGCCCTGCTTGCAGTTTCTTTTGTAACTGTTCCTGGCAGAAACTCTGCTGGAAACAACTCTTCTGCAAGGAAATTCTCCAGAGGAGAAACAGGACATGACTGTCCATGTGGATTAGGTGTCAGCGTCTGCAGTTGCGTATATAGGCTGTTCTCTTGCTTGCATACAGCTAGTAAATGGTTTTGCGACCGTTCATGACTGCGAAGCTGTTCCAAAGTCTCCATACTGTCATCACAGACATGACATGGGTACCAGTTGGTGGCATTCGACTTGAACATGTCTGCGGAATCCATCTTGTGAGGAAAAGACTGCAGCTTTGCTAAATGTCTTGGAGACCTTTTATGTTTACTTAACTGTTCAGGGCTGTTCAACTTACAGCTGCAAACTTCACAAGAGTACCAAACAGTTTTGTCAATTTGTCCGACCAGTGGGTCCACCTCCGATACCCCAGCCATCTTTCTGTGCTGGGCTCCTGCCAAGTGCTGTCGATAATTGGCCTCACCAGAACATGGAACATGGCACACACTGCAAAAATAATCCTGCTTTCCTTGTTCTGCCTGCCTTTCTTTCGCTATATGTTTGGCACTCTTGAGGTGCTGGTCACGTGCTTCAAATCCCGTGAAGGATACCAGACATATTTTGCAAATGAGTGGATTGTTCCCAAAATGTCCAGACTTCATCTCTGTCCATATTACTTTTGCCTTGGCATGGTTCCTGCCTGCCAAGTGGTCTCTCTTGTGGTTGACTGAAGTGAGGTCAATCCTGCACACATTACACCGTCCTGTACCATCTGATGTACTAAAGCAGTATTCAGCCTCATCATCTCGTTGACTCTCTCTATTGACATCTGACATTCCTCCCCGCTGATATTTTCCCGTATGATCCATTGAAATTGACGTAAAATCTGTTGTCAGGGAAGCCACGTCAAGGTCTGGGTCTTTTCTGACAGCATTACCAAAAACATGCTGACTATCCTCATTGATTATCCTTGGAGATGTAAAGTTATTTAATGTGTAGTCAGTATATTTCTGCTTCCCTTCGGCAGTGTTATGTAAGTAATACTTTCTCTCCGTTTCTTCAGTGGCCATCTGACTATTAGTTTTGTACGAAAGATGAGCAGTGTCATTGCTGAGCTTCATAAGTTTTGTATCATCTGCAATTTGTCTGGTAAATCCATCCTCGGCAAACTGCAGAAATCCTCGTCCTCTTCCAAAGGAAGGTGGGAGAGAGGAAAACAGATTATTCTTCACATATTTTATAGGCTGGTCATCTCTGTTGGGGACACAATCATTGTCTTCATTGGATGTTCTAGACTCTCTAGAATTAAAGGAAACAGGTGATTTTCTGTTCAACATTTCAGCTCTTATTTTTGCCTCATCTGTTAAAGACTGTGAATAAGAGAAGCTTGAAAAGTATGCAGCTTTTGCTTCAGTTTCATCTATGTCATGTTCTGTATTGTGATGCATGGCATGTTCAGATCTCACAGCTGTATCAGCTGGGAATGGCTTGACAAAGAACTCATCATTATCATCTGCAATGCTTTCAACTTTTTTATCTAAATTAATACTTTTGTATTCCCGATTCAGATTAACATCAGAACTAGCTCTACCAGAAGCATGGCCTTCATAACCGGTAGCAGGTTCTGAGCCTTGAATCTGCATATTTTCAACATTACGTTTGTGCTTTTTACCATTAAAGTGATCCGCAGCAGACTCCTGGCCAGTGAAAGTTGCTCCGCAGGCATTACACGATAAGGGGAGATCCTCTCCCCGTTCCTTTTTTTCCAGCAGACGCACTGCTTTTTTATGTTTCTCGCTCTTCAAATGTTCATCTAAATTTTCAGGGCTTGTGCACAATTTATCACAGACATCACACCTATAGACTTGACCCATCATCTTATTCTCAGTTTTTGTTATCAGTTCCATCCTTAAATTGTCCCTACCATTCTGCAGCTCCATGTACTGCCTCTGGTCATTATACCTCGGAGGTGTATCATAACTTTCCCGTATCGGTACCTGCTGAATATTCTCGCCGACTTGCACCTTTTTCTTTAAATGCTTCTGTCCATTGATATGATCCCTGGCATGTGACTTGGACGTAAGGTCAATTCTGCATAGGATACAATATCCCCGATTACCATTGAACACATACTCCTTAGAGGTGTCATTGCATCCCCCCGGTTGAGCAGGCTGTGCATTTTGTTGTGAGCTGAAACCACTGTTCATTGACTGCTTCTTCTCTAGGTTAGCTTGATGTCTTGGGGAGGATTTATGAAGCATCAAGATGTCCATTGTATCACATGTAATGTGACAAATTTCACAGTAAGGCTTACCTGGAAATATAGAAGCTCTTCATTATTACTTCATGTATATAGGAAGCCTGCAGTTTTCATGTGGTCTTAAATGGGCCTACATTGTACATGTGTCTACAAAGACAGCATCATGAGGCCAAAATTAAAAATCTGTTTATTTGTAGTGCTCTGACCGACCCATCAAAATGGCCCCTACTCAAAAATTTTTTGGTCTTTTGAGTTGTATTTTTTTTATTTATTGTTATGTCCATTTCATAGGGAAAAAAGCACTTTCAGCTATACTTTTTACCATCTGAAATTAAACAAGAGGGCCATGATGGCCCTTAATCGCTCACCTGAGAAATATTGCTTTCAATGGTTTATAATATGAACATACTTAAAGTGGGACCAATTTTGACACAGGGCCATGATTAAAAACAAACTTTGGTAATGATCCACTAGACAATGCTGCATGCACAATGCCATATGGTTTCTACAAGGTTTTCCCTTTAAGCTTACTGATCTAGCTTTGAAATTAATGGAGCGTGTTCTAGACACCTTCATTTGCAGGATGGTGAACATCGACTCTATGCAGTTTGGCTTTGTGCCTGGCCAGGGCACCACAGATGCTATCTTCATCTTGAGACAGCTGCAAGAGAAACACTTTGCTGCTAACAAGCCACTGTATCTTGCCTTTGTGGATCCTACTTTTTCAACCAATCATAATAATTTGTACAATTTTGTTAGAGGACATCATAAGGATGATTCCTGTGAAATTTTGTCAAAATCCCTTCAGCGGATTAGGAGGAGATGTTGTTTAATAGAAAAAGTTGACACAAGACACACGCACGCACGAACAGATGGATGGACGACAGACGCTGGACAAAAGGCAATCATAAAAGCTCACCATGAGCACGTTGTGCTCAGGTGAGCTAATTATCTAAGCTCTAGGCCTTATGGATTCATAAAAGAAGATTTTTAAGATTTTCCTATATAACTCTATGTAAAACAAGTAACCCCTGGTGCTGGGTCATTTATCACCATAGGGCTATGATTTGTACAATCTTGGTAATGAACCATCAGATGATGCTACATACCAAATATCTTAGCTCTAGGCCTTATGGTTTCATAGGAGAAGATTTTTAAATTTTCCTATATATATATAAGCCTATGTAAATAAAGTGACCCCCAGGGCGGGGCCAATTTTGACCCCAGGGCCATAATTTGAACAAACTTGGTAGAGGACCATAAGATGATGCTACATACCAAATATCAAAGCTCTGTGCCTTTTGGTTTCAGAGAAGATTTTTAAAGATTGCAATTTTTTTGTCTATTTTTAGCTCCTGTGACCTAGTTATTCAACAGACTGGAACCATTTGAACAAACTTGAAAGAGGGTCACCCAAGGGTCATTTGTGTAAAGTTTTATTGAAATCTGCCTAGGAGTTTAGGAGGAGAAGTCGTTTGAATTAAAAAGTTGACGACGCACGACGGACGGCGGACCATCACAATAGCTCACCATGAGCACGTTGTGCTCAGGTGAGCTAATAAAAAAAAACCCTGGGGCGGGGCCAATTTTGACCCCAGGGTCATGATCTGAACAATTTTAGTAGATGTTCATAAGACAATTCTACATACCAATTATTAAAGCTCTAGGCCTTACAGTTTTGCAGGAGAAGATTTTCTAAGATTGAATTTTAAAAATCTATTTTTAGCTCCTGTGACCTACTTATTCACCCAATCAAAATAATTTGAACAACTTTGATAGAGGTCAAGATAAGGATGATTCCTGTGAAGTTTGGTCAAAATCCATCCAGTGGTTAAGGAGGAGAAGTTGTTTAAAGGAAAAGTTGACGCAAGATGCACGCATGCACGGACGACAGACGCCGGACAAAAGGCGATCACAAAAGCTCACCATGAGCACGTTGTGCTCAGGTGAGCTAAAAATATATATACTTACCCACCCCTGGAATTCAGGGTCCTAGCACTACAAACAAACAATTTTTTTAATGATGGCCTGAAAAACTGGGCAAAAACCCAAATAATGATCAATATATTGAATTTCTAAATACAATGCAGCTCTATAATAATGCAATTTTTGGACTCAAGTCTAGATACTGCATTTCACTGGAATATGTAATAACTGCTATTTTAATCTTCTTTTTTTCACTTATCTGTGTTGCTGCTTCAATGCAATATCAAGGCAATGCATAAGACACTTTTTGGCAGCCATTTTGTTTGGAATAATGCAGGTCATAATCTGAGAAAACATTCAGTTTTTAAATCACCACTGTGTCTTTATATTTCAGTCTATCTTACTGAAATCTATATCTTATTGTACAGATTCAATTAATCATTCTAAATATGAAAATATTTTGATAAATTATAAGTTAACATCTTTATAACTAAAAAGGATACAGTGCGCATGTTTATTTTGCTTAAGGATGAACCCAATCTTTTTTCCCTTACTGTGTGTTTACTTTTTGTGCATATATCCATATTAGAAATAATTTATCCTAACAATAGTTTTCTCTGAAATACGTGTGTCACCTGCTGAAGAGTGACAGAAAAAGTGTGATGGACAGACAGATAGACGGATAAACAAACGACGGAAAAAAGATCCCTATGTGTCGCCTCTGCTTACAGCAGATGACACAAAAATACGATTTTTAAGAGCTTTTTAATGGTGAATACCTTCTGATTTTTGGAGCAGAAATAACAAAATTATAAGAATTTGAAATTTTTATTCTATGTAATTAATTTTAAAATGCCTCATATGACCCTTCAAAATGGCTGTTGAGAGTAGAGATATTCACTAATTTGGGTGTTATGTATAATCTCATGGAGCAACAAGTCCTGAAACTGCCCAAAAGGGAGATACAAAAATGTCATTTGTAACAACTTTGGTATTTTGAAGTTCCTTCTCTTAATTTCTATTATTTTTTATGTAGGTATGCATAATTGGGAGGGAATCAATTCATGTCAGAAAGTTTGGACACCTCTATATTAAATTAACAGAATCTTTTACCTGCAAGGTGGTGAGTGAAAACACACTTTTTTTTGGTCTTTATTCAAGGTCTTACCTGTATTCCTTTGAGCATTTGCTTCTTTCTTTTTGTGTTCTCCGCTTTGAAAATGTTGAGAAGCTGGTTTTGGACCAGAAAACGTCTTCACACATATGGTGCACTGCAGAGGTATGATATTGGACGCCATTTTCTGTAAAGGAAATCAGAAGATTGAGATATATGTAACATTCAATGCCCCTTTTACACCATCATTGAATACCCCTGGCTGATTTATTCCGTTTCACTACATGATATCATGCCGTGGGGAAATAGGCAAGCAAACCGTCATCATACATAAGTTATTAATTTATCGACCAAAAATCGCATCACTCTTCGGCATGGAGGCTTGAAAGTCATGTAAACAATAAAACAAGAGGGCCATAATGGCCCTGAAACGCTCACCTGAGTACCATTGCTACAACTGATTACAAGGTTTTTAAACAGACAAGAATTCTGATATAACTCAATCTTAAGCATTTTAGCCCTGACAATACTACACACCAAATATATAAGCACTGGGCCTTATGGTTTCAGAGGAGAAGACTTAGTGCGGGGTCATTTATCTCCAAAGGGCCACCATTTTAAAAATCTTGATAATGGACCATTAGATGATGCTACATACCAAAATTCTAAGCTATAGGCCTTATGGATTCATAGTAGAAGATTTTTTTTAAAGATTTTCCTATATAACTCTATGTAAAACAAGTGACCCCTGGTGCGGGGGCATTTATCACCATAGGGCTATGGTTTGAACAATCTTGGTAATGAACCATTAGATGATGCTACATACCAAATATCTAATCTCTAGGCCTTATGGATTCATAGAAGAAGATTTTTAAAGATTTTCCTATATAATCTATGTAAAACAAGTGACCCCTATTGCGGGGGCATTTATCACCATAGGGTCATGTTTAATTAGATGATGCTACATAGAAATATCTAACTCTAGGCCTTATGGATTCATAGAAGAAGATTTTTAAAGTTTTTCCTATATAAATCTATGTAAAACAAGTGACCCCTGGTGCGGGGGCATTTATCACCATAGGGTATGATTTGAACAATCTTGGTAATGAACCTTAAGATGATGCTACATATGAAATATCTAAGCTCTAGGCCTTATGGATTCATAGAAGAAGATTTTTTAAAGTTTTTCCTATATAAATCTATGTAAAACAAGTGACCCCTGGTGCGGGGGCATTTATCACCATAGGGCTATGATTTGAACAATCTTGGTAATGAACCTTAAGATGATGCAACATATCAAATATCTAAGCTCTAGGCCTTGCAGTTTTGCAGAAGAAGATTTTCAAAGTTTGCATTTTTAAAATCTATTTTTAGCTCCTGTGACCTAATTATGCAATGGACCAGAACCATTTATACAACTTAAGTAGAGCTTCATCCAAGGAACATTCCTGCAAAATATTTTTCAAATTGGCCAAGCCGTTTAGGAGGAGATGTTGTTTGAAGCAATTGTTGACGCCGGACGCACGCACGCACGCACGGATGACGGACAAAAGGCGATCAGAAAAGCTCACCTTGAGCACGTTGTGCTCATGTGAGCTAAAAATATGACTGCGTCTGGCATCTGTATAAAAACGGTATTTATGATTGGTTTTAAAAACGTGATGCGACCAATGAAATAGCATAATTTGAAACACCCTCAAACCACCAAATTCAACCGTAATATCCCACGGCCTATAGATGATCTAATATTTGGCCGTGAGTCTTCGACGATGCTTTTACACATGCTTCAATGAAGGAGGTACATGTATATAAATATATGAATACTAAAACAATTACTGAAGGTGAGGAAATATCTCCAACCCCCTTGGATATTTGTCACAGAAAAGATCACCAAAGAGTCCCTGAATGCAATCATCAGATCATTATAAATGAAAGGGAGTTAATAAAAAAAGGATTCATGTGGATTCATGGTTCTTGGACAACTCATTATCTATCTTTATGTGAAGTTTTAAGTACATCTCTTTTATAGTTTTTAAGCTAAACTCCAGATAAAAATTCATTATAACTAAATAAACAAAAGGCCATAATTATCACAATGTGATATAACATTCCAAATAAAACATGCTACATGTAATGATATGCATATCTAGGATTAGTATGTACTGATCAATTCTTGTGTAGTTTCATCCAATAAGTGCAGACAAAAATGTATGCACATTGTATATATGCATATTGCTAAAAATACAAAGGGCCATAACTCTGTGATAAATCAATCCACCAAAACATGATGATGATATTCACAACTAGACTTAATACTGATCATTCCTGTGAAGTTGCATTCCAATTCAATCCAGGGTTTTGGGTGGTGGATAAGTGCACATCGTCAAAAACGCAAAGGGCCATAACTCTTATTATTATTCCGACCCAAACGTGCCAATGATATGCAAAACTAGGCTTGATACCTACTCATTACTGATAAATCCCTCTAAGTTTCTTCCAATTCAAGCAAGGGGATTGGAAGAGCTGACAAGATTGTGTCTATACATATATTGTCTAGTGGTTGCGTATGAAAATATTCCATGTCCTTCCCAAGTGCACAGTAACAACAGTTTTATAAGAATTTACAAACTTAGGAATATGAAAAGTAACCTTTGCACCCACAGGATGCCGACTGAAATTACTGAAGGGTCGGTCCAATGTTTTGTACAGATATTGTACAGATATTGTACAGATGTTGTAGATATTTAACCCTTCACCTCATGAATATGTATATCAATTTACTGAACTTTAAATAGTATATGAAACAACTGGTTTTTCTTTGCTGTGCAGACTCTGCAAAAATAATGTATGAGCAGACAGATGAGACCAACAGATCAGACAGTTCCTTAAGGTTAAGGTTTGATCCCTGCAAAAACATCTGCATCAATTTTATAAAAAAAAAGGTAACGAAAGGAGACTAACTTGACTTGACTATTTTGAGTTTACCGTCCCTTTGACAGTATTTCAGTCATATAGCGACGTCCAGCTAATTACAGGTGGAGAAGACCCGAATGCACGGAGGCATCCAGGTAGAACCACCGATAATGAAAGGAGATATAAGATTAAGGTAAACAAATAATGTAGTTTGGAATAACATAATTTGAAGAAAAAAAAAACATGTGTTAATGTTCACTATAACCATATGATAAAACTGTTCTATTTTGTAAAAAATAAAAAATAAAAAAAAACAAAAAAAAACAAGAGGACCTAGATGGCCCTGAATCGCTCACCTGAGAAACATTTCCTTCATTTACAATAACTGTACTACGAGTCATACTGAATACATAATCCATGCAGAAGTAAAGCAAGATCATCTGAATTCCACACAAAAACTGTACTTGCCATCCAAGTTTTGAAGGTCATAGCTCTAATAAGACTATATAAAATCAAGTGACCCCTGGGGCGGGGGTCAATTTTGACACCAAGGCCATGATTTTAACAGATGAAGTTGAGGTCCACTAGTATACATCTTAACTACAGGCTTTGTGGTTTCTGAGAAGATCTTTTCAGGGTTTTCCTGTACAAGTCTAGGTAAAATCAAGTGACCAGTTAAGGCAGGGCTAATTATGACCCCAGGGCTATGATTTGAACAAACTTGGCAGAGGTCTACTAGGCCATGTTACACACCAAATAAGTAAACTCCAGACCTTGTGTTTTCTGACAAGAAAGTTTTTCTAGTTTTTCCAATTAAATCTATGTAAAATCAAGTGACCCTTGGGTGGGGCCAATTTTGACCCAAGGGATATGATTTGAACAAACTTGGTAAAAGTTCCTAAGACAAAGCCACCACACCAAATATATAAGCTCTAGGCTTTGAGGTTTTCAGCGGGAAAAGAAGATTTTTAAAGATTTCACTTTTAAGAATCTATTTTTAGCTTCTGTGACCCAGATATGCAACTGACTTGAACCATTTGTACAACTTTGGTAGAGCTTAATTCATGCAAAGAACATCACTGGCAATTTTCATCAAATTGGCCCAGATGTTGTTTTTAAAGAAATTGTTGACGCAAAATGCATAGACGCCGGACAAAAAGTGATCACAATAGCTCACCATGAGCAAGTTGTCTCAGTGAGCTAAAAAAAAACAGTTAATGAATGAAAGTGTATGTCACATATGGGTTTTTCCAGCTGGTAATTATGTGAGCAAAAGAAACATAATAATTGGTATTTGAAAACATTTTCATCAACAATGGTATGAAATATCCATTCATATGCTCATTATTTTACATGATTTATGATGCAATTGTTTCACTTCTTCATAAAACTTCCCTAGATGGATAGAAATTTCTGTAAAAAAAAACTGAATGGACTTTGACCAAATATAACATGGTACACAAAAGTGAATTTGTGAATGTGAGCAGAAAGACAGAAACATCAAAAGCATACACAAAATAGATAGTATGTATTGCATTTAAGTCTAACCCAACAGTTAAACAAGTGAAAAACATTACATACCTTTATGGTCTAATCATACCGATGCAACTGGGCCTTCTTTACCAAAATTCCGTTCAGTGACGTCATACTGGATCTGTGGAAATTCCGCTGCGTTGTTTCTATTTAAAATGTTTTTCTACACTATGCCAAAAGAGATATATTACACGTAAACATGATTTATATAAATGGGGAAACTTTATAGACATAGTTTTCACAGACAATTAGACCTTCTAAATATGTTAAATTCTATCTGGAAATCCTAAATCTGAAAGTGAAAGTAGATCATTTTCTGAAAACGATACTTACCTTGACCTTTTCAGTCTTAAGTCGTCTTCATTTTTTAGTTAAGGATGATAGCTATTGTGGATAAGACGATTGGAATTCAGTTTTGTTGAAATAAATCGATTGAAATTCTATGTATTTCACTTCTAGACGAATGATAAGCATGAACGATTTTGAACAATGTTCGCATGACTAGTTTCGAAGTTTGATAATTTTGGTGTAAGATTTTTTTCTGTTACATCTAATGATACTTTTAAGCATATCATGGTCATATTTTATATTTTTGAACAACAATCTTATGCGAAAAAAGACAAAAAGTTATAAGCAAATGGTTCGAAACTAATTAAAAATAAACTAATTCTATCTCAGTATTATTTATTGTAGCAACAAAGAAAATGGCGGCATCGGCAAAAGTATTCTAGTTTTTATAAATCATGTTCTTTTACATATGATACGTAAATATAAACAGTAACTGAAGTGTGTTTTATATCTGAGGCAAAATAATGGGTATTTGAATTTAGTACTGATGAAATATTTCAGTTAGGGCATGCCCAGCCTCTGTGAAAGTATTTATAATTTTGTATTTTTAAATTTTAAGCCACATGAATACCTGTGTATTTTAGGGATATTATATCCTCCATGTAATTGGGACATTTACCATTAAAAATGGAACAAGAAATCTTGATATTTTTTGCCTATATTGTGTGTTTTTAAATTTTAAAAATAAATTTGGGAATGGCCAGAATGTCTGATCATATATTGCACCAGGGGCACTGGAATGTAAAAAAAAACCTTCCTCATTAAAATTACTGTCATTGTAGCGTATTTTTTTTTATTCATTTTCGAAATTCTCCAGTTTCATTGAAAACTAAATAAATCGTTAATTGTACCAAAAAAATAAAGACATAGAGACAAGGAAACTTTTTTTTATCACATGTAGCTTATAACTAATAATTGTTGATATACTCACAGGTCAATTAATACAGGTGACTTTCTCGGGCCTTTTTTCCAGGATTTCTCTTGCTCTCAGTCAAAATTTCCATCTACAGCTTTTTTTTCTTTTTATTGCCATAATGAATGTAACTTTCCCCGCACTCTCACCAACACAGTTTTTAACCCTCTTCAGTAAAAGCCCAATTAAGGTGTTATGGAGTAATGTATTGAAGTTAAAGCGAACTTATCTGTCGGCATATATACATGTTTTATAATTCATTACTGTAACACTGAGAATGTATACTTTATTGTGCACATTTTCCCCACCTCCCCCTTTACAAATTGCTATTTTCCCTATCAAATGACCTGCCACTATTCCCTAGAATGGAAGAAACACTGATATTTTAATTTAATTCCCTTGATTGCTTTGAATTCTTGATGTTTTTCCCAATTACTAATATTTTACGCAAGGATATTCACAATATAAGGAACTTATGGGTCATCTTCCCAGTACACAGAAAAAATCCTGGACTATGAAGATCACTTTACCATGCTGATTGGATTTCATCTTACTTGTTTTCAGGTTTTAGAAGAGCATTTGCAGGATAGAAATATCCAGAAAGATAAAGATGTTGAAGAAATCTATCTAGCTGACAAGTAAGATCAAGTCAAGTAATATTTATTTACAAAGTCGGACAGATTAACAAATAATATAAGTTCTAGTGAGCTTTTTACAATGAATATAAGTATGAAATGCATATGTAATCAATTAAACAATATAAGTCTTTAAGACAATACAGTAATTAAGACACAATAAGCAATTAAGACCATATGAAAATTTCAGGAAATACAAGTTAAAATGAACCTAGTCAATACAGGATTATTACATTAAAATTTATATTCATTTTCTCATGATTTTTCTTTTTATATGTACTAGTAAATTGATAGTATGATACACACAATTGGAGCTACATGTAGTTTATTAATTTAGATGTAAGCTCTTGGACAAATGGATGTTAGTTTGTTGTAAATATGAATACATATAAATAAGATAAACATAATTGATTCTACGTGTGTCATTTGCCAATATTGTTTTCAAAATTAGTTAGTAATGGAGAAAAATGTCTAATTTCAGTGGGTCATACTCAATTTCTAAGGTAAATTAATCTTTACTTGCCAATAAATAAAACACTAAGAAAATAATTTGTGATATAATATTCTTGTAACTGTCTTCAGGAATCTGTCCGAATGTATTGACCTCTCTAGATTCAAGCATCTTCAATGTTTATGGTTAAACAAAAATAAAGTAAGTGGTTTGGCAGTCTTTGTTTAATCTTATTTGTTTTATGTTGATTGAGAAACAAGTTCTTATAACTTATACTAATCCCTCTAGAGGGTTCCTGAGTAGGACCAGTACTTTGTGCCTAGGAGAACCATGAAAGATCCTTGCCCTCACATGATTCAAACCCACAACCTTTGGATACACAGTCATGTATTCTATCATTCGGCTATGATGGCAGTCTTAGTTGATACAAACTGCTACAAATTAGAAGGATATAATTTGTTTTTAAACTGTAAAACAACTCAGACTTTGTATGATACACTTTTAAAATATAATTTGAATTTTCATTATGTAGATTTGTTTGTTTCTTCTTTTTTTTCTAATTTTCGATGAAAAAAAATATGTGTTGATTGGTCTCCATTTGATGCTTTGTATATATTTCTGTCTGCACTCTTTCTGCCTATATTATTTGTATCCCAACTTCACAAAGTGAAGTTAGGGCTATAAAGGAGTCCTTGTTTCAATTTACAAACAGTTTGGTATTTTTACATATCGTTGAGTTAGGGCCGATTAGCTAGGGTATTCATTACCTTCATTGGTAGCGTGGTAGCTCACATTTAATACAGCATCATTGAAGAAGAAAAGATGATGGAATTGGTTCGTTTTGCAAAGAATGTCGCTAATTAAGCACTTGCATTTATCTTAGTAAAAACAGCCAGTAGTGGTAATTATTTTATCTCTTTATTTAGTAATACAATTCTAAAATTTTCATATATGCTACGCCCTTGTTGAAACTACTAAATTTGTATCCATATCCACTCAAAACGAACAAATATCTAACAAACTTATCAGTGTTTCTGTTGGTTACAGTTGCGGCGCCTGACATGTCTGAAGAACAACTTCCAGCTGTCAGAGCTTTATCTACAGAACAATCAGCTGACGGATGTATACGGGTCCCTCCAGCACCTCACCTGTCTCACTGTCCTTCTGCTTCACAACAACCAGCTCACCAAGCTGGACAGACTCGTCAAGGAGTTTAAAAATATGCAGAGTCTCAAAACATTAAGTAATAGTCGTGACTGTTTGAAGAGTGCCTCAACATTAATGATCTTTTTTGTCCTTGTCCCTGAAACCTGCAACATGTTCAGTAATCGCGAACGGTCACTCGTGTTAGCTAACTGTTGCTAGTTGGTGCCCTGCTTGTATTCTTGCAGGGGTGCAACTGCTCTTGTTAGCTATTGTTAAGTTTACTGAATGCAGGGCAGATTTCATTCTCAAACTCCTCTTTTACTTGCTCCTCCATTTGATACAGTCAGTCTGTTCATTTCTCTCTCTCTCTCTCTCTCTGTATTTAAGAAATTCCAAATGAACTTACATCTCTCTTTATTGCTCTTGTGTCTGACAAACACTTTTCTGTTGATATCTGTGCATTATAAGACTACAATTAAAGATTATGCATTTCCAAGCCTTCTCAGTTTGCAAGTTTTTTTTTAGGTGGATATGCCTTATACTTACAAGAACAGTGATTGGTACTGTACTGTACTGTACTGAAGGTAATACTGTACCATGAGTGAATGTGACCAGTCAAAATAGAAATCTAAATATAGGTTTTAAATTCTAAATATACATAGGTTCAATACCTTTCACAATGCTGTTGCCTGCGATAGAGAAACTATCATTTTTTCACAATCAAAGAATGCACCTGCAGATGGGTATTGATAGACATAATATATTTGTAGTTAAAAATCATATTCTTAGTCAATGACCATTTGTGCACAAGCTGCTTAAAATCCAAGCAAGCAAACACTGTTTGGATATTGATAGTAAATAAACTGTCAGTCTGTTGCTTATTTTTGCCCAATTAGACCTAAAAGTACACACTTGTTTTAGTCTTTTTTGTGCAGTAACAGTGAGGGGTGTTTAAAAATCTCTTCCTTTAGCTGTATCAAAGATGTAATTTTATCTAACCTGTATATGTTTCAGATTTATTCAATAATCCTGTGGCCCAGGAAGCTGACTACAGATTGTTTGTTATACACGCTGTCCCATCTGTAGAATTATTGGACAGACAAGGTATGGCTGTCTTGACAGAGAGAGAGTGTAAAAGTATTAAAGGAAATATTTTCATATCAGCCAAATAAATATTCATTATACTTGACGTATGCTTACCTTAATGTCATAGCTGTACATCCTTTACCTCATGAATATTCATGTGAAGATTAATGACTTTATGAATATTTATATACTAAACTTTAAATGTTATATGAAACAATGGAATTTTTCTTTGCCATGCAGACTGTAGAGGAGACACTGATAACTCCTGATAAAATGAGTCTTTATGATGTAAAGGGTAAAAAAAACGCAT
>CM037786.1:45419146-45469146 GCA_021229015.1 Solen grandis | reverse complement strand
TTCCACAATTCTCAGTCTCAGAGACAAGGTCAGTCATATGAAATAAATCATTTCAGTCTCTGTCTGTGTGCTTATTGGATTTAACTTTCCATCAACAGCATTTCAGTCATTTGGAGACTACCACACTGCAGTATCATGCTGTAGACATGTAGCATGATTCCACACCCAGTCACATTATCCTGACACCAGGCCAACCAATCCTGGAACTACCCTTATATGCTGAGTGCCAAGAATGGGAGCTATACTTGGGATATCCACAATGTTGCTGACGGGGTGGGGGGGGGGGGGGGGGGGGGGGGGGGGGGGGGGGGGGGGGGGGGGGTGGGGGGGGTTTGTGTGTGTCTGATCAGGGATCAGGATCTTCTCTGTTCATTGTTGACTTAACACAATTAATCTGCACAGCAAGAAAAGTCCAATATTTTGCATACCATTTAAAGTTCTGTAAATTAATAATCATCTAGTCATAAATTAGTTCATGAATATTCATGAGGTAAAAGGCTGAGTATGTTGCCGCAAGTGATCAAACCTATAATCTCAAACTGTTATTGCATAGGCTGTGAAAAGTGAGGAGGAAAAAAATGTTTTTGGGTACTGAAAGTCAAAATAATCCAACCATGTTTGCAAACTTCAAGGTCACTACTGGTGGGATGGACAATGCTTTGAAATAGGAGTCAGTTTTCGCGATGCGAGAGAATTCTTAAAATAGCATGATAATGGGTAACTGCTCATTGTCCTGTGACAAACACTCCACATACACGACAATAAACCCCTGTACAGGTGAACCATACCGGTCTAATCCTTTTACCTACTACAGTAAATATATGAAGGATTTTACTGCAATCTACATCTTAAGTAACAATCTCTGATCTGTAATGTACACAGATTTGGTTTCAATAATCCTGAGCGATTTTTTTTTTTTTTTTTTTTTTTTTTTGTGACAGTGTGTTTCTTTCATTCGGTTTCATTATTTTCTCCCTTTTTTAACATTATTTTCAGTAACTCAAGGTGAAATTTTTCTCTCTATTTTGTCTGTTGAAACTATTTGAATGTTTTTGAGCTGTTTGTTTAATATTGGGTTAACGGTATCACGCCGTAGACATGTGGCATAATACCACACTCACACCAGCCAACCAGTCCTAGACCTACCCTTTGCTGAGCTCCAAGCAAGAGAGCTTTACCAGTGCCATATCTTTAAGGATTTTGATATGTCAAAGCCTGGGATGGAACCCATGACCGTCCACTTCAGAGGCAGATGCTCTAACCACTCCACAAAAGGGGATGGTCTTCATTTTTTGTGTAAAAATGTTCCTCTTGATATTTCTGCTTCCTCAAAAAAAATTTTCTTGTAAAAATCTATTAATGTTAGTACACAAATGAGAAATTGTTTAATCTAACATTGTAAAGTTCATGTAAACAGAATGAAAACAGCCACGACATGTAAAATATGATTAATGCGTCAGTTGTGTTAAACTTGCAAAACAGTAAGGTGCTCTATTTCCTAAGCACTATTCCCCTGGTACAGCTTTTCAATTATAAATGTCTCCATCAAATGAAAATGACAAGATGTTGTGAAAATAAATGTAAGGTTGTACATGAATAATGGCTCTTTCCACATCTTACTTGCTAACACACTAATCTGATTCTGAGACAATCCATTTTTTTATAACACATTTGTGTTAATTTGCTTCAATTTAACATACCACCGACAGTATTTTAGTCATTTGGAGACAATGTCTACTTGAGACAGATATAGTGCTGCCTCACTGCAGCATCACGCCATAGACATATGGCACGATACTACACCCAGTCACATTATCCTGACACAGGGCCAACCAGTCCTGGAAATACCCTTATATGTTGAGCGCCAAGCAAGGGAGCTATACCAGTACCATTTTTTATGACTTTAGTATGTCATAGCCGGGCACTGAACCCATAACCTCCCGCTCCCAAGGCGGACGCTTGAGACAAATAAAGTGCTGCCACACTGCAGTATCAGGTTGTAGATATGTGGCATGATACCACACTCAGTCACATTATCCTGACACCTGGCCAACCAGTCCTACCCTTACATGCTGAGCATCAAGCAAGGGGGTAATGGTCCTTGCAATAACTAGACAGGTTCTATCAAAGGAATCAACAGGTGGGCTACTTTAAGCACAACACTCCTTCTTTTACCCCAAAAACTCATGTTTTCATGATGGACTTGTTTATTTACCTTGACAAAAAAAAAAGAAGAACAAGATAACAACCATGCTGACATGCCATTACCAAAAGTACAAACTTATAAAGGATGTTGGGTCATGTTGTGCAAGTTGCTGGTCCATGTGGTCTAACCACACACTGCTATTTTTCCCAAAACATGTCCATCCCTCTGATATTTTTTTATTGTTTTAACATATTTTTTCTCTTTACTTCCTGCCTGGGTGACCATATAGGGATTACTTTTCCGTCGTCTGTCTTTCCATCTTTCTTCGTCACACTTTTTCCGTCAGGCTTCAGAAGGTGACACATGTGTTCCAAAGAACACTCTTGTTCTTTGTAACAGTCAAATCTTTCAATCAAACTTTGAAATGCTGTCTGGTAACTGTAACCACAGATGTTTTATTGCAGAACTTGTTTAATGTACATTCCAACATAATTTTAATGGTTTAAAATAATGCTTTTTTTTTTGTTTTTTTGTTTTTTAGTCGTCTTGTGATGTTGTTTCGTACATAACATATACTTTTATTATAATGTTCTTATGCAATTTGATATAACCTGATATTTGATATAATTTAGACATATATTTCATGTACATTTATACATTTATCATTCGGTGTACAGCACTTTTGAACATGCAATTATGCTTGAAGAGTGCTTTAAAAATGTGGCATAATAATAATAATAATAATAACCTTGCCCAATTCCCTGAGTAACACAGCCTCTTTGGTTGATTACAACAGATTTGTTTACAGGTCTTTCGATCGTTTCTTTCTGAGACTTCATTATCATATCATAGACAACAAACCTCTTTTTCCAATATAAAATATGCTGACAATACCAAATCTGAATTACTTTCATATTCAAATTCCCTAATCAACTACCAAACAAGACATGTACATCTCCCTCTAACCTCATTAGTCCGGACACTTTGGTTTCATGGGAAATTTCCGGATTAATGAATTTTCCCTATATATGTACATGCATCAGATATGTAAAATTCCACTCACCAGCTTGCCATGGCAATAGAACATCATTGAAGCCATTAAAAAACAGGATTTTTTTTTTTTTGTATTTTCTTGATTTTACCATCTCAAATCTGGGAAGTACAAGTGAATATTTTAGGAATTTTACACCCCTGTGTATTACTTTTCATGATATCTATTGTGATTCCCCCCCCCCCCCCAAAAAAAAAAATGGATATGAGATCATTAATAATATAATATTTTTCCAGCCTAGTGCACACAACAATTACCGAGAAATATTGGACTCACATCTCATGAGTTATACCACATTTAACAGCATGAAATATTACTGACAAAAACGTTGGCAATGAAACATTTACCATGTGACAGCCCCACACGTAATTTACAGTTTTCTGCCACATAGTTTCATGCTAATGAAGAATGATTGCAGACTAGGGCTATGAAAGGAATACACATTTCTACCCAAATAAGATGACGTTAATTGGATATATATACCATTTTACAGATAATTGAGTTTTCTGATGCACTTTTCGGTCTGCAAAATCTAAGATTGATTATATGATTATTAAACACACTCTTTAAAACTGATTGAAAATAATCAACTGATATGTTTCAGATTGATTTTTAAATACCTCCCCGTCTGGCTGCAGCTCAAAATAAACAACAAGAGAGACACAAAAGGAGCATAAACTTTTGTTTCAGACAGCTGATAATTCCCCCGGCTTCATTTTTCCTACATTTAGCATCTTTTTTTACATCGGCAAGAAAATGAAACAATCCCCTATGAAATCCCCCCAGCCATTTGTGAGTCGCCTGGAAAATTTTAACCACATTGACAAGGTTTAGAAAAGCATGTTTTCTATTTTAAGCTTCATCTTTTAAACACTCGTCTTGATTTTGAGAATTAAATGCGTTTCTATTGAGTGTCAGCTGTCCTTTCAGCTAATCCTAATGAAAATGTTTATTTACTTGAGGGTGATTAACATGAGAACCATGACAGCAATCCACTAATGACAATATAAGACATATGACTGGAGCCCTGCTCTTAATTCCTTGATATGAATACTCAGTGGTTCCCTGTTACAAAATGGGCAAGTTATACCAAATTCAATTATTTTTGGAGTTAACCATGTTCATGTCTATGACAATATTTCAGTCATGCAGAGACCCACATAGCACCACCAACTTACTGTAAGTCAGCTGGAAGGCTGATCTGGTTTTATGCTGTTTGCATAGGTCTTTTCATGGTGTCCTCTATGAGGGAAAGGGTTAAGTATGATTTTCATACTTATACTCAAACTATGCCCATCAGAAATCAATAGGGATTTCAGTATGATACTCAAATTTGAGTGTGACATCATACTAAAATATTTTTGGGGCCAGGACTTGATCCCATAGTGATAGAGGGCTATATGATTGTACTAAATCAGCAACAATAACAATTCAGCTAGTGGAGGAGGCCAGGATTCCTTTCATTGCAAAAAAAAAGTCAATCTCTTAATATACCCCCCTTATAGACAATGGCAAGTAACTAAACTGTATTTTTTAGCATTAAATTTAAAAAGTACATCAACCCTCAGTCACCAACATTTCAACAAAGATCATCATTCCAGTTTCTATGGTAACCATGGTAAGATCTTCAAACTACATTTGATGTCACCTACAGCAGCTCGTTCATCGCTGGTCGTTAACTTAGAATTAGATTTCTAACCCTATGCGTGTGTTACTTCTATTAATTCCTATCTACAGACACACGGTCACCCAATGCATCATCCGTGGTTGTAAAAACAATGGGTGGTTTCCTCATCACAGTCAAAAGCTCTTTACGCAAACATTCATTTAAGAGGCTGAACTTATGAATTCGCAACCCAGAAATGATAATGCAAGCACCTATTTCAGGGATAACATATTCTATATTTAACTGACTTCCCCAAAAATAACAAATAACCTTAAAATAATTTAACAACCAAAACTACACAAATAGTAGTTGGCTGAACTATATTGGTTCAAATATTTATTGTAGCACCAAATTAACTGAAAATTTCAACAATGTTTATCATGCTCATGTTAAATTTACTAAGAAAGATTACTCAGAAAATATTAAAGTATCCAAAATCATTTCTCTTCGGAATCTGATTTAAAAAAACTCTCTATAAAAACACAATAGAATGTCTGTGGAAATCCAATTTCATAAAATCTGTATTAAAATCAAATAAATATTATGTCGCAATGCATGTTGGGTTTCATCAGGCTTAATACTAAACAATCAATCTAAAATCTAGATGATGCTGACGCAAAGCATATAACAAAGGGACACAGATGCTGGTTACCCAGTGCATTTCTCATGAATAAATCTTACACCTCAAGGTCAGTCTCAATATGGCAACATTTGGTGTAGTGTGACAGTGTGCCCGGGCTGCATGAATCATCCGTATTGTCACACTGCACATGAGAATCCTCTAAAGATAAAGAATCTACCTGCACTTAACATTATCTGCAACAAGTAGGAGTATGTAACACGAGACCGCCATAAAAACACACTTTACAAATTCCTCATGACAAGTAGAGGAATCCATTAACCTTTCATCAGGATGTACCATTTTATTTTAATTATAAAAACAATGAAAAACCAGATCAGTCTGAAATCATTTTCAGTTTTACGATTTACACCATCTCAAAAATAATAAATGGCCACACACCCACACATATATATCAGCCACACCCCACACATATATATCAGCCACCCCACCCCCACACATATATATCAGTCACACCCCCACACATATATATCAGTCATACCCCCACACATATATATCAGTCATACCCCCACACATATATATCAGTCACCCCCACACATATATATCAGTCACACCCCCACACATATATATCAGCCACACACCCACACATATATATCAGCCCCCCCACCACACATATATATCAGCCACCCCACCCCCACACATATATATCAGTCACACCCCCACACATATATATCAACTATCAGATATATCAATCAGCAAAGTTTGATTTTTTTACTAGTTGACTTTTTTAATGTTTGTTTATATATGAATGTGTTAATTGGTTTTAACGTCCAACTGACAGATTATTTCAGTCAATTGGAGATGATGTCTACTTGAGACAGATATAGTGCTGCTACACTGCAGTATCATGCCACAGACATGTGGCATGATACCACACCCAGTCAAATTTTACTGACACTGGGCCAACCAGTCCTGGAATTGCCCAGTATATTGCAAGGGGCTATACCAGTAACAGTTTTCGTGATTTTAGTATGTTACAACCAGGTATTTAACTCATAACCTAACGTTCCTGAGGATGGCGCTCTAACCACTCACCCACTGGGGACAGTACTTTTTTGTCCTGTAATGAGTATCAAACAGCATATTGAAGCCAGATCAAACTGCAAACAGGCTACTGATAGATATAACTATACCTCATAATGACACATGAACCCTTTCCCTGTCTCAGCAAGTTTTTTACCATTTGCTTCATTTACTAATATACTGATTTATGGAACATGGTTACACGATTACCAGAACGTGAACAAAAACAAAATCCTTAACAAGAGTTTCTTTAGAACATGTGTGTCACCTGCTGAAGTTTGACTGAAAAAGTGTGACGGACAGATGGATAGACAGACAGCAGCATGTGACACAAAAAATATTCTCCAATCTATCATACTCTATGTTAATTGGGAAACAAGTTCTTTCAACTTCTACTTGTCCTTCCAGACATTAGATTTCCATGAGGTACTTCGGATTTTTCATGTGAGGGAGCCTTCCAGCTGGCTTGTGGTAGGTCGGTGGTTCTATCCGGGTACCTCTGTGTTCTCGGGGTCTTCCTCCACCTGTAATTAGCTGGACGTCGCTATATGATTGAAATACTATCGCAGCCACGATAAACCCCAATACAACAATTAGATTTCCATGAACGAAGCAGTAATCTATGTCTGGGAAGCACCTCCCCACAATTTATAAACCAACAAAGTTTGTATCTGAACTCGGGAAACTTATTCAGAGAACTCAATTACAGACCACCCCACCTGGGTGCAGATCACAAAACCCATAATTAAGTAGACACTGAGCTGCAGAAATAACTTTTGAAGTGTTGTGTTATTACATATCATCTTATTAGGAGAAGAAACACCTGTGTAACTCAGGATTATGTCACTATGTTATGTACAAAAGCCTGGGAGGAAATTGTCCAGACAGACAGCTGACTTCCAAGTTGCATCGGCCTACCCTTGGAACAATTGGAAACTTAACTAAAAACAACACAGTGCATAAAGTCACACTGCACTGATTATTGAACAGAAAACAATTTCAAAAGTACACAAAAGTGCAGATCCATTTTTAAAGTCAGCCTATTATAACGCTAGATCCAATAAAATAGGCCCAACATAATAATTTGGGGAGCAGTGTTCCAGTGGTAGGATGCCAGCTTCAGTATCGCCAGGTCCCAGGTTATAGTCCTACTAGGGACACTTCCTACTTCACCCAGGTGTAAATGCATGGGTACCTGAGAGGGAGGTTTATTTCTGTGGCACCATAGTCATGTTAGCTGCCATAAGCCGAGTGAAAGAATCCTCTGGGAGATTGATAGATGGAAGCCCAAGACTGGCATAATTTTTTTATTTAGTTTCGCTTATTGCAATTTTATCACACATTTATACACACATATCAGGATAAAGATTTGTTCATTCAAGATCTTTATTTTAACAATGCTTAATAATACTTTCTTTTTTAATTGAGTTGCAACATGCATCTATACATTACAAATTTCACAGAAATGGGTATGGCTTCAACCTCCTTTACCTCATGAATATTCATGTACATGTATAAATGAATGCCTTGATATCAATATAAAGGCTTTACTAAACTTTAATCAATATCATTTAACCCTTTCCCTCAAATAGACTCATTTTGACGCCCTCAATAGGTATCACATAAAGCCTGATCTGCAGAAAACCACAGTTAAACCTTACCAAATTTAATTACAAAATACTCATTTCCAGACCACTGAGGAGCAGCGAACAGCATAAAACCTGATCAGCCTGTGAGTAAGCCTGCGAGTTACTCGCAGGCTGATCTGGTTTTATGCTGTTCGCATAGGTCTTTTCATGGTGTCCTCTATGGGGGAAAGGGTTAAGAGACAATGGGTGTAGAATTCGAGCTACAACATCATATGAGCAAAGTGAGTGGATCAAAATAAGATGGCTTCAGGTCTGCTCTGTTTACAAAGGTATCAAAACAGGTCTATATGAGGTAAAAGGTAATTAAGCGTTGTATTAAGTATCAAACTTTTCCTTTGATCAGTAAACTTAACTGTTATCATCAAACAGGATGGGTATACATATATTTTTGTCTAATTTCATGACAAATTGCAAGCAATCATGGTGAATCCCGGTGTTTTCTTATCAGATTTGTATAAAATGTAAATTTTAAAATCTACCTGTATATGACCTGCCGCACCAACCTGTGTATCAGCTTAAAGTGATTTATGTAGATTTAGACTTTCTCCTATAATGTGTACTACTTATCAGGTAAATGTCAGAATACAGAACAACTGTTACTGCAAACTAACAGTTTGGTTGTTTGTTGGTTTTAAATCACCACTGACAGCATTTCAGTCATTTAGCGACAATGTCTAGAGACAGATATAGAGACATGTGGCATGATACCACACCAAGTTGCATTATCCTGACACCGGGCCAACCAGTCCTGGAACTACCCTTGTATGCTAAGCGCCAAGCAAAGGAGCAATACCATTGCCATTTTTTATGACTTTGGTCTGTTGCAGCCGAGGATAAAACCCACAACCTCCTGCTCCCAAGGCAGACACTCTAACCACTAGGCAATCGGGGACAGCTCAAACTAGCAGTGAAGCTTAAGATGACTGAGAGGGTATTGGGTATCTCTGGAATGACCTGTCAAGAGGAATGATCAACTTTGAATGTGTCATACTCTGTAACAAATTACCCTTTACCTCATGAATATTCATGTTCAAATTTATCATTTGATGATTAAAAATTGACTGAACTTTGAATGATGTATGACACAATGGATTTTCTTTGCCATGCAGACTGTGTAGAATCTGAGCCACAATATTGTATGTGCAAACAGAAAAGATCCTGATCAGACAGGCTACAATCTGTTTAACCTTACTCACAACATGCCAACAGTAAAAAAGGAAGCTGAAACCAGTCAAAATCCCATATCACACAGCTCATTAATGACTTTCAATGTTTTGTCCTTATACTATAGCGACAAAACAAATTATTATTATACTGCCCACAAAACAGATCACACATCCTTCCTCTAAGCATGAATCATCGCCCTACCAATACTGTCCCTTACATAAATGCCAACCGAATCATGTTTCTTACATCTACATATACAAAATAATCTCGGCTGTATCATAGTAAGTTCATAGGTCAACTTAACCATGACATTAGAGGCTTATGGCCAAACTATTATGCCCCACAACCAGCTGTCCATTGATAAATGAAAAATCAATGCCAGACACTTATCGGGATTCCTATCGTGTACTCTGACCCCAGGACTAACCAAAGAGTTATCACCTGTATACAGTTCAACATGTGACCAAAGCCACCAAAGAGAAACTGGCCTTCATCTGGGATGGCTGTCCTTAACTCTTCACTTCATACCGACTCATTTCAATTCATTGGCAAACAGAGCAGACCCAGATCAGACAGCTCATATAGGAGCTGTCTGATCTGGGTCTCCTCTGTTTGCTTATAAAATACTATAGAGCTCTTTTATTCTACACAGTCTGCAGAACAAGTTTCATTTAATTAATATTCATAAAGTCATAAATTTTGTTTATGAATATTTATGAAGTAAAGAGTTAAGCCATTTAATTCTCTATTAGTTGCTGGGATTCCCGTTACTTGCCTTTGCTCACAGGTTGGCTGTTATTCAAAGGGGACACCCACTACAGGTTTGACTGGATTTAACCAATCAGCATACAGTTCTTTAAATCAATCTTAGATCCATAGTTACTTATCAATTCTTTCTTACATAATCATAAACTATAGCATAAAGTCGAGGCTAACCATAGTCTACCCTTATACCTTGAAATCCCGGTATTTTCTTTTTACCATCCCCTTACACATTACTTGAAACAGTGCTACGTTTGAATGAAAGCCATGCTCCCGTGTGGGACTTTAGACCTTTGGGGTCTTGGTCATTTGAAGGTCAAGGTCACCTGGCTGGAAGAGCTCATCAAAACACATGCACCTGTGAAGTTTGGAGGCTCTAAGTGGAAGGACTTCTGTGTTACAGTCAAGGTTAAAGTTTCGTGATAGAAACAGACAGACCAAAAAACAATATGCCCCCAAATCTATTGATGTGTGGGCATAAAAAGACAAGGTGATTCAGTCACGAGTATAAAATCCGGCACTTGGTCCTGCAAAATGCATGATAGTAGTACAGGGATTGGCTGTGATTGCCACTCTAGGAAGCTCTCTAAATTCCCTGACTTTTCTACATAAGATCAATCAGCCAAACCTTCCCCATCATACTTCATTACAGGAGAGACAATATAGTTGGAGACTGGAGAAGGGCGCTCTGACATAAACATGGAACTTTCCTGTATTTACAGATGTATTTAAATAGATATACAGTCCATCCAATAGCTACAGGGATAACTGGTAGTCAATGGTTGATTTATTTAGCACAAAAAAATGCTATGTTCAAATGAATGCCATGCCCTCGTGGGGGGCCTTAGACCTTGGGGGTCAAAGTCATTTGAAGGTCAAGGTCACTTGACAGGTAGAGCTCATCAAGGTGTATACACCTAAGCTTGGAGGTTATGGATTTAAGCACATTCATGTAGCCATTGAAGGTTAATATTTGCTATTTTGGGTCATGGTGACCTTGACCTTTGACCCCATGACCTCTAAGAGGGTCTTGTTGGTAGATCTCATCAAGGTGCAATTTACAGATTATGGATGGAAGCAAGGCACCAATTAATTAAAAGTTCATAATGTGGCAAATATTTGCTATTTTGGATAATGGCGACCTTCACTCAACCTTATACTGTCAGGACCTCAGTAAACAAACAGCCTCTTGTGTTTAAGACACATTACAAAGCTAAAACACTTCCTTACCTGATCTGCGGCCAGCTGAAATGTACTTGACCTCTGGCATGGACGATGTCACTGTGATCCCGCGACCCTTGTAGTAGTTGTCTGCTTCCTGGTCGACGAGCAACAACTTGCTCTCGTCTCCGCCACTCTTTATCCGCCCTATCACCTGCTGGTGCGTCTCGTTTTCAATGTTCACACCGTTCACCTCAATAATTCTATCCTTCTCGCGCATCCCAGCCGCCTGAGCGGGAGAATTGTCATCAATTTTACCAATATACTGAGCACCGCGTTCCTTTTCTGCGTGAAGGTTAAATCCGTACCCACTGAAATCCGGCCATTTAACAATGTGGCAGAGTCTTGGCGTGTAAGTCATCGCTGTTGGAAATAAATGAAATTGAGTTAAACAAGTTTTGAAAATTCATTTTAAAGTTAAAGCTTCGGGCAGTTCCATATTTTACACCAGCTGTAACATCAGAAAAGTCTCTGAAAAGACTTGAGTCACTGACCAATTTTCGTCAAAAACAAATGTTTTGATGTTTTGATATATCTATATAAATCAATACTGCACATATTTAAAAATGCAAAGCCCCAGAGCCAAATACAAATAATTGTATGTGAAGGTTTGCATATTGTAGAGATATAGGTCAATCTTTGGGATCTATTTCATGAATAATTCAGATAACTGTAAACACCTGAAAACATGTTAAGTCAAGGTGATGATGTCAACAGATGTTCATTATTTTATACTTACTTGATTATGTAAATCAATGTAATGTCAAAGGTCAGTAAAACCTAGATGTTAAGACAACCACTGGTTCCAGTAGAAAGTGCTCTTAATAGCAAGGTGGTCTGTCTTAATAGTAAATTTTACCAAAAAATTTAAAAAGGCCGGTGGTCTTAATTCCAAGGTGGTCTTGAAGTGAGGTTTTATACTGCCCAATACACAGTCAAAAATTAACCCTTTACCTCATGTAGACTCATTTTGACGAATTAGCAAACAGAGCAGATCAAGATCAGACTGCTCCTATATAACCAGGGTCTCCTCTGTTTGCTTATACAATACTGTAGCTCAGTTCCTACAGAGTCCGTGTGGCAACCCCCCCCCCCACCAAAAAAACAACAACATGATATCATATACCATTTAAAGTTTAGTTCATTCATATTAATTTGTCCATGAATATTCATGAAGTAAAGGGTTATGATCATAAAATTAGTGGTAGAAGCCTGTAATACGACATACTAATTTACAACGTTTGCTCAAAATACACCGAAATATGTGAATCTTTTTTTAAAAAAATAAACCAAAACATCATCCCTGTTCACATTTCGTATATATCATATAACCTAGATGAAAAAATTCAGACACAATGATACAGGTAGCATTTAAGAACAATGCTATCAAATTTCTGAAGTTCAATTTACCTTGATGAAATGGTACTCCAGATTTCTATGACAACAAGATGAAATTGTGTAACGTATACATGGGAACAGCTATCACACTAACATCTATTGTAACATGCATCATATACCTGTGTTCATATCCAAGAAACAATATCACTGTCATATACGATGTCCGACAATCACAATCATCAACCTTGCATCAAAGTTACTGACGTGTATTATATACCGATCATTTTTTTTTTTGCCATGTACTACTTCAATTTCTTCTACATGTACCTGGAGACAGTCTGGTTGTCTTGGAAACCATCAATTCTCATTTCCTATCTATCTGACATTATAATTATGATGCTAATTCACAGAAATTCAAAGGGAACAGAAATCCATACTCCAACCCCCACCCACAAGAAACCTTCAGTTTTAATGATCAGACATTAAAGATGGGAACAGTAAACATGACTGATTTTTCCTATGATATTTCACTATGCCAGTATTAGTCAATCCCACAGCAATGTCCAAACATTTACAGGTAAAAGAAGACCCTAAGCAAATTGGGTATTTGGCTCGAATACCACCAACAAGCGGTAAGTAATAATTAAATACTTTGTGGCGAAATTAATCATTCTAAGATGCTATGATACAAAAATACACAAATACATCATTTCTTATAAAATATTATAATTAAAAAGGTAATAAATTATGTCAACTTAGTCATGTATTTAAATAGTTAAGGGCACTGTGGTCAAGTGGTAATATTCCCATCTGCAGATCCAAAGGTTGTGGGTTCAAACCCTTGGGGGGGGGGGGGGGGTCCAAACCAGGAACCATGGTGAGGGATTAGTTTTAAGTTGTAAGAACTTGTTTCCTAATCAACATGAAATAAATATGTTTAAACCAAATATTTCATAAAATAGAAATGGTCATATCCGTTTCTACCTAATTTAAGTACATGTGTTACTTAGCACAAAGTATTGTTATTGGAATTTGACCCAGGGTTTAATCACCAACCTCATGCAAGCAATCAGAGTGACTTACGAACTAACAATATGGGCCAAACATGAATTTATCCTGTGACCTTGAATTAAAGAGCTTGGTCAAAGGTCAGGGCAATATATACTCCAGTCATAAGCTAACTTTGTGTCAAGTATGAGCTTTTTGAGTCCAAGAGTTGACAGAATTATGCCTTGAAATAACAAGGTGACACCTATACATTTCTCTATTGAACTTGACTGCAAGTAGTATGAAAGGAGAGATTCTAAATAATAAAGAAAGAAACTGCTCATTCAATGTCTGACATCCGATCTACATCCAATCTTATAACAAAACCAAGTACTCCTGCTGTGCAGCTGCATTGTCCCATGACTTTCCAAACCCCATTCTTTAACCCTTTCCCTCATATAGACTCATTTTGACGCACTCAATCTAAGGTATCACATAAAGCCTGATCTGCAGAAAGCCAGACTCAAACCTTACCAAATTTAATTGTAAAATCCTCATTACCAGACCACTGAGGAGCAGGAACAGCATAAAACCTGATCAGCCTGCAAGTTACTCGCAGGCTGATCTGGTTTTATGCTGTTTAACTCGCAGGCTGATCTGGTTTTATGCTGTTCGCATAGGTCTTTTCATGGTATCCTCTATAGACACACTCAGTTCAAATTATTAAGTACAACCTACCAATAATTTTACCAGTAGACTCAAACAGCATTTTATTCCACACACTGGCCACATGTTTTAAGTTCAATTTCCGACCCAGGAGAGTTATTTGGGAATGTTAATGCCATTTTTTTAATCACATCGGAAAATCTCAGTAACCAGACTGGGACTCCCAACCCCCAACAAAGAGGGATTGTGCGTGACAGTAGGTCAGATCAGCAACGATAACCATTTGGCCACAGATGCCCAAAATAAGAAGGTAAAACAGACTGGCAAGACTTCTGTATCGCCCTGTCCCTCATAGAAGATACCATGAAAAGACCTATGCGAACAGCATAAAACCTGATCAGCCTGCGAGTAACTCGCAGGCTGATCAGGTTTTATGCTGTTCACTGCTCCTCAGTGGTCTGGAAATGAGGATTTTGTAATTAAATTTGGTAAGGTTTAACTGTGGTTTTCTGCAGATCAGGCTTTATGTGGTACCTATTGAGTGCGCCAAAATGAGTCTATATGAGGGAAAGGGATAGTCTAAAATAGGGTAATGATGGAGCAGTGTTACAATTTTTTTTTAATTTTTTTTATTGTTGTTTGGGTTTAACATCCCACCAGCAGTCTTTCAGTAAATTGGAGACTTATGACTACCAGAGACAGATATAGTGCTGCCACACTGCAGTATCACGCTGTAGACATGTGGATGATACCACACCCAGTATTATCCCTACACTTGGAACTACCATTATATGCTGAGAGCCAAACAAGGGAGCTATACCATTTCCATTTTGTACAACTTTGGTATGTCGCGGCAGGAAATCAAACCCAACAACTTCCTGTTCCTGAGGCAAACACTCTAACCACTCAGCCACTGGAGACGTTGCAATTACTTTAAGATACAGTAGAAAATACATAATTAAAATGTAACTGATGCTGAGTATCATGAAGTGACCGTTACCTGGGGCTTCTCTCTCTGGAGTTTCACAGAATTTGACCTCTGGCAGACTTGAAGTGATTTGAATGCCATTATTTTGGTAGTACTCATCAGCCTCATCATCCACAACCAATAATTTTGTTTCGTCCCCACCTGCTTTGATTTTCTGGATCACCTGTTGATGCGACTCATTTTCAATATTATCACCATTGACCTCTATGATTCTGTCTCCTTTTTTGAGTTCTGCGGCTTCAGCGGGTGAGCTCTCGTCGACAAGACCAATAAACTGCCCCTTCTTCTCCTTCTCTGCGTGAAGATTGAAACCGTATCCCTGGAAATCAGCCCATTTCTTGATGTAGCACAACCGGGGGAAATAGTTGTGGGACGGAAGGTCGGAGGATACAACCGGAACTGGTTCAGGAGTTGGAATACGGTCCGGCTCAGGCTCTACCTCTGGTTCTGGTTCCGGTTCAGCCTCAGGCTCTGGTTCTGGAGAAGGAGACCTTTCGTCTTCCTGAACCTCATTGTAACTTGGTGGCTCATTGTCCACTGGGGGTTCTGAGTCTGGTGGGGGTGGGGGTGTGTCGTCATCTGTAACAAACATCGGCACACTCATTGAAGTGGGTTACAAGACTGGCGGGACATGAACACTTATGGAAAAACTAAGTATAGTAATTCCACCAACAATACATTATGCTTAGTCTTCAATAGTGTGATATATCAGCCTCAAACATACCCATAAAACATTGGAAACGGGATGTTCAATATGAAATTTAAATTTTCTACCAATCCCTTAAACATCAACTTGCAATTCGTATCATCTTCATTAAAAAAGAAAAAGAGCCTACAAAACACTTACAGATCATATTACCTGTGTTCAAATTTTTGACATTATTTGCAACTCAGCAGGTTTAAATAGAACACTGTGTCAGAAAGAGGAAGGTACAGGAATGAATAACCAAATATCCCGTCACACATATAAACCTGACTGGCACTATAAAACATTTCATAATGTCACAATGCAAGTTATTCTAGCAAGCTTTTATGTCCTATTATATGCTCAGCGTGAGAATTTTATATTGAAAAGGAACTGAAAACATGACTAAAATACACTTTTAGTCTAGAAAACATAAAGGGTATACAGAAGTGGGAAAAGTAAAGGCTATTTCAAAACAATTTTGTGTCAACACTTGCCAATTAAAAAGTCAAGCACGATTAACTGGGTTAAAAATGCTGACACAAAAAAGGGTAAACATCAGTCAAAGATATATTACTTTTTAAGACCTATGTGTGATAAAGGTTTACATACAAATTACTTTTGTGTTTATATAGAGTGTCTTTTACATCATGACAAATGATGATGATGATGATGATGATGATGATGATGATGATGATGATGATGATGATGATAATTCCCAGCCAAACATTACACAATGATTGTCAAAACAGTCAGCCCTAAATCTCGTACATTTGTGTTCAATCCAAACATGACGGATGACTAATGATGACCTTGGTGATAAACAGATAAAGTATCTAGCTGTCACACTAATGACAAGTGCACTCACCACTGACCGCCATATGGTCCCACTTTGTTTGTGTTTCTTAGTACTGAATACCTACCTCATATAAAGCAAGACTTCTTAGAAACCCCTCCAGAAAGCATGATATCATAAACATGTAATTAGTTCATAGCTAGGTTATGATCTTGATATTTTATCATAGTCATGTAATGATAAATAATAACAACTACTTTGACATTTAAGTAAGAAATGATGTCCAATTGTCAAATATTTGCAAATGATGTAATTCATGAAAAAACTCAAGGTATTAAGGTCCCTTAATGTGACAATCAGCAAAAATATACTGAACCAATACACCCAACTTTTTTTATCACTCTTTCAGAGATTGAATCAAATCAATCTTGAACTTGACAAAGTCTTTAAATTACAAAAAGGAGGTGGGGAACAGGGTGGGGCCAGTCAATACATCATAAATATCACTGCAAAAACCAGGCCGATATTTTGCCCGAGGCATTATCACCCCTCCCTGTGAGAGAATGTTATCGGCAACCATCAGTGACAAATGGTCCATCGCCCACTTTTCTGGCGGCAGTGATGTAGAGGTGTGAACAGGGCCGCCTGATTGAGACATCAATGCCCAATTGTGCAGTCCATTTGCATATGTTTACCCAGTTGACTACCACCTGTCAATCCAGCTTGACAAATGTACAAACCGGGTTAATACATCAATAAACGAAATTACATACATGGCCGAGGGTAGCTAGGCTAGCCCAGGCTTAATTTGGGGCTTTGGCCGCAGAACCAACCTGACAGGCTAGACTCCAATAAATGGGGAATACATTTATAGGTAGGATTTAATTTTATATAGAAACTTTCAACCCCAGCAAAAGGGATGGGTTATTACCAGTCTGTGTCATTTTCACAGTTAAGAGGAGAATGATACAGAAATTAAGATACCTAGGGTTAAAATTTGTGCCAATCATGTATCTTTATTATTTAAAGACAATTTAATTAAAAGAAAAAAAAAAGAATGCAATACCCTTATGACAGGATTATGATTCACTGAAAGAAATGGAGGAGGGGTCTTTTTTGGCTTTATACATCTGTAGTATTTTTTTTTTTCATTTCATCAGCATTTATTTCTATTCTCAGGTTTTCTATGACAGTAAATGAAAAAGTTTTTAATTCATTAAACAAATATCATTGGTATTCAAAGTATTTAAAAAGGGGTTTTTATAATTATAAACCATCTGCAGCCGGCCAACAGCAGATGACCTAAAGCAGACGGCAATCAGCAGCAGGACAACAGCAAACGGCAATCAGCAGACAGCCAACAAAAACCCAGAAGATGACAATCAGCCAACAGCAGACGGCAATCAGTGGACAGCCAACAGCAGACGGCAATCATACCAATGTCAAACTTTGGACCCCATGACAACCTGCAGCACTTCAGATCTCAAGTGCCAACAGCTCTGATATGCAGACTTTGAGACTGGTTTCTGTTTTATTTATTTTGCAAGCTGACAGGCATAGTGAGCAGTTATCTTTACCAGTCAGGCTGTTTTCCAACTTGTTGAAAGCCCAGTACTGAGATAAACATCTCAGCAGGAAAGCACTAGTTGACCATTTCACATTCAGACACCAACCCTAGATATACATGTATAGGCACCCCCTAAATGAAACACAAGCTCAGATAAAATTGTTATCATTTTATCACTAAGGGTAACAAGAATGACCCTCCCACGCATTAAGAGAAGGGCCTAATGTTTCACTCACCTGAATACCTTAGTCCTTAAAGGGTTGTCAGCCCTAACCTAATAGTCTAACAGAAGTGATAATCAAAAGAAAAGCAGATTCCAATATTGAAATCTGCCACATTTTTCTCTATAATTCAAGGGGCATAATTCCTGATGGAATAGTGCATACTGGACCATGACATTGTCTGCAAGTAATAAAGATATATTGCATGCATAAACAGACTAATACAGAAGTGATTATGATAGATAGAAAGACAATGGAAATCAAATGATCCAGAAAGTATCTCAGGCTCAAAATTCACTGAATGTGGAGCCCATATTTGAGTGTGAACACGAAAACCGTTTAATATGAGGTAAGTTGAAGATGTTCAACCACTAGGAAATGGTTCCAAATATAAATCACCTATCACGTATGTTGTATATATACTAGATATTATAGGTGATGTCAAATGGCCACACATCATTAAGCCTGTCAAAGTAAAACACCTTGCTGTCACACCTGACAGTGCCTGTCGGAATACGACAAGGTAAATGACAGGTTAAACGATGCATGTTTGACTACATGTACTTGTGCACTTTTCAACAGTTCTTCTTAGATTAACTTTCAACAAAACTTCCATCTTTCATTCAAAAGCAAATTTTTTTACTCTGTATCTATTAATAACCAGAATATGGCCTAAAATGCACATTACTTCTAGTGTCAATGTACATTGTTTATATTTTCCTCCAATACTATACAATTTTATAAACAATGTGCAATGAAGTGTTCAATGGGAAAATTACTTCTTAAATATTCTACAACCACTGGTCAAAAGGTGAAGTAAAGGATTCATAATCATTCAGCTTGACTTAACCCTTTCCCTCATATAGGATACCATGAAAAGACCTATGCGAACAGCATAAAACCAGATCAGCCTGCGAGTAACTCGCAGGCTGATCAGGTTTTATGCTGTTCGCTGCTCCTCAGTGGTCTGGTAATGAGGATTTTACAATTAAATTTGATAAGGTTTAACTGTGGTTTTCTGCAGATCAGGCATTATGTGGTACCTAATGAGTGCGTCAAAATGAGTCTATATGAGGGAAAGGGTCAAAATGAGTCTATATGAGGGAAAGGGTTAAACATCAGATCCTCTGAACACTATCATAATCATAACAACAGGACCTGGTTAAATCCACTGAGAAATAATGCACATTCAAGCATTGCTTTCTGATACTGACCATATGGTTGTGGTAAAGGCCCCAATTCAATTTCATATTTCAGACTCAAAAAAGCCAATTTTCAAAGTGCCGTTTTAACTTTTCCGGAAAATATTTCAATGACTCTTAAGTATATTTCTTTACATATTTATAAAGAGAATTCTTACCAGATCAATATAATTGGGCTTTAGTGAATTCATTCATTATGAACTAAGAAAAGGACAACCTGAGTGATATCAGTTTGTAAGACATTTACATGCTGATCATGTTCCGTTTCTCGATTCTGCTTGTCAATAGCTTTGATAGGAGTAATAAAACTGTAAAGGAACCTATGTTAGATTATATATTCATGTTTCTTAAGTTATTTGCGTATGTACTTCGCAACTTGAAACTTAAACTATACTTACTTAACATGCAAGTGCTTAAGCCTTTATTTCATATATGATAATGAAATGATCAGGGTTTCCTCAAATAAAATTGTACCTAAGACTCTACACAGTCTGCATGGCGAAGAAAGATTCACTGTTTCATATACCATTCAAATTTCAGTCAATTAATATTCATCAAGAATTAATTTGTACATGAATATTTCAGAGGTAAAGAGTTAAACATTTTAAGAAATCAGTTACACTTTAAACCCTGTTTCTGGCTCTGAACACTACTTTGTTTAAAACCTGAATTTTCTCTACAACATTATGGTGTTCCCCCTTTTCCTCATAGACGAAACCATGAAAAGACCTATGCGAACAACATAAAACCAGTAAAGCCTGCGAGTAACTCGCAGGCTGATCAGGTTTTATGCTGTTCGCTGCTCCTCAGTGGTCTGGTAATGAGGATTTTACAATTAAATTTGGTAAGGTTTGAGTTTGGCTTTCTGCAGATCAGGCTTTATGTGGTACCTATTGAGTGCGTCAAAATGAGTCTATATGAGGGAAAGGGTTAAAATAGTGCAAAACATAGACACCTGGGTGGAATTTGATTCAAACTGCCCCCACCCCACCCCCCAGTCCGGCTGTCATCATGCTCCTCTCACCTCCTGATATTTTACAACAGATGACCTGGTGAAATCTTAACAATCAGGGACACCATAAGCCCCCAGCTAACACAAACTATGCTATCTTAAGCGACATTCTTGATCCTGCGTATCAGTGATTGGGGAAAGCACCCATCCTTTATTGCACAGCAAGGTGATTATCAAACACTCCCAAGCCTATAATGCAGGTCACATGTCATAAAACCTTTCCCTGCAGCGATTTCCTGCAATTACAGAGAGGATTCAAGATCCTCCTAAAACTAACAAAATGCTCTCTCAACTGATTAAAGGACCACTAAGATATCAATCTACTTTAAAGAATGACTGGTCACTATCATAAACACCTCATACAATGGATCAGAGATACAACACAAAGGTGACCAAATGTACAGCTTCACACCTACATTGAGCCCCGAAGAAGTAACAAAGAAAAGTTTCTTCTTAACACTCCTAGCTCTTAACCTTACAAAACATCTTAAGCCATTCCAATTCAAAAACACCTTTTAAAATTCAATATCAAATAAATTCATCTTGACATAAGACAATTTGTAAACAAAAGAGAAAATTGTTATGCAAACATAAATTTTCTGTCTAATCCTTTCTTTTTAAGAACATTTTTTTTCTGAACCAGAAAGCACTTAAATGCACTTGAACCTTTGGGTAAGGTTAATTCACTTCGAACATTAAGATATATATATATATGCAGTAAAATTTTTGCTTCCAAATGTCCTTCAACATAATGACAGGAATACGGTAAGTTGAGGTAATACTTAACTATGAAAGAGCACTCCTGTATTTTGAAAATACAAGGTCTGTGGTGTATACAACTAATGACGAGAAAGAAGGTAGAGCAATTTTAATTTTTTCTGAATGTAAATGCAAAAAGGTCTGTAAAATTCTATCATAAATCAGAAATACACTGGTTTCACCCTTTACCTCAGGTATATTCATATATAAATCTTTGACTTCATGAATATCAATTTACTGAACATACACTTCCCTCATATCGACTCATTTTGACGCACTCAATAGGTACCACATAAAGCCTGATCTGCAGAAAGCCAAACTCAAACCTTACCAAATTTAATTGTAAAATCCTCATTACCAGACCACTGAGGAGCAGCAAGTAGCATAAAACCTGATCAGCCTGCAAGTTACTCGCAGGCTGATCTGGTTTTATGCTGTTCGCATAGGTCTTTTCATGGTCTCCTCTATGAGGGAAAGGGTTAAACGTTTAGGAAAAAATGGACTTTTCATGACTAAAACTGAGCATAGCAATATTGTATGCGCAAACTGAAATGTCTAACCAGCATCTGCTCTGTTTGCCATTATGCGTCAAATTTAGTCTTGATCAAATTTTGACCTGGTTAAAACCCAATCAACATCTACAAAAATGGATGCCAGGCCTGCCTGGACAAACATAATGGTGAACCTGTTCTTATATACACACAGTCCGCTTATCAGCACCCATTCAATGTCTTGGCTCAACAAATGGTAGATATGGAAGATTTATTGCCCATTGATTTATAGTTACTCAGTCAACTCAACAGCTAGACATGGGCACAGCTCTAAATACAGAAAGGAAATGTGAAGACATCTTTGTACTCTTTAACACTAAAGAAAGCTCTAAATACAGAAAGGAAATGTGAAGACATCTTTGTACTCTTTAACACTAAAGAAATATCAGATATCTCGTCTATGCAACTGGCATAAACCAGATCAGTCTGCAAGTAACTTGCTGCATCATAACGGGTGTTGTAGTATATGTTACCTTTACTCAACACCTGAAAAATACCTTTGAGATATGCAGGTATAACTAATGCACCTATCAATGTTAAGCCCCAGGGGGTGTGTGATGGGCTGACATTTTCCATTTTATTTTTAAATCTAAATCCCCAGCCTAGGGCACTGGCAATTTGTCAAAATCCCCACATTAATATGCTTGCTAAAGTCTATTTCCCAAGGCCAAGTACCTATTGTCTGTCAATTTCCCATCTGTTGGGAAATTAAGGTCTACTGCCAAAAGCACCCTGTGTATCCACTGCCCCTAACCTAGGGCAAAACACTAATAGGTGCTTTATAGTTTATACCTGTTCCAAAGGAGAAACTGGCACTTGACAAAAAATCAATTTAATGTCCTTTCCACATGCCCCTTCCCTCGTACATTTTCATTACCTGACTTGAATTTTAATAAACTTCCAAACACCAGCCCCCAGACCAATCATTTCTAATAACTTTCCAGAAATGGACTCTAAACAAATTATATACCATGTCTGATGTCTGATAAATATTCCAGGACGGCTATACAGACTGATACCAGCCACTGGCTGTGGGACACCAGAAAGAAAATCCTAGGACCATTTTAATATTCTAGTTTCCATAGTAACAAAGCAGACAACTGTTCTTAAATTTGTCCATCAACTTCAATGAAAATACGCATAAGAAAAAAACAAGCATAGTGGAAATTCCACAAAATTCAGGTTTTCTGTATAACCTTAATCATCCTCTAAATGTGACCTTGACATATAATTTATGAATCTGAGTCTTGAGTACATGTTGCATTAAAAAATAGCAAAACACTGAATGAAATTTCTGTCTTAACAAGACTTTAAAAACAAAACAAAAAACACCTGAGAATTTAAAAAAAAACAAAAAAACAACCTGTTTCCATGACAACTCTCATTCAAAAGCCAAGCCCACAGCCAATGTTTTGATATGAATGCACTGAAAACATCATCCTATGCCACAAATAAAACATATATCTCATATACTCCTCAACATTTATTTGCAATATCCTTGAATCTGATTATAAAGGCTTTAAATGAAACTCAATGAAAACGTGACATAATTTCTATTTGTATGCAAGCCATGCGCATCAACCCCTGCCAGGCACTGCATTCAGTTTCTATACATGGACTGTAAGTATCCCATATCTGAATAGCAAGCTCTATCACTTAAAAGCGCCAAGGTCTAAAGCTCTGGATACCTTTCCCTATTTATAGAATTGTCATATCAAGTTTTATTTACTGAAGTTAAAATATAACCAAGTTTAATGTAATCAAGTTTTATGTAATCAAATTTTTATATACATTTTAACATCATCAAAATCTTACTGAGCAAATCCCTATATGCCTTCTCTCTGATTAACTTTAGAATCAACATAGGCTGATCCCTCCCCTCTGATCAGTTAACCCTGGGCTGGACCACAGTACCTTGAGCCCACAGGGGATCAAACTTCAAACCTTCGGATCTGCAGTCATTTAACACTTATAAACCACTGAAACCCCAAACCCATTTAATTGTTCTCCTTTACTAGTTACTCTACTAGTGACTCTTGACCCTGGTCATAATACTAATATGAACCCCATTAAAAAGAAAAGAAAGACAAGGCCCAGATTCCATCAAAAATACTTAGCACATAGTAGGGCTTAAACTCTTAAATGAGGAAAAACACAATTAACCATCCTCAGTTGTTTTTTTTACAAATTTTCATGTATGTGACTTATTATATAACACTGACATAAATTATTACCTTATAACTAACAATATTTATTCAGAAATGAATTTACCCCCCAAAAAAGCAAACCTTGAATTAACATATAGTGCTAAATTGAAGTATCTAACATACTGAGTTATACTCGTACCTATGGGTCTTGTTTTCAATTACATCTTTAAAATGTGATTGACACTAAAATTTTATTCTCTTACAAAACATATAATTCATTCCAAGACTTGGTGTGGTTACCCCAAATAGGCCATTATTTCACAATCTTACCACTAATTCTAGCAAATTAGCATTAAATGGTGTCATTTATTACTTTAATGTGTTTGAATTAGTATCAGGACTGACCTTCAACCCAACATCCACTAAGGTAAATACAGTATCGTGCTGCAGCTTACAGAAAAAGAGTCTGGTATTAACCACATGTCACAAGCAGTATTTATGAAATAACCAAGGATGTGGAAATGCAAAAAAAAAAAAAGAAGTTTTCCAAACCCTTTTTTGACCTTCACCTCTTAGTGTGACCTTGAAAGTTTGATGGACCTGGGTCAATTTGTGCCTCAGCTCTTCATGCTGAAATATTGAAAATTCTTCCAACACAGCCTGAACAAGGTATATATATATAGATTATACTCACTTTTTGACCTTCAACCTCTATGTAGTTGTGACCTTGACATTTGAGATATGATACACACATTACACAATGCACTATTTCATTTTCATAACTGATATTCTCTCATTCTGACATAAGACTAATGAAAGGAAATACTAACAATGGCTGAACATTAGAGGGGCTAAAAATAAAAAAACAAGCCAACACCACAAATGACTATGTACACTCCATCTATCAATGACTGTCTGATACACTTTCTAACATTATTACCCAAATAAATCATTCATGACAAATCAGCAATGGAGCATCAAGTGACACATGTTACAGTCATCTTTATGAAACACTTAACCATTCAACAGAATGCCCTACAACAATACTATCAATTCACAGGCCCCTTAACATATTTTCTGACCTGAATCATATTACAAGTATAATGAAAGAGATTATTCAACTGTGATTTCCTGCATCTTGGGTACAACCATGCCTTTTATATGTGCCTAATTACCAAAACCCTCATAAACATAAAATCAAAATCATGGGACTTAAAAGTGAAATGAAAATTACAAAAAAATTTAAATAATTCTTTACCTCAGAAATACACCCTGGCAAATGGAGCAAACCCAGATCAGACTACTTCTTTCAGAAGCTGTTGAATCGGGGTTCCCTCTGTTTGCTCATGTAATCTTATAGCTCAGTCTGCATGGCAATGAAAAATCCATTGTTTCACATAGTACTCTTCAAAGTTCAGTAAATAAATATTCGTCAAGTCATGAAATTTTACATTAATATTCATAAGGTGAAGGGTTAATTTATAACCCCAATGCTTATTTACATATACCACAACTGTGTGTTTGCTAAATGAAACATCATCCATTCTTGTGCCAACCTGTAAACAGTTACTTTTCAACACCTGAGCTTTTGTGAATTTTAAATACATTTTACAAGCGCTTTTTAGTCTGGTGAAACATGACAGGTCTGTTCTTTCCTTACACTGACATCAAAGATCATAAGAATTAAAACTAAAACATCTGATGAGAAAAGGGGAAAATTAAACATCACAGAGGCTACAGGGGAAACAGGCAAAGACCGCCCTTACAAAGATGCTTCTGATAACTAGCTACATCAGAACTTATCTATTACTGAGGTTTATAACTGAATATGGCTTAGCAAACTATTCATGCAATTTTATATTCATGTATATAGCTTTGATAATCCGTTTTAAAAAAACATAAATAATGAAACCTATTCCTTACTGCTTTTCAAAAGTCATCAATCGTAAGTTTTAAATAAAGCTTTAGCATTTATAACATATTCTTATACCATTAATCCTTCGAACACTTCCTGGTTTGGACCAGTACTTTGTGCCTGAAAAGGTCATGAAGACATTCAGTCCCATTAAAGGTTTGAACGCAACACTTTCAGATTCAGACACAAGTATAACTTGTAACCATTGGACCACTCTTCTCTTTAGAAGTTTCATTAATAATACAGTCTCTCTGATATAAGGAACCTACAAAGTGAGCAAAACATCTATAACCAAATTAATGACAACATTGCAATTGCAAAAAGCTTAAATACATATTTAAACTGGATTGTTTTTCAACAGGAAAAACATCCAACCTAACACTATATTCATCTTTATTACTTTCGGTCTTAAAAATAAAACTTGGCATATATATAATCATATGCATAAAACAGCAAGGCTTTTATCATGATTCTACATCAGTTCTGATGACCTACAAGACTTAAAGATTCAATGCTATTTTTTATGATTTTTATATCTTCTGCCATCCACAAAAACTTTTCTCTCTACTGGCAATGTCCTTATCAAGAATCACTATTTTTCAGTCAAGTCTAAACATAGAAATACTTATATACATGATTTGTATACATTCTGCAGATAAGCCTGCCTATCCCGCTTACACGGATTTCACAGAGTTCACACCTTAATGATATATGGTGGCGGACTAGGGATGATTAAATCTGGCTTAACTTATCATTTACAGTTGCAAATCCTGGCACTGACTTCATACTGATACCATTTATTTTTACTGTTTAGAAAAGAAATTAGGGAAAAAATACACAAAAGTTATTAAGTTTCAATTTCCAACAAAGAATTTAACAAATGACAGGAATTGTCACAAAACCAGGTTTTCTGGGGAAAAAAAAGCACACAGGCACTTACTGATGGTGCCTCTGCAAAAGTTTCGACAAAATCCGCTGAGGTCAATTATTCCTCCAAAAATTGTCAAATCACGAAATACTGACAATATGTGCCAGAGCACTAAATGATGGTGACCCTGCAAATGTTTGGACAAAATTTATTGAGAAATGTAGGGGGAGTTGCACACAGAAGAATACTTCTCAATAACTTACACATGTGTTATTGAAAAAATAACTAAGGGCCATAGCTCTATTAAAAATGGTCAAACTGCAAAACCAATCATTACTATATATTTTAAAATTAAGGAGTTATGCTCCATATCAGAAATTTTTACGAAGGGGCAAACATGTAACTCCAAAATTATGAACCACAGAGTGAGGTTCCTATGCACTGCATTCCGCCTCAATGAGATGTATGCACCTATAAAGTTTCAAGTCAATACCTCTTATAATGTAGGACAAGGAATTTTATCAAAGGGGCATAACTCCATCAAAAATGGTCAAACTGCAAAACACAGGTAATATTCTCCAGGGTCTTAGTGAAGGTACTTCTGTTAAAGTATGGACAAAATTTATTAAGAAATGTAGAAATTGTGCACAAAAGAATATTTCCCTTTATATAACATCCGTTAAGGGGCAAAGGGCCATGACTGCATCAAAAATAGTCGAACCACAAAACCCTGACAATATTCGCCAGGTAACTATGTAATAATGCTTCTGTAAAAGTTTGGGCCAAATCCATTGAAAAATGTAGGAGGAGTTGCGCAAAAAAGAATATTTCCCTATACATAACATATGTAAAAAAAACAAAGGGCCATAACTGCATCAAAAATAGTCGAACAACAAAACTCTGACAATATGCACCAGGTCACTATTTAATATAGCTTCTGTAAAAGTTTGGACCAAATCCGTTGAAAAATGTAGGAGTTGCGCAAAAGAATATTTCCCTATAATACATGTAAAAAAAACAAAGGGCCATAACTGCATCAAAAATAGTCAAACCACAAAACCCTGACAATATGCGCCAGGCCACTATGTAATAATGCTTCTGTAAAAGTTTGGGCCAAATCCATTGAAAAATGTAGGAGGAGTTGCGCACAGAAGAAATTGTTTACGACCATCCACCCGCCCAACATACCCCAATCTAATAACCAGAGTTTTCCTTCAGAAAACCTGGTTAAAAACCCAAGTTAAGGAGGAGTTAAAAAACAGGTTTAAACTTTAAATTTCTCACCAAAACAAAAAAAGCAATCCTTTATAAGTAAAGAATAATATAATACTTAAAACCTGGTTTTCAGAACAAAAGACTCAAGAATAACTATAGACAAAAGCATGGTTTAAATACAAGAATCAGGATCATATTTCCAACCACAATAAACGTGCAGCTAACTGCATATCTATATACGACAAGCCATTAAAATTCATATTTATACCTTTATAAATACCTTACAGATCTGAAAACATGCACAAGATGAGTCACATAATGCAGGGTATACTATACTGTAAAATAACCATGGATATGATATGACAGTCTGTAAAATAACCATGGATATGATATGGCAGTCTTTTCAATGCTTAGTAATGTAGAGGAGAACATGTACACTATAATTCCTTGTACAAACAAACAAACAAACAAACAGCTATCTTAATAGAAAACAAAACTAAGTTTAAAGTCACACAATGTCAGAATAACAAAGTGATTTGAAAAAAGTGCCACAATTTATTTGTTTACTATTAAATGTCTGTCTAAAGTATTTCAGCCATTTGGAAACTTGGCAAATGGCATGATACCACACCCAGTGCTATTCCTCTGACGTTTGGCCAACCACACCTTGAAGTTAACTATTTTATGCTGAGCACTAAGCACAAGTACCTTTTAAAACACTTTTGGTATATCGCGGCCTCAATGAATCGAATCCAAATCCTCTGGCTTTAACCACTTGACCAAAATGACCAGATGCAGCAATTTTAAACCGCATGAATTCAAAATCAGGTATCATTTTTAACAACTTGAGTATATCACAGCCCAAGGATGAAATCCACAACCTTTCAGATAGTGGGTGGACATTCTAACCAATCTCCCAACAAGATTAGTCGCTGCGATAATCAACCCTTTCCCTCATATAGACTCATTCTGACGCACTCAATAGGTACCACATAAAGCCTGATCTGCAGAAAACCACAGTTAAACCTTACCAAATTTAATTACAAAATTCTCATTTCCAGACCACTGAGGAGCAGCGAACAGCATAAAATCTGATCAGCCTGCGAGTTACTCGCAGGCTGATCTGGTTTTATGCTGTTCGCGTAGGTCTTTTCATGGTTTCCTCTATGAGGGAAAGGGTTAAAGCAGACATGGAATCACTGGTTTTACATGAAGCAGTTGATCCTGACCTCAGACTACCGACCTTGGTATGCATGATCAGATCTTGTGAATAAGAAGCTGATGAGATACTGAATGAGATGCAAATTTAATCCAGCACACAAAACTTCTCTAGCACACTCTTATAGTGTGAATCACTGCTTGGTTAACAGATTTATTTTTAGTTTAATTGGGAAACTCATTTACTTTCATTTTGATTTCAAAACAAATTTCACAGCTTAAATCAACCCCTCTTGCAGGTTCTTGGATAGGGACCAGTTTCATGCACTTGGGAAGGTTATAAAGTTTTTAAAATGACATGGAATGTAAGAAAATTATTATGCTGAGTAACTTAAATACTTCAACTGCTTTTTTATGTTCTCTGAGTTATATCAGTTGCAATTTTGAAATATGAGAGTAAAGAAATTAAAAAGGCTAAAAATAAATTGGGGTAATAAACCTATTTTAAATAAAAAAAAAATTTAAATTCTAGTTATAAATAACCTAAATAGGAGTTTAACCACAAATTTCCACCCTTACTTACACAAAAACCATCTGAAATTAAGTGTACATACTGCCCACACAAACTTTCACATGTAGAAACATAAAATGGTTCTTTTCCATTAAAATTGCATAAAATATATTTTTTCTTTAAATTTCTGTTAAAATTTAGATACTTTGTTATGAGGCTGAAATAATGTTTAAACTTTATGATATTAAAAAAAATTCAAACCACTTAGTAGTACAGCGCTGAGGAAACATGACTGTGACAGTAATAGAGAAAAGGTACGCCTAATCTGCCAGGCTCATATACGTATATCTCATGCTCACATATATCATGCCAACATATAATATATTACACTCATATAATGTCATAATCTAAAATTACCTTGTTCATCAGAAGATCAGAAAACCAATTCACTACGAAAATGCACAGCTGACTCTTTGAATCAAAATATGCATTTCTTAAAACCTACCATTTCTTTCTTCATAATCTTGCTTCTGGTCCTCTAAATCAACAGAAGCTTCTGGAATGCCAGCGCTATCTTTATCGGCATTAACTGAATCACTGTCTACATCCTTTCCTTGGTTTTCATCGGAGTCTTCGCCCTTATCAGCTCCACCATCTTCATCATCAACCTTCACTGAAGAATCTTTATCTGCAGAAATATCCTGAATTGCTTCAGATTTTGAACTCTCAAGACCGTCCACCACTCTCTGATCAGTGTCGAGACCATCACCCACCTGACCAACCTCTCTGGTTAAAGCCTGATCTTGATCAGAAGCCATTATCAACTAATACTTTTTCTACAAACTCTCCACCAAAAATTAGGAATGAATGAAGCAATTAATAAAGAAGCACTAAACTATCTGAATGTTATCCCTTCAGTGAAAGCAGAACACCCTAGATGTGCATGGGTCAACTGTGACTAATTAATTTTATAAAGTCTGATCACATATACTCCTGACCACACAATGATAGGAATTTTAACAATTCTGTATCAGAAAACTTAACCACTTTAACATAAATGCTAGAATAATTTCCTGATAGACAAGTTGCGGCCCAACTTAATCCCAACTTCTGTGAAGTTTTTAAGTTATCAGTAAGGACCTTTCACAAAGTAAATCCCCAAAGAAAATGGGAGAAAACTTGTTGCGTGGTCTGCCTTGACTGGAAAGCTTGAAGCCTGCCAAGCGAAACACACAGGTAAATCTCAAAAATCCACGCCCACTTTAGCAGGGGACAAAACACAATGTCTCTGATAAGACCCGCTGAGGTAAAGGTTTGCTTAACAGCGTATTAATCATGACAAGAGAACAGTTACACTTTTACAGATAAGCAACGGGCTTATGATAACAAACCAGAGTTTTCATTAACATTACCTACAAACTGGAAAAATTATTGCAACTAATCCACTGAATATAAAATGAATCATGGAGAACTTGCTCTTGCTTTTTTCTTCAAGCGTTACACAATGTGCCGTCTGTATATGGAAAATTAGAAAGTGGAGAAACAACACTTTCATTCAGTTAATAGGGCAATTTAATGTGGAAGTGAACCATTGAGATTTAAGTGCAACCTAAGAGGATTCTCATATGATATTTTTAATAACTTACTAGATGTGAAAAAAAGCCAGATTCCCTCACAGTGATCTCCCCTTACAAGATATATTCTGCCACCACATATAGGAAAAATACCAGAAATTTTACTGTATAAGATTTTTAAAAGATATGAATTTTGTAGTCTTTTTTTCCTCTTAAATTTTATAATTTTTTCATTTCACTATTTGAAAAAAAACAACAACATGACAGTAAAATATTCAAAGAAAAAGATGAAAAGGAATTTATCAACATTTTTTAACTTCATTATGACCTTTGCATTATTTGATTGTCATAATTATACTGCGTGGTGGAAAAAAACAACTGTTAAGTAAGGGATTTAGTAACAAGAGGGCCATGATGGCCCTGGATCGCTCACCTGGTATCATTAGGCTATGTAAAATCAAATGACCCCTGGGGCAGAGCCAATTGACCCAGGTCATGATTTGAACAAAGTTGGTAAGAATCGACTAGACAATGCTACACACTACCACACTTACTTGGGAGAGGTCTATTAGCCCATGTTACATACCAAATATATAAACTCAGACCTTGAGATTTTCTAGTTTTTTTTCCAATATAAGTCTATGTAAAATCAAGAGATCCCTGGAGCGGGCCAATTTGACCCAGCGTCATGATTTGAATAAACTTGGTAAGAAGCGACTAAAATGCTACACACCAAATATCTAAACTCTATGCCTTTGTGTGTATGAGAGAAGATTTTTTTTTTTTTCTATATTAGCCTATGTTAAATCAAGTGACCCTGGGCGGGGCCAATTTTGACCCCAGGTCATAATTTGAACAATCTTGGTAGAGAGTCATAAGATCATGCTACATATTAAAAATCAAAGGGTAGGCCTTGTGGTTTCAGAGAAGAAGATTTTTCAAGTTTTTTCTATATTAGCCCATGTAAAATCAGGTGACCCTTGGTGGGCCAAATTTTATCCCAGGCCATGATTTGACCAATCTTGTTGTGATCTACTAGACAATGCTGCACACCAAATATCTAAACCCCAGGCCTTGTGGTTTCTGAGAAGAAGATTTTTCAAGTTTTTCCTATATTAGCCTATGTTAAATCAAGTGACCCCTGGGGCAGAGCCAATTTTGACCCCAGGGTCATGATTTGAACAATCTTGGTATAGAGTCATAAGATCATGCTACATACCAAAAATCAAAAGGCTAGGCCTTGTGGTTTCTGAGAAGAAGATTTTTTCAAGTTTTTCCTATATTAGCCTATGTGAAATCAAGTGACCCCTGGGGCGGGGCCAATTTTGACCCCAGGGTCATAATTTGTACAATCTTGGTAGAGATCAACTAGACAATGCTACACACCAAATATCTTAACTCTATGCCTTGTGGTTTCTGAGAAGAAGATTTTTCAAGTTTTTTCTATATTAGCCTATGTTAAATCAAGTGACCCCTGGGGCAGGGCCAATTTTGACGCCAAGGTCATAATTTGAACAATCTTGGTAGACAGTCATAAGATCATGATACATACAAAAATCAAAGGCAAGGCCTTGTGTTTCGGAAAGAGATTTTTTCAAGTTTTTCCTATATTGCCTATGTGAAATCAAAGGGGAACCCTGGGGCGGGGCATTTTGACCCTAGGGTCATATTTGTACAATCTTGGTAGAGAGTATAAGATCATGCTACATAGCAAAAATCAAAGGCTAGCCTTGTGGTTTCGGAAGAAGATTTTTTCAAGTTTTCCCTTATTAGCTATGTGAAATAAAGTGACCCTGGGCGGCCAATTTTGACCCCAGGGTCATAATTTGTACATCTTGTAGAGAGTCAAAAGATCATGCTACATACAAAAAATCAAAAGGCTAGGCTTTGTGGTTTCAGAGAAGAAATTTTTTTAAATTTTCATTTTTAAAATCTATTTTTAGCTCCTGTGACCTAAATATGCAATGGACCAGAACATTTATACAACTTAGTAGAGCTTCATTCCAAGGAACATTCCTGCAAAATTTTCAATGGCCAGCCGTTAGGAGAGATTGTTTGAAGCAATTGTTGCGCGGACGCACGCCGCACGGCGCAGGACGACGGACGTCGGACGCCGGACAAAAGGCGATCAGAAAAGCTCACCTTGAGCACGTTGTGCTCAGGTGAGCTAAAAACTGTGTGCCGTTTAGTGAAAGCTTCAGAATCTGTGATGCTCCGAATACATGTCAGTCTTCAAGGCTATACCAGTAATTACGAATCCGGGAAGTTTACAAATTTATGTTTATCTGCCATTTTATCACATGATTAAGTCTTGTTTCCAATGCAATTTTAATTAAAATACAAATACTTTCCCACATCTCACACAGTCATGTTGAAAATAGAAAGCTATAAAACAATGGATTTACATTTACATATTCCTTCACTTATAATATATACAGTCATAGTTACATATAAACTTGTAGGCCTACACATGTACTTTAACGAGATCAAATATCAATCATTAAACAGATTGTGAGGTGTTTAATCAAACAATTATTTGTCAGAAATTATTTTTTTCAAGAAGTGATCAGTCATGTGATAAAATTAATCTGTAGGTCATTGTCAACTTAAATATCTTTAGTTAATTTAACTTGTTCAGGGAAGTTTTTATTAAATGCACAATTAAATTTGCCTAACAACAATTCCTGATCTTTAAGCATATGATACCAGGCATTGTTTTCTTGAAAATACTTAAGTATGATTCCAAGCTCAAATTTGAGCATCTTACTCACATCCTTGTCTAAACTTATAAGGCATTATAAGTTTCAGTCTGAGTCTGAAAATCATACTTAAGTACCATATTTAATTTCGAAAACAAGGGGCCAGATCCTTTATGTATGTTTGCATATATAAACGTAAATGAAATAGGCAAATATCTCTTTAAATCACTATCTTAAATAGGCAAACCCCTAAAATTGAGAAATCACGGATGAATTCCACAAACTTAGTGCTGAAAAAATAAGTTATACTTCAAATCTTAAGGTAATCAATAAGTTATACTTCAAATCTTAAGGTAATCAATAAGTTATACTTCAAATCTTAAGGAAATCAATAAGTTATACTTAAAATCTTAAGGAAATCAATAAGTTATACTTAAAATCTTAAGAAATCAATAAGTTATATTTAAATCTTGAAATTTCCTTTAATTTCTCCATTTGTAAGGGGGGGAAAAGGAAAATACGATCAAAAATTAGTTAAGTGCTGTGTGAGATTAGTGAATTATGGGTTAGATTACTAATAAGAGAAGAAAGCAAATCCAAATAAGACTAAGGAAATATACATCTAAGAGATCAATCTTATAATATCAGTTTATAAAGTACAGATATAGAGGCAATTTAAATGTATTAATAGATTTCCATTCAAAAGTGACTAATACATTGAGGGTTGACCACAAAATTTCTTTTGTCTTCTTAGTGTCATCTCAATATGCACTTAGAAAAATTTTGTGGTTAGTCCTCGATATGATCCCAGTTAAATTAAGTAGGAAACATTCCAAAATTTTGTTCTTTGAAATGAATTAATATTATTCTCTCTCTGTACAACAACAATGATTTAAAGTCTACTTTATCATTTACCTTTCTCATTAATTAGGAAAATAATTGAATTTTAAGTGCATTTCTATTGTAATTGTTGCAATCTTGGGTTATACACCAAGGTAATTTTATGCTTTAAAAATTTAATCAAACCTCCTAATTATGATTGATTCAAATATCTGTGAGTGTATGTGTGTGTGTTAAATAAGTTTGACCGATAGCAATTATTATTCATTATGGTGCACTGAGCAATAGGATGCCTTATGCATCACCCACAAAATAAATATTTCCTTGTATGACTAAAGTCCTAGGAAATCCCTCATTATTTCAGTCATGTATCAGACATTATATTGAACATTGTCTCACTGATCAATAAAGTGATATCTATCACACAGGTCAAAAAACTGTTGTCATTGTTTGTTTCTGGTTTCCTGACAGCTTTTATTGATTTAGCTAGCTCATCTATAATATCTCAACTTTCAAGATTGATCTAACTGAATTCTGACTCACTGTAAGTGATGCAAAGAAAACTGTTTCGTCAGTAATCACTTGCCCCGCGTTCAGTTACCCTTTAAAGTCTGTAACGCTTGCATGTATCCCTGCTTTACTGTATCATATGGAGTGCAACCTGGGGACCAAATCCATAACAATTGCGAGTGTTTCGGTTAACTGAACGCAGCCTTGGCGTGCGTTCAGTATGCCAATCAGCTATGGAGTTGTCTTAATGGACCTTAAACCATGCTGTTCACATGCACCTTATGCTGTACATAGGTATACATGTACATGAATATCGTGGTTTATGACACATGAATATTGTGGTTTATGACACATGAATATTGTGGTTTATGACACATGAATATCGTGGTTTATGACACATGAATATTGTGGTTTATGACACATGAATATTGTGGTTTATGACACATGAATATTGTGGTTTATGACACATGAATATTGTGGTTGATGACACATGAATATTGTGGTTGATGACACATGAATATTGTGGTTGATGACACATGAATATTGTGGTTGATGACACATGAATATTGTGGTTTATGACACATATAGTTTCATAGCTGACTGTAAGCATACGGTTGCACCGGTTGTGTACTGAATGCACGCCTGGTGTGTGTTCAGTACACCAAACCGTATGCAACTGGTCGCATGCAGTAAGCTATTGTCTTGGGGCCAAATACCATAATCTACACGTGCACCTAATGCTGTCGGTATACGTGAACAGTGTGGTTTATGACACTAAGACAGCTTCATAGCTGACTGTAAGCGGACAGTTGCATACAGTTCGGCATACTGAAAGCACGCCTGATGTTGCAAAAATTTAAACATCATTAAAATCTGACATTTCAGCTGGGATTTGAGTATATTTGAATTTGAGTTCTAGATCTTTTTGATTTTTTTTTTGGACAACTTAGATGTTACAAGCAAAAAGGGTACAAATACTCATGAGCTAAACATTACAATTGTCTGTATCTTCTTAATATATTTTTCTCACAAAAATTGTAAAATGAGTAAATCATTGTCAACATATTTCTAGTCTCTGGTTATTGTTTGAAAATTAAAATTAAACTTTAATTATTTTACATTGATCATGAAACAAATTATCACAAATATAAAAATCACTCTTGATGGCTCTGGTGGCAGTGTATGTGGTCATTATTGTAGGAGGAAACTGGAGAACCCACAGAAAACCCATGTGTCTGAACTGGTGACAACTGTATCCTTTCAACATATGCTACCAGGAATCGAACCCAGGACAAATTGGTGAGAAGCGAGGCAAGTTACCACTACGCTATCCAGGCACCCTTAACTGGTTATTGTGACAGTAGCCTAAGTAAAATTTGCTTTTTCTATGAATCTAAAATAAAAACTAAGGAAATGATGAATTCCGTCTCTGATAGCTTGTGTTCTCTTGATAAAGCTTTCAAGTAGTAAAATCAATACTCAATATCTCACACACTGGAGTGCTTGTGTATATATAATCCTAACTTGAGATCTTTACCATTTGACATTCCATTCATTTCAGATTTTCCCGACAAAATCTATCCATGAGCACCCTTCATGACCTAGTTACCCGGTCACACCCCATACACCTGCCAATTGCTGATGAGCCCTTATCAAAGCTGCTTCATGACCTACTTTTCACCAAGCTTGCCTGTTGAGACTTGAAACATGACAGGGGAACTTTTAACCCTTTCCCTTATTTTTCACTCAATTTTGACGCACTCAATAGGTACCACATAAAGCCTGATCTGCAGAAAACCACAGTTAAACCTTACCAAATTTAATTACAAAATCCTCATTTCCAGACCACTGAGGAGCAGCGAACAGCATAAATATCACTGGAGTTACTTGCAGGCTGATCTGGTTTTATGCTGTTCGCATAGGTCTTTTCATGGTTTCCTCTATGAGGGAAAGGGTTAACTTATCTCATGATAGACAATGACATATCTATCTAGCTATAGCATATAATTACGTTCTATAATCATTAATGCAACTGTCTGTCCGATACTTTTTTTTGACAATTTTCCAATGTCTGCAACAGCCCTTTTTACATAAAGTACTAAAATCTTTATCCAAATTAATATCACTTCTACACATGAATCCTTTATATTCAATCTGACAACAACTCTAAACCTATATCTGCCAGAAAAAAAAACAAAAAAAAACTTGTGATGTTTCTCATCTTTGAATGTTTAAGTTTAATATACAGTATTGTTTTTATCTGGCAACTAAGTGTCAACATAAGACAAAGTGCTGTATCACTGCTATATTACACCATACACTATAAATATGCTGATAAGCCCCTCTGGTTATTATTATAGTGACAAATAGACAGATCATGATACCACAACCAGTCACATAGCCTGCCAAAGGGCAGACTTAAACTCCTGAAATCAAACTGAGCACAACAGTTCCACACCAGTATCATTTTCAGTAGCTTAAATGTTACAGCTGGGGATCAAACCCATGACCTCCTAACCAAAGGGAGTGCTCATACCATTCCCCAGCCCAGTGGACTGGTTCCACATCAATCATGGCCACACTGGGTTACCACGTAATCATGGTGTGTACCAAAAATCATGCTGTACTAATTATCTCTGATATAGATGAAACTCAGCTATTTTTCAACACTCACTGAGGCAGTGATCTGGGCGAGATCTCCCATGTTGGATATTGACCATTCCCTACGTAGCCATGACACGCGCATGCATGCGTGCGTGCGTGTGTGTGTGTGTCTTCATAACCAGCAATATAACACCATCAGACAAACTGTTTGAAAGCCAAGTTTATCTAGCCTATTATCGTAACAATTAATATCATTACTGTTGGAACAGCCCAATTTCTCACCCGTCTGTATGCCTTATCTAGAAATATTGACCAATTCCTTAACAGCTTTCTAGTACCTTTAGTTGCCTAGTACCCAATGTATGCTTCAATAGGTGAAAACATGCATATATTTTTTGTGGGCGGTCATTAATATTATCATCGCCAACTCCACCCAATGTTTAGTGGCCGCTTCATAATTAGAAGTGTGGGAGGGCAAACATCATACTTTCTAGCCCTGGGATTTCATCAGAGATGCTTGAATATGTCTAACAAGAAGATGTGTTATCATCAAAGCTTTTATACCAATGTTTGCTGAATATCAAGATGATTTAAAGAATTGATTGAGACTGCAATAACTCACCAGTTCTAATATACTCCTCAGCCCTGACACACAGAGTCATTGATTTAGCCCAAATACCCCCTATATGGGGGGGGGGGTATTTTTACCTCCAAATTGGACTTCAGTTTCCCTAGATTTAACAGTTTTGTTAAAAATCTCCTACAGAGAAGGTTAAAAAGAAAAGCTCACAATTTACACCCACTTTCAAATTTCAGTTGGAACACTGATAAATTTAGCTCCATAATATGCAACTGTATTTAATGCTTTTCAATGGATTACCTAGAAATAACAGTGAATTATATTAACTTGAACCCGACCTTACGTTATGAATTAATCAGAGCGACAATTGTGCCGGGTTTTGAGTGAGTGCTCGGCCACGGAGGTCTCTGAATCAGTGATGATTCTCAAATACTAATGCGTCAGTCCATTTTCTTAATCAAGCTGAAGCCCCCATGGATATATCAAAAAAGAATTTACTCAAACTTAGATAAAATTGAAGAGAAACATAACTCATTGTCACCAAGCCCAGCTAAATTATCAAATACTAAAAACAGAGAGAACAGAAATGGAAAACAGATGAAAGCCTGTATGGGAAATTAAACTATTACACTGTCATCAAAGAATAATTCATTTTGACTAAATCGAATTTCTCACACATTTAGCTTTCAGCACTGTACAACAGCATTATATAATTCCTCCTTTTTCTTCAGACAGAATTCTTGGAACTTCATCATTCTCTAGTAATTGTTTAAGTAAAGACTTCAATACCAAATAAAATTTATATGAACGCTTTCCAGTTAACTTTGCCTTAGAAGCCCTACAAAGTAGATTTCCCCATAAAATAAATTTTTCTTGAAAATCCTATACCGATATAAGATTACCAAAATCTCCCTTGGGGACGAGAGGAAATCAGAAGCTATATAGGATTTTATTTTCTCTCCAACAAATGTGTTCTCATATATACATTCTTATCACTGACAGAAGGTGTGATAAAAATTGTGCTTGTCGTTGGACTTGGGAATGTAAATCTTATTTGCGGAGAACATTGTGGTAAAACTAATGAATATACCGCCAGGAAATAATGTCTCCACCTCCAATTCTCAGAGACTCTAACCTAATTTCTTTCGTGTCAACTGGGAATACAATATTTGCATCTTGGTACCTAACTGATATATACAAAGGACTGTGGACTTGAAAGATGGTCGGTTTGTCAACCCTCCAAGGGGTAAAGAATATTTCCTAAACTTCACAGGTGCAAAGTACTGGTCCAACCAAGGAGCCATCGAGAGGGATCAGTATAAGTTGTTTCAACTTGTTTCTCAATCAGAGTGAAAAGAAAATTTTTTAATGCAGACTACAGCTCCTTCTGCCTGTCTAATCATTATCCAAGAATTTTTACCGTCTATGAATATTATCAAGTTCAAAGCAAATCCTGCGTTTTTGATATTTATGGGATCGGGAGACGTAGCTTTGATCTCTGCTTGATATGACTCTAATGGACATATACACAAGCATATTATAACTAAGACCGCTCACTAATCCTTCTCAACTGTTCCTCGATCAGACTTAGCTCTGATTGTTTGCTTGGGATTAATGTCCCACCAACAGTTTTTCAGTCATTACTATGTTGACTGTGTACTCAAAGGCCTCACTGCAGTATTATGCCATAGACATGTAACATGATCTCATGATGAAACCAGACCAACTCCACTAAAATGCTGACGCAGGGCAAGGGAGATGCATATTCCAATGTTACAATGTCTTGGGATGTAGGTTGAGTCAGACTAACAAACCACTTGACCACTGGGACAGGTACTAGAAGATCCACACACCAAACAAACCCGTCATAAACGGTGACGTAACACTCATCATCCAGGACATATTTTATGCCTCAAATACAAATCAAGACCCAAGATATAAACATGTTAATAAATATGTCACTACCTGACAAAATGTCACAGTTAATAACCATGACAACCTACTGTTAAAATATGTACCTTTGTTAATTATGAACAGGTATACATTTAAACCTGTGTGAGTATAGACACCTGGGCTAAAGCAGTAGGAAAAGCTTAAACTTAATGAAAAAATTGCACAATTACATGAGGCACAATTGTTGTTGCATGGAGGCACAATTGCACGAGACCCATTTCAGACTGAATTTTATAAGTACATGAAGTATAGTCTGTTTCATTAATTGTGTCTGTAAGACTGTAAGATGGTTACAGCTTTATTACAATAACGTTGCAGTGGAAGGGACCTTTATTTGTTTTTATCTGTGTTTTTATTGACCTTGACCTTCCAGAACCATATGCTTCACTGATAATATTTTATTCCTACATCATATAACAATTCTATATTCTATATTACTTTAATCCCACCATATTTTAACCCTTTCCCTCATATAGACTCATTTTGACGCACTCGATAGGTATCACATAAAGCCTGATCTGCAGAAAACCAAACTCAAACCTTACCTTTAATTACAAAACCAGACCACTGAGGAGCAGGGAACAGTAACTCGCAGGCTGATCTGGTTTTATGCTGTTCGCATAGGTCTTTTCATGGTATCCTCTATGAGGGAAAGGGTTTAAAAGATATTCCTTGTCCATTCAAAGATCCAAGTTAATCATCAATTATGAAACTCACTTAAGGACTACTAAAACCAGAATAATATTTCTTTTTATCTTGATTCAGAAACCACGAAACAATAAAATCCTGCATATAGTGAAAATAATCACTAAAAGCATTTTCTGCAATAATATTAATCATAAAATAGCACCCATAAAATGTTATTTATGTGAGAAACTTGAGCCTCAGACTTAAAACAATTTTAACCAGTGTTTTCAAAGCAGAGTGAATTAATAGTCCAATTGTTTTACGGCAAGAAACCCCTTAAATGTCTAAAATATCCATTTTCAATTTTAATGGAAAGTGAGAGGAAAAAAAACGTAACATGCTTTTTCCATTATAGGGTGATGTGATGGAAAATACCACACTATTAAGCAATTATGATACAATCTTAAGTTTATTTTAGCATTAACCCACTACCATTCAGATATGCAAATTAATTCATCACATGTACTAATTTATTCGTGTATTCATTACATTATTAACCCCTTTTTTCATATAGACGTATTTGATGCCGTCGGCAAAAAGATCAGTCCCAGATCAGACAGCACCTTCCAGACAATATTGTAGCTAACAGATTCTACACAGTCTGCATGGAAAAGAAACTTAATTGTTTGATATACCGTTAAAGTTCAATAAATAAATATTCATGCTATAAATTTGAACATGAATATTCCCCAGGTAAAGGCTAGGGTTAATTTATCCCATTTATTAACATAAACATAGCCAGATTATGACTGGAATCACTTTAATCTTCATCTAAAATGTACAGAGGAGTAGAAAAATGAATAGAACTTATCGGCCACCGACTCTGATTGCTTTGTTTTAAAGTCCCACCAACACTTTTTTCAGTCATTTCAGCACTTTTGTATACATATGACAGACAAAATGCAGCCTCACAGCAATATTATGCAGTAGACAAATGTCATGATACCACACACTGTACCAATTAAGCCACATTACCCTGACACATTTAGGAACTATCCTTATATGCTGAGCACCGAGCAAGGAAGATTTTCCAGTACCATGTATAATGACTTTGCTATGCATACAACATCTTTATCATATATCCTGAAGTTTAAAAAAAAAATAAAAATATACCAATGTTTGATTTAGCTCAAACTTAAATAGGATCTTTAGGATTCCATATTAGGATTTGAGCATGATTTTTGAGTTAGTGCAACTTGGACAACATGGAGCCTAATTACATCATCATGCCCATTTACCTCTTGTACAGGTTTTTGTACCCCAAAGTTGGCCATGCCCCCAAAATTGTAGGGACTCCCTATTTGGAGGGGTACAAAGTTAAGAAAAACAGCAATTGTACCCCCAGTTTCAAAACACAGTAGGAACCCCATTTCATACTGGTCACATGTAGCTCATTTCTTTTGCACAATTCATTAGAAATGTTCATACCAAAAAAAAAAAAAAAAAATCTCTGTATACATTCATTAAGGATAGCCTACCAAACTGTTATTTATGGCACCCCATTGTTTTACCCTTTCAAGTCATGTCCACAGGACTAGTGACACAGCTATCAATAGCTGTAAACAAAATGAATGCAATCTAACAGGATTACTCTAAGAAGGGTTTCAGATTACTAACAGAATATCTTTAACTTGAAGGTCAACCTTTAATCGCAAATGAAAGAGATAGCTGTCCGTCATTGTTTTAACAAAACGCTACAACAATGCATGATCAATAAATTCCAATCCTTATTGTATTGAAATGTACAATGTTTGACAAAAAAAAATGAAAATGGGGGAAAAAAAGCCTGCATATCTGCTGTTTTGTAAATTTTGTAAAAAATCAAATCCAACGTGTTTCATACCAACTACTGGTCCTTGACCGTTACTATGCTAAATTTCTTAACTGAACTCATCCTTTTTCATTTTGAACTGCATCAATATTTGTTTATGGGAGAAGGCTTACTGAAAATTAATTGACTGAATAGTGAAAATTGCAGACCATAATCAGACTGCACAGTTGTGCAGGCTGTTCTTGGTCGTGCATTAGTCGCATTAAGGCTGTCAAAAATGCCGACAGTATTATAAGGGTTAAGCATGATAACATCTTCTGCAGTTTTGAAGAGATACAAAGATTTCTATATAGCCTGTTTTAAACTTTATACAATGAAATAAACCAGTCATGTTTGTTTAAGTTGTTTGCTGATCTTCATGAACCAAAAACTCAAAGAATAAACCATTCAGCTAAGGTAGTATTTTAACACAATATAAAGAATACAATCACAATATAATGACTTCTGTGTTGCCAGTATTAGTTTTTTTATTGCAATACTAAACAAATAATCATTTTAGGGGTGGCTCCATTTAATAAAAAAACACCTAAATGTATATTCAATGTGTTCAAAAATTTTCCTTATAATTTATAACAAAAAAAAAATTTTGAAATGAAAAAATTAGCCTTACTGAAAACTGACCAGGTGGAGGAACAGGGGAAAAAGTTTTGAGTAAATTGTTGACCTATTAGACCCTTTACTGTTGATCTCTAGCCAGCTAGTGACAGTACTTTTGTTATGTATATATTTTTATATATATGAGTATTTTTTTCAAATAAGATTACAATTCAGTATTCAATATAACTGACCACTAAATGGCCATAGTGACTACTAGACAAAATCTTTTAATTTTGGAATAAATTAACACTAATTTAGCAATAGACCAGCAAATATTTTTTACTGTGCAAAGAATAACCATGAAAGATGCCATGGCTAGTGTGATTTGTCTGTTACTACACAAAGTGTTTAAACATCCCATAAATATTCAGTTCTTTCCTCTGGAGCTGTCTGATCTGGGAATGCTCTGTTTGCCAATGTGTCAAAATGCGTCTCTATGACATAGTGGGTTGATAGTGAATGATGATATATTGATACACCAGTGCAGAACAAACCACATGATACAACAGAAGGGAAAGAACTCAAAGAGTATATTTGCCGAGAATTAACTCTCAGTTATCAGTGCTGATTTACCCCCTAGTGTTTCATGTTACCATGGAAACACATTAACACCCTCGAGTATATTTCATTACTTTTACATCTACATGAGAGACAAGAAGAGAAATTGCTTTGACAATAATCGGCAGGTACATGGGGACTTGAAAATGTAAATGACAGTGACAGTTACTAATGAGGGAGAGATCCGGTTTAGTTTTATTTGCTTCGGATGGCTTTACTTACTTAGCAACAAAATTAAAAAAAAAAACACATTTGTCACCTGCTGAAAATAGCATAACAGACAAAATGTGACAGACACACAGACAGACAACAGGGAAGACGTCCCTAGATGCTTACTGCAGGTTGAAAAATAAAGTGACTTTAACCCTTTCCCTCATATAGACTCATTTTGACGCACTCAATAGGTACCACATAAAGCCTGATCTGCAGAAAACCACAGTTAAACCTTACCAAATTTAATTATAAAGTCCTCATTTCCAGACCACTGAGGAGCAGCGAACAGTATAAAACCTGATCAGCCTGCGAGTTACTCGCAGGCTGATCTGGTTTTATGCTACATAGGTCTTTTCATGGTTTCCTCTATTAACCTGTCATTCATATTTCCTACTATTTGTACAGGATTTAGTTCACCAATACTAAAGGCCCTCCCCTTTATCACAGGAAAGCCCTTCCAATCATAACCCTATTACTGAAAGTGATGTATAACTCCCACAGAAATGCCTGGTTTCATCAATATGAAAAGATAGTAAACTTTTTTTTTCAACTTTTTCCTTTAAACTGGCCTGGACAGCAATATCAACATCTGGGTATAATATTAAAATCTCAACATTTATGTCATTCACAAGATTTGAATATACACATGTACCAAACGTCCTTAACCCTTTCCCTCATAGAGGATACCATGAAAAGACCTATGCGAACAGCATAAAACCAGATCAGCCTGCGAGTAACTCGCAGGCTGATCAGGTTTTATGCTGTTCGCTGCTCCTCAGTGGTCTGGTAATGAGGATTTTGTAATTAAATTTGGTAAGGTTTGAGTTTGGCTTTCTGCAGATCAGGCTTTATGTGGTACCTATTGAGTGCGTCAAAATGAGTCTATATGAGGGAAAGGGTTAAAGTTGATCGGTCTGATCCAACCAATCAATGGTCTAATACAGTGTAAAATGTCATTTAGTGGAATACTTACAAGAGTTTAAAGAGGAGATCGTAGTGATGGTGGTGATTGAAAATATGTCATTTGAAATTATTTGATCAGAGGGAGTGGAGAGCAGAAAAACAAACACAGATATATATCTGGACACGTAAATTTTGGGCTGACCAGGAATTTGTTCCACCTAATTCTAATTCTACAAACACTTATAACAATTTTGTGGTCAACCCTTGAAATACCCATCAGAACAAACACTGGTCAACTCTTTATGGCCTCCTTAACTAATAGCAGAGGACATTCGTATGTAAACTGGGGTAGGAAAACAATTTTGTGGTACTTGCCTGAAATTTCTTAATTCTTTTCAGCATAGTTTAAACTTATTTCCTTTACATCTATGGGAAAAAAGTTCTTACAACTTACACTTATCCCCCTATGGTTCCTGGGTTAAACCAGTAAATGTACTTTGTATCGCGGAGGTCATTAAAAATCCACAGTCAGGTATGTTACCATTGGACTAAACTGCCCTTGACTTCATCTTAAATTAAAACTTGTTCAAATGAAAAATCTTTTTTTCCCTCAAATTTTCGCTTGCCCATACTCTAGCTATTGGATGATATTAGATATCGCTGACAATGGATTCTGACCCTCTTGATAACAGACCAATGGATAATAGGTGAAACCAGCTTTACTTAACCCTTTCCCTCATAGAGGAAACCATGAAAAGACCTATGCGAACAACATAAAACCAGATCAGCCTGTGAGTAACTTGCAGGCTGGTCAGGTTTTATGCTGTTCGCTGCTCCTCAGTGGTCTTGAAATGAGGACTTTATAATTAAATTTGGTAAGGTTTAACTGTGGTTTTCTGCAGATCAGGCTTTATGTGGTACCTATTGAGTGCGTCAAAATGAGTCTATATGAGGGAATGGGTTAAAGTTAATAAATATCAACCTGCACACTGTCTAACTGGTCTGAATGAACCAATTAAGGAATGAGAACAAGTGGCAGCAAAGAAGGCTACCATATGGAGGTCGAACATATTATGGGACATCTTCGTCTTTTAAAGAATTAGAAAGCTCTAGTTGTTTAAACCTTTCCCTCTTGAATATTCATTTACAATTTTATGACTTGATGAATATTTAATGATTTACTGGAACTTTAAAAGATAAAAGGAAGTGGATTTTCCTTTACTGAACAGATTGAGTAAAATCTAAGCTACCATATGGCATGAGCAAAGAGGGGGAACCCCCAATCTGGGTCTTCTCTGATTGCCAATGCATCAAAATGAGTCCCTATAAGGTAAAGGATTTAGCATCCATCGACTCCTCTTTCTTTAAATACCAAAATGATCTCAACCTCTTACAAGTAGAAACTTAGAGACTGTCACAGAAACCATTTTTCTGATAAAGGTTTATAATATCTGCTCAGGGATTTTTCAGGGATAATGTCTAAGCCTTTCCATTTTTGGGAATTTAAGCATAAGAAAGTAGGGGGAAGATGCACATAGTAAAACCAATTCCGGTAATTTAAGTACACTGCAAAATATTAAGTTAAAGTGTCTATAAGCTTTTACAATTAATTATTTTTTCTCTTTCGCAAGTTTATATTGAGAAGCAAATTTTCAGTAAGTTCTAACCAAACTTTAGGAGAAATGCATGATTCTATAAAGATTTTTAACTCCAAATAAAGGGGGGAGGGGTTGAGATATTTGGCAATTGGGTAATGTAGCCTTCGTTATGCAGGCCAAAGTTTTAGCAGAAAAGTCCTGCTACTGATCTAATATCAGATAAACATCCTGCAAACTGACATTAACTACATGTCTCCTTTACATTTACTTCTCAATTATCTTTCAAGTTGTGTCCATGTTATGGCAAAAACAAACAAAAAAATCTAAATTTCAACTTTTCTTTACTTTACAAAACAAAAGCTATGTCCACTGAAAGCTTATTTCCTTATGAAGTGGGCCAAAGCAAATTTCCCCCATTTCTTAACCTTGACCAATAAGACGTGCTATCTATCAATTTAAACATACATGTACCTACGTGGGCTTGCCTGAGATATTACCGTAACATTTCATTGACACCAGCCGAGGATATATGGCAAACTCGGATGAGTAAGTTGAGCGGTTTTATTGAGGAGATAATAATTCGCCATACATTGAGAGTATATACTGTTATCAGGGTCTAACCTTTGCATAAATTCAACCTGTTCTGATATGACAGATGGAGGAGAAGGCTTCGGCAAAAATTGGCAGGTACATGGGGACTTGAATATGCAAGTGACAGAGTGACGGCTACGCTTGGATGTTTTACTTTAGATTATGCATTTATAATTTGATGGCCTCATGTATAAGGGTCTGATTTTTGCTTAACCATTTCTTTACCTCCTGTAACATGTAATGATGTATATGAATTATGGAAAACTGAGCAAGGCCAAAAGTAGTTGTGTCTGATCAGGGTCCCCTATGTTTTCTCTTGCAGTATTTGTAGTGTAGATTCTGCACAGCTTGCATGGGAAGAATACTCCATTGTTTCATATACCACTAGATTTTCAGTAAATTAATATCCATGCAGTTATAAATGTATACATGAGTGATATTCATAAGGTGTAGGGTTCAGATGTGTCAGTATTTTTATCAAACCCTCAATTAGCAAAAATAAGTGAGAATTATGAGAGACTTAAGTCCTGATTTACATTTTAGCTGAAGATAAGACTTTCCCATGGTTAACTAACAGGGGCTCAGGAATTGGGCAAACTCCCTAAGGCAAACTTGTAAAATACATTAGTCTAAAAGCTAATATTTTACTTATTTTTTTGTTAAGTCAAATATTTTGTTTGATTTTCTGTCAGTTACAATGGCTGGCAACTGACACCTGTCTCCCTCTTTAGATCCACCCATGCAAATAGTTTCACAATAAACGAAAACTCTATCCTGCATAATCAATCGTCAAAACACCACATGCTCTTATTAGCATGAAGTAACTTAAGTAAGGCATTAGCTATCCATTTGGACATCATAAACAAAGACACTTTCTAGCTTCTCGTATGGTAAACATCCTTTCACATAAAAGTTCTTATCAATCATCTATGTAAAACTTGGCAATATATCACCATATACACTTTCCTGTACGTTTCAAAGAATTTGTATGGAAAATTTTGTTTTGCAATATGCATCTATATATTCGTTGTTGTTGTTGTATTGGGGTTTACCGTTGCTGCGATAGTATTTCAATCATATAGCGACGTCCAGCTAATTACAGGTGGAGGAAGACCCCGAGTACACAGAGGTACCCGGGTAGAACCACTGACCTACCGCAAGCCAGCTGGAAGGCTTCTATATATTCATACACAATCGTACAAGCAGATTTGCAACAAAACATTTGACTGCAACACTTGTGACTCATTTTCAATCAGTAAACCACCCATAAACTTAATCTTAGATCTCAAAGATTAAAATTATTAAATATATATAAAATGCATACCAAGAATCTTTTCAAAGTTTCAAAACACAAAAAATGAATACTCACACAATTAGTCATAGCAAATTATAACATATATAAAACAAACTAAATTGATCATACTGAATTTGCGATTGTTTAGAATTATATTTTATAAGCAAGCCAAACATAAGAGCACATTTAAATAATTTACATTTTTGAGCATGAAAAAAAAGAGAATAATGCTTGTACACAGTGTGAGAAAAGTAGCATAAAGTAAGCTCGGATAATACTTCAAGGTATATCAAACAGAAAAAAAAACAGAATTAATTAACCCTTTCCCTCATAGAGGACTCCATGAAAAGACCTATGCGAACAGCATAAAACCAGATCAGCCTCCGAGTAACTCGCAGGCTGATCAGGTTTTATGCTGTTCGCTGCTCCTCAGTGGTCTGGAAATGAGGATTTTGTAATTAAATTTGGTAAGGTTTAACTGTGGTTTTCTGCAGATCAGGCTTTATGTGGTACCTATTGAGTGCGTCAAAATGAGTCTATATGAAGGAAAGGGTAAAGGGATAATCTGAATTATTTTGTTTAATCATCTGTATAGAAATATGGAGGATGAAGACCGTTTTAAACATCCTTCAGGGACTTCAAACCCAAGCCATTATTAACTAACAATTTTGTTAACTTTGCCTTGGATGTAGTCAAGTGAATAATCACATAACGCTTAAGGAAATTCTTATCCAAATCTTTTTAAGGTAGAGTCCAGCCATGTTAAGATTTAGCTTAGTCTTAAGATGAATGTACTAAATACAGGTTCTTACATTATAGATTGAGTAATTTACTACCGCTTACAAGTTTTAGTAACAATGCCTCAGGCATCAGACAGACTGATTAACTATAAAAACAATTGCTTTTGTCTGAAATATCCCATATGAAACATAACAATACTGTCTATTTCAATCTTCAGGCTTTTCTTCCCCTTAAGGAAAATAGACAAAAACTCCTTTGCTTGGTCAAATTATGCCCCCTCTCCACCCCCGAGCCATATTCCATTTTCATTAAAATA
>CM037786.1:45369046-45419046 GCA_021229015.1 Solen grandis | reverse complement strand
AATGCTATTCAATATAATTACATAAAGGAATGTTTTTATTGTAAAAATTATCTCTCACAGTGGCAAAAAGGTCTGAATGATCTCAACACAAAACCCCTTGATCTCTTATCACTTGTAGGATATCTGACTCTAAATAAACAAATTAATCATGGGACGTCTTTGTCAATGTAAGCAAATATTTATACAGTTTTATTTTTTTGGGGGGTGGGGGGGGTGGGAACAAACTTATATAGGAATTTGATGATTTTCAAACCATCCACAACTGTGTCTGTATGCATCACTATATAAAATGAAATGCATATTCAGAAATGTTCCTACCCTCTTCATCAGAGTATGTCCCACCCAGAACCACTAACTTTTCTGCTTTCATAGCATAAATCCTGGCCTCTGTCAGGTTGCTTCTCTGTAGTGCTCTGGCCATGCACAGGTTATGCATAATCTCAGTTCTGTAATCAATGTCACCTGAAATACCTTTCAAGGTTTCTAGCTCTCTCAGCGCCATGTCCATGTGTTCAGGAAGCACCTGCTGACACTGATCTACTTCAAAGTTGTACCGTATCCCCAGTAAAGCCATGGCCATGTACAACACTGCTGTCCGCATCCACTGGTTCCGGCAGCGCCCTGACTCTTGAGCCAACCGTTGTTTTCCCTTCTTGTACAGCAATACCATAATGGGCAGTAGGCTCTTGTTTACAATTGAACGTCTCCAGAACATCCACATCACGTCTAGGAATATCAGCATTTTTGGAGTAGCTCCTGGGCCTGGCAGCTCACTGTGGAATTGGCAAGGGTGAAGTACCGAAGGACCATATCTAGGTCTCCCCTCTGGTCAGCAACACATGCTCTCTTGCTGTAGTAGGTGGCTTTTACCAGAGTGCGGTCAACATTATCAGGCACAGACCTGAACATTTCCTCTAGGATGGCCAATTGAGTGTCTACATCACTTGTGACTTCCATTTTCAACAGGGATAAGACTGCAATTCTGTTTGCTAGTTCTTGTTCACGTGCACTGTTTTGTGCTGTCATAATTTCCACCTGACATGCATTAAGCATGCTGGTCAGTTGACCCTGGATGTCACTAAAAACACTATTGCCGATGTTTCTCTTCATCCAGTAGTACAACTTGGCAACTACACTCATATCAGTCAGTTGGAGTGGCCCACAGGAATGACCAGACTGATTCAGACCACGCAAGTGACCACTGAGTCTTAAGCGCAGCTCTCTTGACAGTCTAATGCAAGCTTCTTCATGCAGAATCTGAGCAATCTGATCAACTCGTAAATAGCGTATGACTTTCCCCAAATATGTCAGGTTTAACTGGCAAACACTTCCATCGTAAAATATCAAAATAAAGTTCAGTAAATGTTTGTAAACCTGCTGTGGAATAAGTCTGTATTCATACAGTTTGTTAGTGACAGAAATTAGATCTATATGATGATTCAAATAGGGCAGAAAACATTCAATCAGAATATACCTCACATACCAGTCTTCCCTGCCCTCTCGTAAACTATGGAAATCATCCATTTTGATCTATTGTTGTCCGTTCCTCCTCCACTTCTGATGCAACTTAACCAGCAAAACCCAATATCATATTTCTTTTTCAGGTTATCACTGAGATTAGATAAACCAGTTATTAATCAGTCAGAATATAAAACACTTACTAGTTGGCATTAACTTTAAAAATTATATGTTCTTACTTGCTGTTATCTGTGTAGCTACAGTCTGATAAACTGTCCCATTAATAATTGTCCAATTACAATTATCACAAAGTTAACATAAGCCATTTATTAGTCCAGCATAAGTCCTTTTATATTGTATCTCCTTTTCTGGAATTGATTGTTTTAATGGCCAGATTAACACTGAAGTAAACCCTAGTATTGAAAGCCTTATATACAATAGTAGTGCACTCTCACCAGATAACATTTAGTACCATGCAGGCTACTTCTGTCATCACTGAATTATCTATTTGCTTCAGTATGGCACTTGAAAACTGCAACTGCTTTGATAGTGTTTTGATAACAGGCTGACCTTCTCAGCCATAATTTAATTACAATCCAACCATTTGTTTTAATAGTTGTTCGTCCTTTAAACAACATCTCCTCCTAGACCGCTGAATGTATTTTGAGCAAACTTCACAGGATTGATGCTTATGAAGCGCTCTATCAATATTGTTGAAATTGCTTTGATTGGTTGAAAAAGTAGGTCAGAGGAGCTATAAATAGATTTTCAAAAATGCAAACTTTGAAAATCTTCTTCTGCAAAACTGCAGGGCTTAAGGCTTAGATGGTTTGTAGCATTTTCTATTGGACCTTTACCAACTTGTACAAATCATGAACCTGGGGTCAAAATTTGCCCCACCCCGGGGTTCACTTGATTTTACATAGACTTATATAGGAAAAACTAGAAAATCTTCTTGTGAGAAACCACAAGGCGGAGTTAAGATATTTGATGTGCTATGTGGCCATATCTACAAAATTTGTTCCGAAGGAGTCAGGCTTAAATAAGTAAAACTTGAAAAATATTTTTGTCAGAAACTATAAGGCTTGGAGTTACAATATTTGGTGTGTAACATAGACTGAGGCAAACTCCGCTGTAATAGTTACCTCCCCTTGTAGTTGTCGATAACCACTGCCACCACAAGCAGATTCGGCTGATATAGGACGGATTTACTTTTAAAACTTTTGACTTTAGTTTTGATTAATCATGTCAGTTTCATTATATTCCACGAAAATAACATTCATGATAATGAGAAAAGTAAAAATTAAATCAAATAACATTAATTTATAAAATTAGGAGTGTTGGTCACATGGTTTCAACCATCATCATGTGACTTGTGTGGTGTTAGTGGTTAAAGTAGTGTAGCATGGCATGGCACGTAACTGGTGTGCGGAGTTTGAGACTGAGGAATATCTACTAAGATTGTTCAGATCATGGCCCTTTGATCAAATCATACCTGTCAGTGTGTCATGCATACTGTGTGCAAGTGTCGACTTCCCTATCAGACTACTGTACAGCGGCTGAACTGTAATACTATATCAATCATTGTTTATTGTGATAACATGTTCCCGAAAAATAAACTTGTTTTTTTTTTTTCATAATGAAATGAATTAAAGACATTTTTACAAGGTATTCTAATGGAAAAAAGTAATTTATAAGCAGCTTGTATCGCTTTCTAACATTTATTCAAAGACTTAGAAATATCATTTATCATACAGAAGTTACATTATCCAAATGGCAAAACCGACTGTCTAATCCAAAGTTTCCGATGGATAAAGATTTCAGTTAATTACCGTCACAACTATATTGGAAACATTATAACAGAAATCATAATTATATAAAATATATATTTATACCCCCCCCCCCTCGCACAATGAAGTTGTAAGGGGGGTATACTGGATTCAGCTTGTACATCTGTCTGGCCAGCCTTCTGTCTTTTTTTTTTTTTTGTCCGAGCTGTAACTCAAAAAGTATAGAAGGTATCAAGATAAAACTTAATATATTGATAGGGGGAGTGCAGTGACTAAGAACTATAACTCTATGTTGCTTAATTCTGGAGTTTTTGCCCTTTGTAAATTTTCATACTTCATTTTGTCTGGACCATAACTCAAAAAGTATAACAGGTATCAAGATGAAATTTTATATGTGGATAGATCTCTTTAGGGGTAGTGAAGTGACAAACCAAAACTCTGTCACATAATTTTGGAGTGAATGCCCTTTGAAGATTTTTATTCTTACTTTTTTTCCGGACCATAACTCACAAAGTAAAATAAAGATATCCAGATAAAATTCCATATGTGGATAAATCTCATTGAGGGAGAATGAAGTGACCAAGAACCATAACTCTCTGTCACATAATTCTGGAGTTACTGCCTTTTGTTAATTTCAATACATAATTTTTGCCCTGGCTGAAATTAAAAAAAGTATAAAAGGTATCAAGATGAAACTTTATATGAGGATAGATCTCATTGATGTGGAGTGCAGTGATCAAGAACCATTACTCTCTCTTACATAATTTTTGAGTTATTGTCAAAATTGGTCCCACTCTAGGGGTCACTTGATTTTATAGCTATGACCATCAAAATTTGGACCACTAGTACAGTTTTTGTGTATAATTGCTATTATATTGTTGTATTTCTGCATGGATTTTGTATTAAGTATGCCTAAGTTATAAAAGGCAATATTTCTCAGGTGAACGATTCAGGGCCATCTTGGCTGTCTTGTTCTAGCTCTCCACACATTTAACGGTGCTATTTTAAGTCATGTCTGTTGTGTTAACTTCATGGGTAACAAATGCAATCGTTTACGCTTTATATCCGTGGCTGTAACATTTTAAACAGCTCAGGATTAATACCATCCAAACCACTAGCTTAATATGTTCCTTCTGAATCATTCAAAAACAAAGACCAATTAACCCTTTCCCTCATATAGACTCATTTTGACGCACTCAGTAGGTACCACATAAAGCCTGATCTGCAGAAAACCAAACTCAAACCTTACCAGATTTAATTGTAAAATCCTCATTACCAGACCACTGAGGAGCAGCGATCTGGTTTTATGCTGTTTGCATAGGTTTTTTCATGGTATCCTCTATGAGGGAAAGGGTTAAAAGGTGATAAAGACTCCACCTGATTACAGCCAAATGATTCACTTAATATCAAAGGGTGAGAGCAAAACTAAGCTAAGTGCTTATATAAATGTATGCACTTACCCTAGTTTTGCACTCACCCTCGATATATTGTTACAATATTTAACTCTATATTTATAGCAGTTTACGTTGATTTGATAAAGTTTAATATTTTCTCTCTTATACCTAACTTTAGGTTCAAGGTCTGCTGGCAGACAAAAGGACTCAGGAGGCTCTTGATCTGGCCAGGAACGCCAACCATGTGGGGCTTAGTAAAGAAAAATTCACAAAGGTATGTATCCATTATCATTGTCCATTATCCATCATTACCTTGAAGTGTGCTCAGAAATATCATTGTAAAAGTCATACAGAGGAAAGAGCTGCCTTTATGGACAGGTGGCCTCTATTCAGAGGTCACTTTATGAAAAGTCAACCATGAGATATTCTGCTTACATGTCTCTCATACAGAATTAAGGGGGCCTAACCCGGATACCATATTGTATTGGAGCATTTTGTAATTACTACAAAAACCCTGGTAATTAGAATGGGGTACGTCAATGGGTGGGTGGGTTGGCATCAAACAGGTTGTTTCCGTCTAATACCTCAGGTTAGAATAGAGATACAGTTTTCATAATTGGTAAGAGATACCTTATTGAAAGAGGAAGATTGGGATTGATTTTCAGTATTCAGTGTTAATAAAAATAGATTTTTTTTTCTGTCAAAGAACTTTTTTTAGGAGTGAAGTATGATGATCAGATTTAGTAGATAGACACCTTATTGGAAGAAGAAGACTGGGATTGAGTTTGCTTGCCTGGGACTTCACTTAAAAACTTGTTTTCGTGTCATTTGACGTGTTTCTTGTATGTATTTGCTATTATGTATTTACCCATTACATTTTGATTTGTTTTAGTTGACAATTCCTGGATAAGACCTGTTCTTTGGTGCCAGTCATGAAATAACTTAATTCTTATCATGTCTCCATTATATGCAGGATCCTGAACCTTGTAACCGGTCCCGGTGGCTGAGTGTTGAGAGTGTCCGCACCAAAATCGGGAGGTCGTGAGTTTCGATCCCTGGCCGTGACATACCAAAATCTTAAAAAATGGTACTGATATAGCTCCTTTGCTTGGCACTCAGCATAGAAGGCAGTTCCAGGACTGGTTGGCCTAGTGTCAGGATAATGTGACTTGGTGTGGTATCATGCCACATGTCTACATGATACTGCAGTGTGGCAGCACTATATCTGTCTCAAGTAGTCATCGTCTCCAAATGACTGAAATACAGTCAGTGGGAAGTTAAATCCAATAAACAAACAAACTTGAACCCTGTACTACTTATTTTGTTCTCTGAGTGTTTTTTTTGCAATTCTTCGTCATACCCTGAGCTTAGTTAACGTACCTAATTCTTTGAATTGTATTTATGTTTACAGATATTTCAAAGAATTCAACTTCAAGCTGGATTTATTGAATTTTCAAGACGCAACTTTGACGAGGCTCAAGAATTATTTAGAAATGGACAAATAGACTTAAGAGAGGTGAGAACACTATGTTTTATAGAGCAAAGTCGTATATACAGATTTCCACAGGAAAAAGTTGAAAATATCTTACCAGCCCAATGGCTCAATAGTAGAGTGTTTGCTCTAGGGAGATCTGGGGTTCAAATCCCAGCAGGGGCACTTTCTCCGGTGACCGCTTCAAACCAAAGACATTTAAAATTGGTACAAGATGCACCCTTGCCTGGCACTCAGCAAAATGGGGTTGCTATGGGAAAACACGGAGTACTTAGTACTGGTTCTACCAAGGAAAGAACCAAGGGGGTGTATTTGCAAAATTAGCTCCAGACTTCCTTGTATGCAACTACTGTCTGTCTGATGCTGTCTCTTCAGCAAAAAACAGAACCCGCACTTGGGAATCCTTGACCGTAAGGTCTAAAATATGGCCATGATAATCAGAAAATTATTGCTAGCCATTACAATAAAAGAAAAAAAGAAAGAAAATGTCTTTGTAAATTTTGGGAGATTTGTTTTAATTCTTAAGAGTACTTTTAGGGAAGGAATCATTTGGAGTTTAGGGGATATGAATTAACCTCAGTGATAGCTTTAGTTATAGTTTTATATGCATGTGATATTCTCTTTGACATTATACTCAAGGACTCTATAAACGCCTCACCGTGGAAAAATGTAGAATATTTCATTTTGTGTTTTTAAATAAATTTTTAGATCATTTAGAAATATTATTAGCCATATTTTAGCAATAGATTGATGTATGTTTTAAGTCATTTTATTTCATCAATAAAGAACAAAAAACTGTCTATGGGATTGGTCAGCCAGTTGAAAAACAAAGTTACATGAAATTTCAAAGTTTTAGATAAGAGTCTTTTTTTAAGTACTTTAGTATATAGAAGAAGTAGAGTTACTGTCCATGATTCCATTGCAGTTAATCAGTCTGTACCCAAGGTTGATGCCATCCAACAGCAACTTTCAGCGCAGTGTGCCGTTGTTACACGATATCGCGGATATCAACCAGTTGGCAAAGGGAGATAAATCTGTAGTAGCGGAATATAAACTGTTTCTTAGAGAGTATTTGGAGGATGCTCGTGAATGTAAAGACGGACAAACTTTTAAAAAGGTCAGTGAAGATCATGAGATAATTTATCATGAATTGGTATGTTGGTCGTTAGTTATAATTTTATCATATCACCTTTGCCTCATGACAGGAGGTTGTAGGTTTGATCCTGGCCGCGACATACCAAAGTCGTAAATCATGGTACTGGTATAGCTCCCTTGCTTAGCGTTCAGCATTATAAGGGTAGTTTGAGAATTGGTTGGCCCGCTCAGGATAATGTGACTGGGTGTGGTATCATGTCACATGTCTATAATGGCGTGTTACTACAGTGTGGCAGCACTATATCTGTCTCAAGTAGACATCATCTCCAAATGACTTAAATACTGTTGGTGGGATGTTAAACCAAACAAACAAACTTCTCATCAGTAGTATCACAATGCCATGTGTTTTTTTTTGTGGTAAACCAGGTCAACCAGTGATCACATGAAATTGCTGTAGGGCTATTGGATAACTCTCTTGCCTTAATTTAAATATTTCTGTAAACATTGGAAAGATTGATTGTACTGATGAATAGCACTTTCCCTATTGTACGATACACACTTCGTATTGCAAACCCTGTACCACTCCGGAACTTACTTTGATTTTCTCCCATTGCTTCACTACAGTAAAGAAACTCTTTACTAATTATTTTACGCTTTTTCTTTGCTCAGGAGATCGAATCAGCACTGCTCAAACTGTATGCAGAGACTAATTCACCAGAACTGATGACCTTGACGAGGGAGGGCACGACCTGTGACCTGCGTGACTGCGGGGAGTGGCTGGAGAAGAACAACTGTTACCACAGTCTGGCCCTCCTACACAAACACCACAGTGACTGGGATAAGGCCCTTGGTATATGGACCAGGTGGGTGGGGGTCATACTTTCATTTTTTTTTTTTTTTTGATGATTTGATGTGTTAATGGATGCACAAAGGGATTACTTTTCTGTCATCTGTCCGTCCATCCGTCTGTCTCTCTGTTTGTCCGTCACACTTTTTCCGTCACGCTTCAGCGTTTCACACATGTTCAGAGAGGGAAACTCTTGTTTACATGTACTTATTATTGCAAAAGTGTCCATGAATTTTGTGGATTATTATTATTATTATCTATACTGATATCTATACTTTCATAATAGAATGCACATCATACTGGTCACACAATACTTTAAAAATAGATATGTGTGATTTTTTTTATTTACCAAAAACAACTTGGAGAGGAATAATACATAAAAAATAGCAAAAAAGGCTGGTTGCACCCTTACTTTTGTAGTGAAAATACACTTAGCTTTTGATGAGAATTTTCCTTATGGGACCAAAGAAATACAACAAATGGGAAAAAGTATATAAAAAAAAAACATATGGGGAAAAAATGTAAAAACATACAGATGGGATAAATGTTAAAACATGCAGATTTAAAAAAAACAACAAAAAACATTTTGATATGAAAAAAGTCTCAAAATATGTTGAGATGTCTTTAACCCTTTCCCTCATAGAGGATACCATGAAAAGACCTATGCGAACAGCATAAAACCAGATCAGCCTGCGAGTAACTCGCAGGCTGATCAGGTTTTATGCTGTTTGCTGTTCCTCAGTGGTCTGGTAATGAGGATTTTACAATTAAAATTGGTAAGGTTTAACTGTGGTTTTCTGCAGATCAGGCTTTATGCGGTACCTATTGAGTGCATCAAAATGAGTCTATATGAGGGAAAGGGTTTAATGTCGAGATTTATGATGTTGACATATTGAATCGCACCTGAATTTAAATGTGTGAGATGTAAGCTAACAGACATGTTTATTTTTTCTTCAGATTAGTAAACGGCGAAATACAAGATGAACTGTTTCCTGGTTTGGAATTTGTCGTAAATTTCCTTGCTAAGTAAGTATGGGATTTTTTTATTGGGAAGTCAGTTTCAGATTTCATTTGCTTTCTGTTATGAATTAAATGATACTGTTTTCATGTGATGGTGATTTAGATTATAGGTACTGTATTTGTTTATAGAGATTTTTTTCCTTATCAACATGCTTATATTAAAGTAACCAGGCATGGATTTTATTTGAAACTTCATTAATGTGTTCAGGGGTATCAGACTATCATGGTAGGTAACTCTTGATGGAATGTCTTACCAATAATGGCCCCTTTTGATCTTTGAAATTTTGGTTTAAGTTTTGTGTTCTGCTAAATTTGGTTAAAGCAAACTATTTTGAGGCATACATCTTAGCAACCAGGTATTTGTTTAGAGAGATCTTTTCCTTAATTAAGAAAAAACAAACGTAAAGATGAAAGTTTATTTGAGCGTTTGTAGTTATTTTATTAATATGATTACACAAATGTGCTTTTTTATTCTTCAGTTTAAGTGATCACGATTTAGTATGGAAATATGTTGACTGGGCATTGGAAAAAGACCAGGAATTGAGTATAAAGGTATGGAAGTTCTGTATTATCCTGACAGTTGTTTTAGAGACTCAGAATGCATGTGTTTTAAAGTATGTGTATAGTAAGAAGGTCTAGGCTCTTCATTCTTGAAGGGACAAAATGTAAGCTCACATAACTCTGCTAGGAAAGTTTTATTAAAAGAAAAACACCATATTAATTTAACAGTGATTTTGCAGATATTGTTTAACTACAAAGATTTCAGGCATTTGAATTAAGCTTTTCTTATCCCCCCCACTAAAAAAAGAAAAAATATTTGGCTGTATATAGGAATGAGCTTGTTGATTGTTAGCTTTGTCCCATCAGTAACTCATGAATGGGTTGACAGATTTATATTAGTTTTGGTATAACGTACATGTCTATTTTAATAAAGTGAAGACCAAATTTGACTTTAGGCAAAATCCAAAACATTTTGACACAGTTATGGCCCCTTTTCAACATAGTATTTGCCCAGAATACCATCATCCCCTCTGGACAGCCTAAGGAAAATGAAATCATCAATAGTAATTAAAACAAAATCTCCGAAAGCAATTTAAATACTGGTACTGTTAACATACATTAACACTTACCATGCAGATATCTTAATTGGGCTTGTCCTTTCTACATTTTGGACTGCCATTAGTTGTTTATGGGGTGATGTATTGACTAAAGACCCTGATCAGCCTGTATGGATGTGCAGACTGATCTTGGTCTGTACTGGTTGCAAAGGCAGTCACAAGTGACCACAGCATTGTAAGGGTTGAAAGAGCCAATTGCAAAAAACTTATGTTTCTTTGCAATAAACTGAAGTTTGTATTCTTCAGATATTTACAGATCGCCCAGCAAATGAACCCCCCACCGAGAGACTACGACCAGACACTGTGATAGATTACCTGCATCGCTTCCCCAAGGCAGTCATAACCTACCTGGAATACTTGGTCTTCCAAAAGAAACTGGAGGTCAGTCTGTAACCTTGGGATTGGCTTTTTGCAAGAATTATGACCCAAACTTTTTGATAGACAATATCAATTTTGTTTTTAGGTTCTGTTTTCTTATGAATACCTTGCTTAAAGCTATTGATTAAAAATATCTAGCTCTTAACCCTTTCCCTCATATAGACTCATTTTGACGCACTCAATAGGTACCACATAAAGCCTGATCTGCAGAAAACCACAGTTAAACCTTACCAAATTTAATTATAAAAATCCTCATTTCCAGACCACTGAGGAGCAGCGAACAGCATAAAACCTGATCAGCCTGCGAGTTACTCGCAGGCTGATCTGGTTTTATGCTGTTCGCATAGGTCTTTTCATGGTTTCCTCTATGAGGGAAAGGGTTAAGGGACATGCTTATCAATATTGTACAGAGGCAAAAGAATTAGATGTATTTCTGCATGTGCATGGCAGTGCTCTTGATATTTAGGTAATACGATTACAGATGAACAATTGTTAAAAACGTAACACATACGAAAATACATAAAAATATCATATTCATATAATTTGACATACAAATTTTTTAATTAGATATTATTACCTTGGGTGACACATCAAAGTAACACAACGGGATCCCATTATTGGTGGAATTAAGTGGATAGTTTTTTTTTCACACAGATTTTTTTATAATGATAGAAGTACATGTATATGTACTGTGTGTCATACAGAAGGAGAAGTTCCACACACACCTGGCTGTCCTGTACCTGGATAATGTCCTACAGCTACTGAAGAACAACAGTGTCAAGAAGGAACACGTTGACATCGCCAGGTATACACCTTGTCACGTGTCACACTTAATCACTTTTGCCATGCTTAATTTCTTCAATGGACTTGTCCATTCTTCCTTTTGGACTGTATCATCAGTTGTTTATGGGGATGCTTGCTGAACAGCAAACAGTGCAGACCATGATCAGACTGCACAGATTAAGAAGTATATAGGAGTCAGTCTTTTGGTTTGTTGGGAGGTTCAACTCTCTCTCTCTGGCAAAAATCTTGTGATGCAAAATACTTCAACTTCAACATTACTTCACCGATTCAGCTCATATTTTGCATATGGATTAATGTTTTGTAAATGTGTGTGACATAATTCATATGCTCATTATCCAAAGAATTACAAAGTTATTGCCCCTGAATTGACTTAAAAAAAAATCTACTTCCACATTACTTCTCTGATTCAGCTCAAATTTTGCATATGCATCAATAATGACATGTAAGTGTGCATTACATAATTTTTATGTGTGTTTCTAAAGAAAGAATTATGGCCACTGATTAAAATTTTATAAAAATATCTTTAACAGCTTTTTGAAAAAGCCACATGGCATGCATATTCATCCCCCTCTTGTTCTAGTTTCATATTGTTAAGTTATGGCAGTGTAGTATGGTATCCATCACCTTCATTGATAGGTTTAGTATCTTGAAGTGTAAAAAAAGGTATCACATGTGTATTGCAGGTCAAAGCTACGTCACATGTTGCAGATGTCCACCCTGTACCGTGTCCAGCTGCTACTAGGGAAGGCCAAGGAGCAGGAGATGCATGCTGAGTGTGCCATCCTGTATGGCAAGGTGGGTACAGTAGGGGGGATAAGTGGAGCAGTCTTCAGGGAACGTGGCAAAATGTTGGTCTTGGGGGCTGTGGAAAGGAATTGGGGGAGATATTTTGTCATTTGTTGATCAGATTGTTAAGCAGAGATTGTGGTATGAAATTTGACATTCTGGATTTTTTGATACTGTATATTGCATTACTATGTATTACTTGTATATTATTTAATGTGATATATTTTATTTTATGTAGGTGACTTTGAGGCCCATTTGACAGGGTGTAATCTCCTCAGTTATTGTGTACATTTTTGTATAAAATTATAAAGTTACGCATGTCACTGTAATAAATAATTAACTTACTTTCTGATTCTGTGAAATTAATCATTTTTGTGTCACCTGCTGTAAGCAGAGTTGACACATAGGGATCACTTTTTGGTCATCTGTCTGTCCATCACACTTTTTCCATCACGCTTCAGCAGGTGACACATGTGTTCCAAAGAGCACTCTTGTGATTCTTAGGTTAATACATTTATCATTTTAGGTGTAATAAAAACCTGATATCGTCTTATTTTATATTTAAGTTTGAACAAGGTTTCCCAATTGATTATCAGTACTTAGTTTATAGGGCAATGTCTGGCCAATAACACATTACTTTTTCTCATTGTAAACATAAATCAAATAAGTTAATCAATTGCTATCAGGTTTGATAGATCAGTTTCAAGATAGTTTTATGGATTAAAGGTTAAGAATGCCTTGTTAAAAAATTCACAATCATCCAGTCCCCGACCGCAACAAAACAAAGTCATTAATCCTTTCCCTCATATAGACTCATTTTGACGCACTCAATAGGTACCACATAAAGCCTGATCTGCAGAAAACCACAGTTAAACCTTACCAAATTTAATTACAAAATCCTCATTTCCAGACCACTGAGGAGCAGCGAACAGCATAAAACCTGATCTGGTTTTATGCTGTTCGCATAGGTCTTTTCATGGTGTCCTCTATGAGGGAAAGGGTTAAAACTAGTACTGGTACTCCCTGCTTGCATCAGCATATATACAAGTAATTCCAGGACTAGCTGACCCAGTGTCAAGATAATGTGAATAGGTGTGGTATCATGCCACATGTGTATGGAGTGAAACTGCAGTGTGGCAGCACTATATCTGTCTCAAGTAGACATAACCTCCAAATGACTTAAATACTGTTTGTAGAACATTAAATCCAACAAACAAAATATTCACAGAATTTCTTCTATACACAAACAGATGGAAGACCATGAGAAAGCTTTAAAGATCCTGGTCCACAAGCTGCGGGACTACGGTGCAGCGGAGACCTACTGTTTCACCAACTCCGAGGGGAAGGATCCCAGCTATCGAAAGCGTTTATTCCACATCCTACTGTCAGTATACCTGGACCCCACCAATGAGTGAGTTGGATTGTTTTGAGTATATTTGATTTTGTTATTACAACCAACTAAGGGAACAAAACACAGGCAAAGGTATTGCTTATTTTGACCTTTATTCCCTATTGAATTATTTTGACTGTGTAACAACAAAAAAGTTTGGGAACTACTGTTTTGTTTAATTAATTATTCCCTGTTTCTAGGCCTTCAAAAGCAAAAGATGAAAATATTTGCTCATTCACCCCTGTAATATATGATTTTAGGGGTCATTTGTAACATGTTAAATTTGGTGAGCAATAATTGCTAAATAGAAAGAAGATATATGATAAATTGCATTAAATGCATCAAGTTTTGTTACAGAAAGAAATTAACACAGGCTTATCAGTTTTCTCAGTTTAATCACTATTTTTGATAATTTTTATTCCATTGGAGTCTCATTTGCTCACAGGAGGGGGAAAAACAAAGGCAATTTTGTTAGCTTGTCTGTTTTTCAAAGAAAAAAAATGAGGTATTGTCATCTGTTTGGTGTCGTTGTTAGCGTTGTCCTCGTGAAAACCTTTAACCTAAACCATAACTTCTAAACTATCAAACCGTCTGTCATCAAGCTTCATATACTTGTTCACTATCACAAGAACTACATTCTCATTAAGGGCAATAAATCTTAGGTCCATTTTGACCTGTTTTATCTCCCCTTAAAAAAAAAATCTTAAGAGATTTTATATCCTTATATGGTGCTCTTGTTATTCCATTGGAGTCTCATTTGTTCACCAGAGAGGAAAAAACAAGATCTGCTACAGCTGCTAACATCAATCATTTTAATTTACAGGAAGAAGGACATGATGGTGGAACCAGCTATAAAACTTCTCAACAGCAACGTGTCCGATTTTGATGTGGCAAAGGTATCAGTGTCTTCATATTTGAACTATTTTATCCACATTTTTAAAGGAAAAAACAACAAAAACTTTTAATGCTTATTTTAGTTTTTATTTTCTTGAAACAAAAAAGCTTTTCAATCAATCTTAATCATTTTTGAATGAAAGGAAATCAGATTTTATGTAATAGAAAAAAAATAAAATAAATAAAACTTAAAATTGCACAAAGTGTGGCGTCCATGCCCAGTGGACACATTTCTTGTTTACGAAATGATTTGACATCTAGAGTTATTTTCTAGGTGATACAAATCATCCCAGACTCCTGGTCAATAGCATTGATGGCAGACTTCCTGCGGAAAGCAGTTCGCAAGAACATGCACTGTAATCGAATGACCCGGATAGAGAGGATGATGTCACGCGGGGAGAACCTGCAAGTCAAGCAGATGGCAATAGAGCTGCAGAAAAATCCCATAATTGTGACAGATGATCGGTGAGTTTGTTTTAATTTGTTTCATGTTACTCATCAGTCATAATTGTATTAATAAAGTTGGATCATTCCTTGTTATGTTTAGACCTTACCGGCTTTCTCTGACTGTCATATGCATCTAAAAATAGGCTTAGGGATAACCAAAATTTTTGTTTTTAAGCATTTTGTGTTAAAATCAGCGACTTTTGGTGCTTGCAACATTACCAAAACAAAGGGATGTCCTTTTTACCATTAACTTGTAACAAGAAATGTCATTTTGTGCCAATAACTGATGGAGATTTGGATAGGTTAGATGATGGCAAACTGGTCCTGGTGGCCGAGCCGTTAGAGTGTCCGCCTTGGAATAGAGAGGTCATGGGTTTAATCCCTGGACACAACAAAGTCGAAAAAAATGGTACTACTGGTATATGTCCCTTGCTTGGCGCTTAGCATATAAGGGTAGTTCCAGGACTAAATGACCCGGTGTCAGAATAATGTGACTGGGTGTGGTATCATGCCACATGTCTACGACATGATACTGCAGTGTGGCAGAACTATATCTGTCTCAAGTAGACATGGTCTCCAAGTGACTGAAATACTGTCGGTGGGACATAAACCCAATAAACAAACAAACAGATGATGGCAAAGATTCTGTCAGAATTTTTAATTCTGAACTTGGCAGAAGCATATCAGACTTATTTGTGTTGGATAAAGATCATTTTATTTTATTTTCAGACTGTGTGCCGTGTGCAATAGACCCTTCTCAGAACCAGCCTTTGTGCATTACCCCAACGGAGTGGTCACCCACGTATACTGTGCCAAAAACAAACATGTTTGTCCAGTAACCGGACGATTATTCAGCACCAAAAAGTCATGACGACAGTTGTCATAGCAACTATTGTTTTTCTGTTGTGTATTACATGTATTTGGTTTAAAGACAGACGTATTTTGTCAATGACAGATGTATCTTTGACTGAAGTACATGTGCATGAAAATGATTGAGGTTCAAGTATGATGGGCAAAGAAATCTGAATGTTCATGGATGATAATGAAAACGTTTTAAGCAATTAGAACTTATTTTTATTAGTGTTAAAAATAGAAAGTAGGTTGGGTAATTGCTTAATCCCTTAAATTCTAACAGCAATATCATGATTGAATAAGGTAGACTCATGCCAGTATTTTAAGTTGTCGCATAACACGCCTCTTGAGCAATAAGAATCAAGCCTTAAATATATTTTTTATTGATACGTTCATACACGCAGATATAATAATGTGTTTCATCATGAATGATTACTCAGATTCTCATGTGAGGAAGCCTTCCAGCTGGCTTGCAGTAGGTTGATTATTCTGGCTAGGTGCCTCTGTGCACTCAAGGGTTATTCTCCACCTGTCAGTAGCTGGACATTGCTATATGACTGAAATACTGATACAGGGACAGTGAACTCAGAAACAGCTACAGTTCATGCATGGCGTAGATTATGCAAAAAAGCTATTAATATTTCCAAGGTTAAAAAGCAGCTATGAATATTTATGAGGTAGATAATGCATAAAAGCTGTCAATGAATATTAATGATGTTGATTTTGTCTAAAAGCTGTCAATGAATATTGACATGGGATTCAAAATTTGATTTGTATCTCTGTCACTGTTCTGGAAAGTAAACAGATAACAGCTGATCTGAAAGCATGGGTAATGTGAAGCTAATGTTTCCATCATAGAAGGGAAGTCAAAGATTGTTTGTAATTTTACCCAACACATAAACTCCCTAATGGTCACCACAGATTTAGACTCTTGGGTTCTTGCAATCTATTCATTGATTAAATGATTAATCATGTTTAATTATTTCAGTCATTTGTGTGTACACAAGGGCATGTCCTCTGTTAATAATCCCCGTAGGGATGAATGTTGCTGTAAGCTGTGTATACAGGCCAACAGTATTGTGTAATTAAATCCTCGCTTCACAGAAGTAAGAGGCTATATAGGATTCAAGCTTGTTGCCATGCATGGCATCCCATCATGTCATATCCCATCCTACACTCACATGAAGACAAGGCAAGATGGAATGATATTATTCACAAGAGTGATAGTTCTGGATGAATACACTGCACATTATAACTCTCTCCATTATAAAAGGAATTTGAATATGACTCAGTTTAAAGGTCCATTATGCTTCCAAAAGCAGTGTATATTCTTCGGACAGAAAGCAAAGAGTGTGCCATAGATTCAATCTGTTCATACTTGTTGACGACAAAGTTACTACAAGGCATAATTAAGAAAGAATCTTTTACTAAAGATCATTTAATTGTTTACAAAAATAACTAATTTGCATATTCCACATATCCTTGTCAATTTTCTATAGACATTCTGTATGTCTCCGTTAACAAATTACCAGTGCATAAATTGGTGACGTAGCAGATGAACAAATTATGATTCAATGACGGTTTCTCAAATTCAAATAGTTTCCTGACACAGACCGTCTTTAGGAATACCCGTCAATGCAAAATGTCAACAGTGAGATTATTTTGACATCCATCCAAAAAATTAATTTAAATTTTAATGGTTTAACTGTTATTTTACAAAATTTTTATTTTATATTTTCCTTTTCATGAAAATTGAATCATTATGAGATATAATGGGCCTTTAACTTGCAATTTGTTTAGTTGATTTTAGGTGCAATTTATGATGCAGTTTGATAAAATCCAATATCTAAACTTGAATCCCACATACAGGGTTATACTGTAAAATCAGTAAAACAAAAATGAATGATTTCACAGTAATGTGACTGCACTGTATACTGTTCTTTTAAATATTGCAACAATGTTATCTTAAATTTTTTGCTGAGGATTGGTTTAGATGATGAATGAATTTCTACACATCTGTATTGCTGCTTTTGATACACAAGAAATTATCATCATGCATTTAACCCTGTACTTCAAGATAATGTGTTTTGGTACCTTGGCAAATAAAGGAGACCAAGAGCAGACAACTCCTTCCAGGACTTAATTTCCAGGAGCTATCTGATCAGGATCTTTCTTGTTTTCTCATACAATATTGTTGATCAAATTCTACAAAGTCTGCCCTGCAAAGAAACATCCATTGTTTCTTGTAAAGTGACATTCATCAATACTTAAAATTAATATTCCTCAGTTCACAAGTTCATGAGGTAAAAGTTGCAGATATACTTAACACATTTACAAATGTACATGTATTTTTTATCTGTGGTGTACTCAGAATTTGCAGAAGTAAGAATTTTATATTTCAGTGAATCCTCATATTTTTTCCATGGACCCAGACATGTCAGTGTTTATTTTGTCAGATGCAGTAACTTCAGAGATTCATGCATGTACATGGAATAATATGCACATATTGTCTATGATTTGGTTATATGAAAGCACTATGTAGTGAAACTACATAAGTAATTATATTTTTTATGTATAATTCTAAATTTTTTGGCCATTTCTTCAAGAAAAGGATGCTTTAACCCTTTCCCTCATATAGACTGATTTTGATGCTTCAATAGGTACCACATAAAGCCTGATCTGCAGAACCTTAACAAATTTAATTATAAAGTCCTCATTTCCAGACCACTGAGGAGCAGCGAACAGCATAAAACCTGATCAGCCTGCGAGTAACTCGCAGGCTGATTTGGTTTTATGTTGTTCGCATAGGTCTTTTTATGGTTTCCTCTATGAGGGAAAGGGTTAATACCTGGCGAACACATTTTCACAAAACAACATTCTCTGCTTTGTAGGGCTGTTTTGTTTTTATACCCCCAGATACGAAGTACTACTATTTCTCGGCTATCATTGGTCAGAATTTGATGAAACTTTACAAGACTGATAATTACCAAGCCTAGATGCACGTTTTGTTGGCACTTCAGGATTCTCTTGATTTTGAATGAGTTACGGCCCTTTGTTAGATTTCTCATGACTGTCTGACATGGTAACATTAACTGTGACAAAAGTTTGCTTTATATATGGCATCATTTTTTTTTTACCATTTAGTTTTCAGCTTATCATGCATTACTTCATTCATAGTTCAGGCAATTTCCTTAACTTTCAATAGATTTTAGGATTTACTTTTTTTGAAAAAACCAATCATTACTACATCAAGTTCAGCATTTCACTTATTTCCTTTTGACACTATAACTCAGGTACGATCAATTCAGAAAACAGTTACTAATTAATTCATCTCAAGCATGAGAAGAAGATAAAATGATAAAGTACTCATGACATTGTTCTTTTTTTCTATAGGGTATGATTTTATTTTGAAATATATTTCTCCACTACACAGAATGTGGTATTGTAATTATTCATGTCTTGATCTCATAGATGATTGCCATGAACAGTAATTTGCATTGCATTAAATATTCATCAGTATCAGCTAATTTCTGAGTGACAAAAAGAGAACCCAAGAAAATGTGAATTATGTGCAATATCAGTTATCTACTTTGTGATGTCAGTAGAAGTAGTCTCCCTTAGGGTAGCTTAGAACGTGAATTAGGTTTATACGCATTTAGCTATTTTATGCAATGAGTCAGTGCTATTGATTTTATGTTATAAATAGAATAATTCACAATCATTTCATCATTTTGCAAGGAAGTTGTGACATTGTGTAACAAGACAGAAATATTTAACTTGCACCGTTAACTCTAATGTATAGTACTCAAATGTGTAAGCGATCCTTGGTAACATATGTATACTTCTCAAAATGTAAAAGGAATCCCCTGCATCACTATGTATACTTCTCAAAATGTAAAAGGGATTATTCCTATTACTATGGCATTTTTTAATCTTTTACCTCTCAATACAAGTTTTAACAATATATCAGACTAATGAAAAGCTTGATCAAAGCTTTTTTGTTTGGAAGGTACCGGTACACAAAATTAAATATTCAAATAGTTTATCCTATGTTATCTACTGTCTGAACATAATAAAGTTAACCCTTTCCCTCATATAGACTCATTTTGACCCTTTCCCTCATATAGACTCATTTTGACCCTTTCCCTCATATAGACTCATTTTGACGCACTCAATAGGTACCACATAAAGCCTAATCTGCAGAAAACCAGTCAAACCTTACCAAATTTAATTACAAAGTTCTCATTTCCAGACCACTGAGGAGCAGCGAACAGCATAGAACCTGATCAGCCTGCGAGTTACTCGCAGGCTGATCTGGTTTTCTGCTGTTCGCATAGGTCTTTTCATAGTTTCCTCTATGAGGGAAAGGGTTAAACATATGTTATCTACTATCATTTTGCATTAAGGCCTTGTGGTCCAGTGGTTACATACTTGATTGATTGAAAGGTTGTGGGTTCAAAACCCGTGTGAGGCAAAGATTTAACATGACCTCCTCAGGTGCAAAGTACTGGGCCATCCCAGGTACTGTAAGAACTTCTTCCTCAAGCAGTAAGTTTAGTGTTTGCGCTGGTTACATAGGCCATTTCTATGATGGCTTTAGAGTGGGAAAGAGGTAAAATGCATTTCATTTGGTTGTTTGGTTCAAATCTGGGTTGTGTGGCCGCTAGTTTACTTGAGCAAGAAATTAACCTTGAATTGTTCCACTCTGCCCAGGTGTATAAATGGGTTTCTACGAGGGTCATGTGGGTCATGTGTCTAGGCAGCTCATATGGGTTTTACGGAGATAACCAGTGACTAAAGGCAATCATGTAATGTTAGCTGAAGGAGCACCAGCTTGAGAGTAGACTTTAACTTGTTGGACAACTGCAAGACTGTTCAAACTCCTTCTGTTTCTGTAGGTACTTAGAGCAGTTAAGCGTTCAGCCCTTGCTATGTTATATGACTTGTCTAATTAATAATGTAGTAAAACACTTGGGATATGTTTCATATAGAAATATCCTCATTTCATTCATTTCTAATCCCTTATCCATTTTTGGTATACAGCTGTAGGACAGAAATCCAATGGAAAGGGAGTAATTTTCTAATTGTAGAAAAATTGAGACACAACACAAACATAATACACATTTTATGTTTCATATATTTTATTTTCATTCTGTTACTGTATGATTATGTGATATGTTCCATTATATTTAAATGAGAAAAATAAAGATTATAAAAAAAGTAAATACTTTATTTTATATTCAGACTACCTTAATATATACATATTTCATGTTTTTACATACATAAATGCACTTGGGAATGTGCATTAACAAGTCAGTTTCAGGTAACCTTAACCCTTTCCCGCATAGAAGAAACCATGAAAAGACCTATGCGAACAGCATAAAACCATATCAGCCTGCGAGTAACTCGCAGGCTGATCAGGTTTTATGCTGTTCGCTGCTCCTCAGTGGTCTGGAAATGAGGATTTTGTAATTAAATTTGGTAAGGTTTAACTGTGGTTTTCTGCAGATCAGGCTTTATGTGGTACCTACTGAGTGCGTCAAAATGAGGGAAAGGGTTAATCATATAAAAGTACATGTACCTGTATACAGTGTATATAATTATCAAAATATAAATGTCATATTTTTATTTACCTTTAAAGTGTTCATTTAGTGGTTAAAATTAAAACTTGTAAAATTCACTCCACAAGAACATTCAAATTAAATTTCACTATAATCATAGGATGAAGGATATAGTGAAAAAGAATGGGTTTAAGAAAACCCAAAATATAACAAACAGCAACACCTGCTAGGTACTGAATTATTAATATCTTACAAAATTATTATTTTGCCTTATAACCCTTTATCTCTTGAATATTTGTGAACAACTTTATGACTTGATATTTTCAGATTTTTAAATGGTATATGAAACAATGAATTTTACTTTGCCATGCAGACCATTTAATCATTACTACACTCTTCTTTGAGTAAACAGAGGAGACCCTTCCAGGACCTGTCTGATCTGGGTCTTCAGGAGCTGTCTGATCTGGGTCTACAGGAGCTGTCTGATCTGACCTGGTCTCCAGGAGCTGTCTGATCTGATCTGGGTCTTTAGGAGCTGTCTGATCTGATCTGGGTCTTCAGGAGCTGTCTGATCTGGGTATCCTCTGTTTGCCAAAGCATCAAAACTAGACTGTGAAAGGTAAAGGGTTAATGTTCCTCCGTTACCAGCTTATTTGGTTCTAATGAACCATTAAGGAGATAGAAAAAAAAATGCATTATGCAGACACATGGATGCCAAGGTCCAATTGTAGGCCCATCACTGTGGATCTAAAGGTTCTGGGTTTGAACCCAGCTTGGGTACAAATATTTTTCTTGATCACCCAAGGGACAAAGTTTTTCCAATCCAGGAACCACAGAGAGTTGTTTTTCATTCAGAGTTAAAAAAAAAAAATAGGTAAAAAAATATATATATATATATATATATATATATATATAAATATAAACATCATCATTTTAAAGGACAGAATTTTTCCCAGAAAAACCCGTTCAAAAAGACACTTAACATGTAGGTTTTAGTCAGCTATGTTTATAGTGAATTCAATTGAAGGTCTTGAAATTGCATGTGATGTGCCAAACAGAGTGCAAGCTGTACTTGTACATCTAAAGTGACCGTCTTATTTCCTGTCCCGTAAAATCCCTCTGAAAAGTTCCAATTAATAAACAAAACTGATAAGGAGTGTCTAAGTAGGATCCTTAACACTGGAGTCCTTTTCAAGGATTCTCTGAAAAGTTGGGCGTCCTCCCATATATTTGCAACTACACTGTTTAGGATATGTTTACAAAATCTGGAATCCTTTATCAAAAATAGAAGTCAAGGTCCCGTGTTCTGGGAAATACTCATAATACTAATGATCATAGCTTGAGTTGGAAATTGAGACATATTGGTAAGTAATATTGTAATACAGAGTCCTTGGTTTATGTACTTAACAATAAGTTGCATTGTTTTTTTTATTGTTTTTTGTTGTTGTTGTTCTTCTTCTTCTTCTTCTTTTGCAGACTACCCTGTCAGTCTCTCAATATAACAGAGTACATGATAAAAAGATATAAAAAGAATAATTGTTTAACTTGAGATTAAAATGACACTGTCAATAAATTATGCTTGCAAATATGAGATACACACAGTAGACTTTATGGAATATAGTATTCATCCAAAGAGAACATATTTGGTGTAAGTATAGAGTCACATTATATAATCATATATACTCAAGGACTTTAAAAACACCTCATCATGGAAAAATATTGAAATTTTGTGTTTTTCAAACAATTTTAGATTATTTTGAAATGTATTGAGGTATATTCAACAACAGATTTGTGCATGTTTTGTCCTGCCTGTAATGGTTCTGCTTTATCTTGGATCACTTAACCTCTACCAAGATAACCAAGGTACCCTATAATGAAACATTAGGAAACCTTGGTTATCTCCGTTTGAAGGGCATTAGGTCCAAAATGTAGAGGAACCATTACAGGGACTTTACCTTAAATGAAGGGTTGACCCGAGAAAGAATAAAAACAAATTAATTAAAAAGAATTATATAACAATGACCTATGTATCAAATAAAGATAACATGGAGACCTCCCCACATAAAGCATGTAAAAGCAAGATAAACAATCACTATATGTTTCTTGGTTATATTTCAGGTTTAAAGTTTTCCTTACATTTCAACTGTCGAAAAATATTAAGGCACATAGAAAAGAAAAACATATTGCACAAATTATTACAAAATTCTTAGTTAAATAGTTTTCCCCTAAAATCAACCTGAATTATTTTCTTCATTTATAAAATACAAGAGCAGTACTTAGGTAGTGCTAATTTAAAGTTTATTTTTATGTACGTTTACAATTTCTTGAATTAAAACCAATTAATAACATCTATTCAGGCCAAATTCCCTATTAAAATACAATGAACATCACAGATTTGTAATAAACAATTTTTTCTCAATCAGATGAATATTTTTTAACTTTGTTACAGCTTGTCAATTTCTTATAAATCTATATACAAATATGTGCATTAACTCAAACACCTGACATATTCACAAATATGAAAGCCCATCTACGCCAAAGATGTCTGGTTCCTTGGTCTGGTTTACAACTGCTCAAATATGTTGAGTTTCTCCTTTATCGCCGTGCGACTGACTCGTTTGTCGCTCTTCTTCCGCTGACACAGATGGCTGCGCATCTCGGCAGCCGACATCGTGAAAATTAATTCTTCTGGTGAGCTGGGCGGGGATGGAGCTTTCTTCCTTGAAGGCTGCAAGTGATGAAATGTGTGTTGTTTCCACGATATTGAGGACTGACCACAAAATTATTATGAATGTGTACAGAAATAAGAGGAGATGGAATAATTTCATGGTCAGCCCCTCGTTATTTAAAATATAAACAATATCATTTGTAATGTAACCATATCATATATAAAGGATCTCACGTGAGTTGTCATATAAAATTTTATTAAACTCGTTCAAGGAAATTGTAAACAGCAAGCCTCTGGCAACAAATGTGGGATTCTTTTCATCACATGACTTTAAATGCTGAGATTAAACGGAATAAAAATGTTTTGATGTTTCACATGCGTTTTTGCATGTTGTTTTTATCATAAGAGTTGTATGTAAGGGTTATATCACACGGAAAACAAGAATGTCATATGATAAATACCAGTATGGCTCTGGAATGGGAGGTCACAAGTTGGATCCCAAATAGTACATGTATAGTAGAAAACACATGTTAATGCACACACTGTATCATATAGAGGAGGTCAGGAGTTCAATCCTAAATTTGCAAAAAAAGTAATTAAAAATGGCACTAGTAGATTCCTGCTATTACAGTGCTCAGCATGGAAACAGAGCAGTTCTAGGACTGGTTGGATGGTTTTAGGGATCATGTGATTGGGTGTGTATCTTGTCACATGTCTGCTGCGTGATAATACAGAATGGCAGCACTATCATGTAACACATGATCCAAGAATTATTGAAATAATGTTGTTGGGCCACAAACAATCTATGTCTAAGAACGGCATATTGATTTGCAGACTGGGTCCTAAAAAAACCAAAAAAAAAATGTAAGTATCGCCTGGATGACTTAATAATTTTGTAATAAATTGGTAGGTTCCCCATGTCCGGCAAGTTCTATCTCTTGACTATGTAAACCCTGTCACCCATCCTAGACTATCACCACCAAAGTATAAAAGGTTATAAACCTAGTTTTGTGTCATTTGGGTCTAAAGCTCAAGGATTCAATAGTACCAGACAAGAAGAAGCAAAAGTGACTTAAATAGTCCACATTGGATCCGATTGGATGAGCTTAACAGGAAGTGTGAAAATACTAGCTTACTGATCCAACTTTGTATAAGAATTAACTGTATTGATCCTACTTACCTTGTGGGGGAAAATAAACTTCCTTTGTAACACACCTCACCTTTTAATACACTGTCTCAAATGTGTAATTAAAATCATCTAAATTAATTTTTCATGCCAGTCAAATACCACATTCAAACCTTTTGAAATAAAATCAAAACACCCATGATTTCTCTACCATGACGGTCTAAAATGTTAAATAATATTGTCTACACATAATTATATGGATTTAAAAACTGCATCAGGAAAATACATAATTATCATGTGTGGATCCAGCACCAGATCTCAGAGGGGGGTTGTGGATGAACCCTAGTAAGATTTCCTTTTTTGATTTAGATCTACTCTAGATTACACATCGAACGCAGCACTTTTAAAAAGTTTAGTTTCTCATAAGCATTTCAAGACATCTATTTGTACTTAGAGAATATGCTCTATGGCATCATTTGTTACAGGTGTGACTGAACACAAGAGCACTGCATGTGGATGCCAATGCCTGTCTGTTATGATTTTTTTTTATTAAAAAGGGATACCATTTAGGGGAAAATGGACATAAGAGTTATGGCCCTTTTATGAGAATGAAGCCCTTGTGATAGTGAACAAGCATGTGAAGTTTACTAATAGAAACTTAAAAAGTTTAGAAGTTAAGGCCAAGGTTAAAGTTTTTCACCATGACGACGCCAACGACGACACCAGAGTAATGACAATACCTCAAATTATTTCTTTGAAAAAAAACAAACCTTTCTAATTTTATTAAAACAGACTGCAAAAACGCGATTCTATTATGACTTTTGATTTTATGCACAAACGTTTAAATGGATTGTTATACGATGAAAACTTTTAAATATTTTCTTGCCACTCAAATTTGGATATCTCTTAATAATATCAAAATTTCAAAACTTCAGCTAGCTATAAGCCCCTGGATCCTTTTCATGAATGAATGAATTTCAAAAGTTATGAAAGACATATTTACCTTTTCTTTAAATCATGATGAATAAATTAGTTTTCCTGATGCACGTTTTAAATGTATGTATATATTAGCATATATTTCATGGTTTTATTCTAAAAATACTCCCACAAAACATAAGTTCTGCATTTACACCTGTACTTCCTGCTTGCACCAAGGCAGGAATACACGTACAATGCACCAGATACCATCGTATTATTACTATATGCGTATATGTTGCTAATGAACAAATAATGAATTTTCATGCATGAAGTACTTGTAATATATTTATGTATCGAAGATTTGGAGCAAAAAACTACATCTAAATTCATAATTTTCCAATCCCTTATTATACTTTAAAGGACCTGCTAAAATGTTTTCAAAAGAATCTTTTACTGTTTATTCAATAGTTAAAATAAATTAATGAAGATACAATTTATATATTAATCACATTATTATATATAACAAAAATTCATACACCGTTAAATTATTATATTACAATATATAGTTAAAAGGAAAACACAAAGCATGCATTTCTGTATCTTAGACAAGTAACTGAACTTTTTACCAGTATTAAGTAATTTTTTCATCTTTTTTTTTTTTGCGCACTTAATTGCCACATCATAATTTAAATGGTGTAATCATTTCTGGAGTTATGAAAAATAATTTCTAGTATAATATCTTAAATATAATTTGTGTTCTGGCAATAGCAAGCCTTATGTGCTGAAAGCTTTGTGCCAACATCAAACATTTAGCCTTGCATCTTGCTACCAGCCTCAACCCCCACTGGCTGCTGTTGCTGCTGCTGCTGATGATAATAATAATGATGACTGAAATACAAAGTATATTGTGAATTTGTAAGAGGCCGGTATTTTACATACAGCTACAGTGAGAATTTTGTATACTTCTCAAACTTTTTACAAGGATCACTGTTATCACTTAATTTACTGTTACCATTAAATGCAGTGATACCATTAAACTTTGTTACCATTAAATGTAGCTCCCATTAAATGTTATGATACTATTAAAGCAGGTCCCATTAAATGTAGTGTTAATGTTTAAATGTAGTTAGCATTAAAAGTACCAAGATTATGCATTTGTGGTATTTATGTCTTATGTGATAAACATGCTACAATTTATAAAGTCTTGTATTAAGGCTTGTGATAAGCAATATGTAAATATACCTATTCAAACTTCTACCTTCTATATACATATAACCCTTTGATCCTCAGAGAGAGAAAATGATCGTATCAAATTCTGAGATGTATTTAAATCCCATCCTCTCAACTGACCAAAAGTCTACACAAGCTACCTGAGCAACGAGTCTTATTAAAATATATTTTTTAATTAAGGTATGCCTTAATGATGTCCCTATTCTGACAGACCTTAAACATTTACCTATCAAAAGTTTTTTTTTTTCTTTATCTGTTTTTGAAGTTCAGTATTTTGTTTGTGGCATGTATTTTATTTTTATGTTTTAACTTTTTAGACAGCTGAAAAAAAAAAAGAAAATATACTCCGTTATTAATATGAAATCGGCCATACAGCACATGTACAATTTTGTGTCATAAGGATAACTGGTTTTGTATGAGCCAAACAATCAGTATGACCATGCAGGGATTCAGGCCTTGTGTTCTTGAAAAAAAAAAGATACTGAAGTAGGATTTTCATACTCAAGAGTCAAACTATGCCCATTAGCTTCAATAGGGATTTGAGTATGATAACAAAATTTCAGGCTCAAATTTTGTTAAGTATTTTTAAGAACACGGGGCCTGACTTAACAAAATTCCTCTCAAATTGAGACTTTGTTACACTCAAATTGTTAATATTACTGGTACATACTGTAAAATCATAAATTTTCAATGACATTAAGTTACATTGATTATATACCAAGAGGAATTTCATGGGTACATTTATTTGTGGATCTATGTACCAGAAAATGTGAGGTCTTTATAAGAGACAAGTTTTCGTGGGGTATAAAATTTGTTGATAAAACCCACCACAAAATCGACAAAAATTGGTGTCCAACGAAAATAAGTGATTTCACAGTATAATTCTCATCTGCAAATGAATTATCAAAAATATGAAATTATGTATGTATATCATAATTCTTATAAAGAATTTGAGAAGACAACATGCTCAATTTGAGATGAATAGAGACCTTACATCAGGAAGATTTTAAGGGGACAATCACAGCCCATGAGATGGGAGTAGATTTAGCAATAACAACAGCAGACAAACGCAATCACAGGAGATTAAATATCGAAACAATACTTGGCTATAACAGTAATGACAAAACAGATTTTATATTAGTATCAATTATCTTTATTTAACAAAATATATGCTTTGTTCCTGGAATAGTATGTAAATAATGAATATGCAAATCACTGAACAAATCACTCTAAACTCTGATTGGCCAATCTGTAGTACAAGTGACCAATGAGATCAATCACTTCATAAACACTATGATGATCTGCCTGTACTTTTCTAAAATCAGTGCTGTGATTGGTCAGTTCTCAAGTAGATTAACCAATGATATTACAGGAAAGTACTCCTTTCAATACCTACAGACAAAAAAGCTAAGATTACAAATTACAAGATCACACTTTGTTGAGCCTATTGATTCATAAAGATTATATAATCTACACAAATGGCTAAGTAAAAAATCTGTTTTTCAACATCATGTTAAAAAAAGTAAGAAATTCATCAGCAATGGGAAGCCTTTATAACAAAAATAAAAATCCCCTTACAATTTCTTTTTTTTTTTTTTGGTAATTGTAAATAAATATTAAAGAAAAAATTGAACTATCAGAATAATTTGAGAAACAGACAACATTTTAACAGAACAATCCCAAATGATAAAAACCAAAAAAAAAAAATTTAACTTTAACTTCATTTGAAATCATTTAATGAGATATTTGCCAAGATATTTTCTCAGACATATAATTCTATATATAAAAAAAAACTTCATTAGACTTTTCAGATACAGTGAAAATAAATTATTATAAAAGTCGAGAAGAGTTTCAATATGTAAGAATAAACAATATACATCTCTCTGCTTACATGCAAAATGATTAATAATGTAAATAAACATATTTGACCAAACAAACACACAACTTCAGAATTTATCTATGCATTGAACAATGCTGTCAACAGCTTCATAATAATCATCTTGCACTTTATATGTGTCCTCTATCATATACATATATATGTGAGCATAGAATATACCAGTAAGTGTTAAGCAAAAACAAAACTAAATGAAAAAGGATGTAAATATCTTCAAATTGCTTTAGAAATCCAGATTTAACATGCAAATCTCAACAGTATAATAAAATTGAATGTTTCATATTTATAACACCCAACACATTTTCTTGAATCTTGACTTAGACATTTGGGATCCCAACAACAGTCTGAGTTTTACTGTCTATGCTATAAAGCCCCATCATTCTCCTTATATTTATTTTCTTTCTTTTTTAGTATTTTCATGAACTTAACCCTTTCTCTCATATATACTCATTTTGACGCCCTCAATAGGCATCACATAAAGCCTGATCTGCAGAAAACCACAGTTAAACTTTACCAAATTTAATTACAAAATACTCATTTCCAGACCACTGAGGAGCAGCGAATAGCATAAAACCTGATCAGCCTGCGAGTTAGGCGAGTCTGGTTTTATGCTGTTCGCATAGGTCTTTTCATGGTGTCCTCTATGAGGGAAAGGGTTAAGACAACTGCACAGAATGATCGCTATAGCAACAAATTACTTCACACCAATATATCTAGCAAATTTGAAATCTGAGAAGTAAGTTAGTTCATATGTTTCCCTACTATCAAGTAATCTGGTTCTCCAAGCAAAAGCAAAAACTTTTCATACTTCTAAAGCAAAATGAGACATTTCCCTCTCTTTTCAGTAGTATTAGGTAACCGCTAAACATTTTAAAGCAAAAACAAGTCAATATCATAAACTGTACAGATTGTTTGGTACATAACAAAAGCACACAAACCGAATTAAGTCTCATAATCTGTCTCTTTATATATTTATTACTTCATATGAAATATTGCTCATTCAACAGAAAAAAAAAATCCATGCGTTATTAAATAAACTATAACCTCAAACTCATTGCATATACCTTTAAAGGATGCCAACTAAGGGGACAATTGGATACAATCCATACAAATTACCTCCCTTCATCATCCTCTCTAAAATGAAAACAAAAATTTTTACACTCTTTAGGCTATGACATAGAACAAAGGCATTCTTTTTGAAAGTATGAAATATATCATAAACTGTAAAGAATTTCAAGGAAAATGGCATATATTCAATCACTTGTTCATCTTTTTTTTTTAAAAATAAATTTAAGGTAAAATAAATAGCTTGGTCTCTTATAAATTTATTTTTCACTACTTGATCACTTTACATTTTAAACACTGCTGCTGGCACTTCTGATAACAAACTAAGAAATTTACTGCCTAAAGCATTTTACGAAAGATACTGTGTCTATTTAGAATAAAATTTGTCAAAATATGAAATGAGGTCTAATGAGAAAGAGTACAAATCCAGCACAAAATAATTACAATAAAGGACTCTTATATTAATTTCATAGAAAAATAAGTATGTTATCTTATATTTCAGCATAACAAAACCATGTAAGGTTTCCTCCATGAGTCTCTCAAGAGTGAACATTTTATTGATTCCTATCAAGACCGAAATGTGATACATTGTCACGTGATAGATAATGAACCAAAAATAATTCTTCAGCTTGGCGCAAGCAAAGAAATGATAGCAATGTTAAAAAAAAAAAAGAAAAAAAAAAGAAAGAAATCAGGCATGATTTACCCATTACCATCAAGATTTACCATTACGAACCAATTTAAACCGTAGAAAACCAGATCAGCCTGAAAGCTTTTTTTCCTATCTGAAAACATGTTTGATCATCTTAACTTCCATCATTTGAATGATATGAATGAGAAACACACAGTATACATCCCTAGCCATTGAAATCAAGTGTTCAGATGAAACACACAGTATACATCCCTAGCCATTGAAATCAAGTGTTCAGATGAAACACACAGTATACATCCCTAGCCATTGAAATCAAGTGTTCAGATGAAACACACAGTATACATCCCTAGCCATTGAAATCAAGTGTTCAGATGAACGTTTTCATTCTCCAAATCTTCCCTACTTCAGAAGTTTCCGGATTTTAGAAGGTCCAGATTTCGGTAGATACACTGTATTCCTATAGGTTTGCAGCAAAGCCCTCTATTTAAATTTACGAATCTGAACAACTCAAAGAGCATTTTACTGGTCTCTCTGGCTTGATCACAATATCTTGGAAGTTACTGACAGGCTGACTGGTTTTATACCAGCTTCTTTGGTCATTTCTATGGTAGTGATTACTCGAGTGGTAGAGGGTTCTGAATGGAATGTAAGAAAGTTAGTGTTGAGAATTGCAACATGATGAGGGAATCTTAATGAGATGACAACAAGGGGTAGGGCCACATAAAGACGGGTATTTTAATGATCATGGTAGGACACTCAGACTGGCTTTCCTAACATCCCAGCATTCCTCACAGGAAGTCATGTGACAGGTCATGTGATTTGAAAAAAAGCCTGAGAAATTGTCGGCACAAAGTTTTCTCTGTCAAAAATGCACAATAGTGAAAGGTATGTGAAAAACACACAAGATAGTGAAGTGCTAAAAAAAAAAGACTTTTTCCAAAAAAAAAAAAAAAAAAAAAAAAAAATGTACTTTAAAATAAAATGGGTTCAAAAATGCAAGTATGTTTATTGTAACTGGAAATCATGAAGAAATCTTTAAACGACGCCCATACTTTACTTGCAGCCATACAAACATCCTGACCATGCTTAAGTGAGCTTTACAGCCCACTTACAAATGTAGCGATGAATATTCTAACTACAGTGTGCGAGTTATGGGGAATAACAACAGGTTGTATTTTGTATCCATTAATAAACTGTGTACATGTATATACATAGGGATAGGGGAACCTTGACACAGGAACTATCTTGTCTATAATATAAACTCCAGGCATTGATCAATCTTAATTACCGGCAAATATAATAGAGAATCTTATACTCAGAGCAAGAATGAATTCAGAATACCTTTACAGACAAGATTCAAAACACAAAATTCCACCCTATCAACTACCAAACATAATTTCAAAATTATTATTTTCACTCTCATTATCATTTTCTACCCCATTTATTCTCCTATTTGTATTTTCGCAATGATCGAGTGTTTGTTATATTTATGTCATCGAAAAAAATTCTGATTCTGGCTTTGACAGTACTGAAATATCAAGAACAGGTAATGGTACTAACCCAACTTGTTTCATTCTCTACAAATCAGTAAGCTGGTATCCTATTAGACAGATAGAATGTGCTTGAATGTCATCACTAACCAAGCTATGTTCTTATATTGATTTTACGATTGTTAGCTAATCTCTAGTGAATCTGGTATTAACTGGAAATATTCCATCATCAGTCGTTACAAGACCCATTTCTACTAACCAACTCTTTTATATTAAGGTAACATCTGCATCCAAGCTGAATTAAATTTGCCCTAGCAATCAGAAAATGACTCTGTGACAAGCAGCTATTTTCCAATGGCATGAACTTTTCAACATTGTTCAGCTTTTGCTCAGAAGAAGTACATAAATTTGTCTGCCAAGGCCTCACGCAAAACAGTAAGCAATTAAGAATCCAGTGTACAGAATCAATTTAACACAGATTTTACCATGCTGACAGACGGCTCAAACTGTTCTAATATTTCTTGAAACGTGTCTGCAGTCTCCTACAGACAAGTTAGTCACTGTGTCAAATGAAACACAAACTGTACAATTAGGAATTGCATACAGACAGCATGCAAGCTTCCTATAGTTATGTCATCTCTACACTTGCTGTCTTCTCTCCAGTGGTCCATCTTTTACAGAATGCAAAAGTTACGCAGGCTGCTTGAATGTCAAGTATTATATTTAAACAGTTGTATGTGTAGGGTCAAAAATACTGACAGCTTCATCTTAACTCAGTTTATCTTTCCTTTAAAGATTTGATTTCTTTCAAATTCCTGTTAAAAATTTGTCCATTTCAATTTCTTGCCTTTCCCATAATGGAAAAATTAATATCAAAATGCGGGCAGCCTATCAAGTCAACATGCGCGTGAATTTTATCAGTATTTCTGACCATACAACAACAAATCTCTCCCCCTAACATTAGGCAATATTCCTTAATATGATTGAACTAGTAGCTCATTGATTGATCACATTTTCTGGAAAATATCGTATTTGGACTTAAAGTCCATGTTGGATTTTAGCTTGGGATCATTCCTCTTCTTGGATGCCAACCTATCGCGCATCTCCTTGGCCGTCAAGTTCAGCATGAGGTCACCCCCTCCGTTGGCCTGGGGCGGAGCTTTAGTAACAGCTGGCTCCTACAATAAACCATATACACGTACATACAAACATGCAACAGACACGACACTCTTATTTAGTGAAGTGAGTTTCTAACTAACGTTTCTATGATCATTGATCATTTAAACATATTAAAGTGTCTATAACAAATGTTTATATTTAACAATTGTTCCTGTTAACAGTGCATTTTAACATAAGGTTTCTGTAACCAATGCACATTTCTATTATAAGTTTCTGCAATCAATAAGCTTTTTTATTAAGGGTTTCTGTAATAAATGCATATTTTTGATAAAGCTTTCCGTAATCCCGCAATCAATGCAGTTTAACATAGGGGGTTTTTGTAACCAATGTGCATTTTTAACACACATTTCCATAATCAATGCATTAATTTTAACATGGGTTTCTGTAACCGATGTAATTTCTACATGTTTCGACAATCAATGTTGTTAAGCATTAGATTTTCCATTATCAATTCACATCTTATCAACCAATTTTGCTACCAACCCATCAGTCAGTAAAAGAAGAAAAAACAACAACAACAAGAGCGCCGCATGTGGGTGCCAGTGCTCGTCTGTTTTAAAACCAATCCATTTCAAAGAATCAATGAGGGATATTGTTATAACCGCCATCCATCTGTCAATCTGTCTACTTTGGGTCCAATAATGTACAGCTATACAGGCTGCCAGTGTTGGCATTAATAATGATTTAGTGATGGTTAAACCTAAAATGTAGAAAAAGTCAATTTGAATAGTTGAGAAGTTATGGCCAACGTTAACATTTTTTTGTTAAATATTTAAAAAATAGGTCAAAGTTCAATGGTTAAGGTCAAAAGTCCAAAAATGTAACATTGATGGAAAGGTCTTGCTACAAGGAATTCACATGTGATACATCAGTGCCCTGTTGACAACAGTTCTGAAATAACTGGCATTTTTAAGTTTTCAAAAGTTACAAAAGGAAAATATTTGCATTTTTAAAAGGCCAAAAAAAAGGCAATTCAATTTTTTTAAAAACAGACAAGCTAAAAAAAAAAAACTTTCTTGGGGGTCAGTAAAAGCATTGAACCACAGACTACACTTAACGGTAAACATTCAACATACATGTAGTATAGTCATGTTACATTTGTTAAACCCTGTCCTCCTTTACTTAATAATTATTTAGTGCTGTCATCCCCCTTATAATAAATATTACTGACCCCCTATAATCCAACTTAGTAACTTATTTCTTTCACCAATCACTTTTCAAAGACATGTGTTTGTAATTTCTTCATTTTAATACTTTTCGTATTTCAGTGACCCTATAATGGATTTCTATTGACCCAACATAGAAATACAGAGGGTCACCATATGACGTCGAATCCACCAATGAAAACCCAGCGGACTTGAGGGAAGTGAAACAATAGATCATTTTACTCAGCATTAAGCATGTTTTGCATATCTCCTGTTTTGTTATTAATGTTATGCGTGTCACGGGATGAGAAACGAAGCGAGCATACCAAGGAGACACTTTTTACAAGAGAAGTCACTATACCAAGGTCGGCTATCACAAAACTGGGTTAATCCTTCTTGGAAAAGCTCACAACAAAAGAGATTTCTGAGGCCAGAATTACGTAGACAGGTCACAATGGGAAACAATTTCATCATACAAACATAAATGAAGAAAACTATGTATACCCTACATGTAGAAAAAGTGATTTGTGATATCTCCTCCCGCTTGCACCCCAAAATGAATTTATGGCTTCATATGTCATGCAAATCTTTGATTCTCAATATTAATCAAAAATCAAACTATTCTTATCTTTAAATTTATTAATCTACTATCATAGCTATTTTTCAGCTTCTAATAGTTTACAAACAAACATCCAACCAACAAACTATTCATAGGTTCAATGCTTAAATCTTATTCATAGGTTTGAAATGTATTTTTTTTTTGTAATTAAGACCATTATGACTCTAATCTGTGGATGAACATTTCTAGCTTACTCATCATATATGGAAATGCAGGCATGACATGAGATTGTACAGGATAAATATTGTGAATTTTTTGTTTTAGCCGCCATACTAAATCTACTGTTGTAATTATTTCTATCACTCCTTAAGCAGAGCATACACTTCCTTACAAAATGTGGTTACATCTATATATAGACACTTTTGTCATCAATAGAAGCATTTACTAGAAGAATTTGTATCAAATTATGATAAATAAGTGGTTATACCTTTTCTTTTCAAAGCAATGGCTATCGTTTTTTTTTGGTTGTACAATAATAATGTTCAATGATGAGGACCATATGAAAGACTGGTTTGTGCAAAATATGTTACCACTTCAAATAGAGACATTACATTCTTAACTATAAGTAAGTAGGTATTCTTTGCTTTTTTTTTCTTACCATAAGCTATTGTTTTCTATCATTAACATTAAGAATACTCTGTAAAGTTTTGTACTACTTTTGATCAGGTAAAAATGCTTCTAATATAAGCTTTTAAAGCCTTCTTTTTTAAATTTAGTTACCAATTATCTATCAATAAGACATGTATAGTGCAGCTCCATTATAATGCTATATTTGGGGTCCAAGTTAAGATACCTCACTATACTGAACCCTATTATAATGTACTGTAAGTACAGATGTGTGGTATTACAGATATATTGCAATTCTGGCCCAGCATGGTATGCATCGGTACGTTTTTAGGGCCAATCCGATGTTTTTACTTGTTCTTTTCCTATGTAATTTTATTCACTCTTTCTAATTGTCAGTTATTTTTACTATCAAAAGATTCAAATACAAACTCCCATTTAATTGAAAGCTATACTTAATTTCCCAATGGTCTATTTCAGCTACATTAACATTTAACATCTTATCTCAATGATTCAAAGAAATTACAATTTTCAGAGCTCCTTTTATGTATTTTTTTCATTTTTCAAGCTTAACTATTTTCACAAAATAGGTACATGCACTTTGGTTAAAAGATTAAACTCATAGCCATAACATATTGTGATACGTATAGCGATATGCTTAAAGAAAATTCTTTCGATACCTATTCCTAACTATAAGTCAGTTCAACAAAACACAGAATTACAGCACTTGACCAAGTTTTAAAGATTTTGTGTTTTAATGGAGTGTGATATAATGGATCTATTCTGTATACAGTTTATAATTTGATGTCTAACTGGATTAGAGGTCATACTTTGAACAATATGACTGTTTTAAGATACAGGTGTCCTAGGCCTGTCAATGAGGTACATCTAAATTAAAAGTTTGGTTACACCATCCATACTATTAAGAGTAAAGTCTTGAAAACTTCAATGTTAAGAAGCCAAAACTGAGCCAGCATGACAAGATCCTGTGACCTTGACACTGCAGTGTTCAATATGCACACTGTACAAGTGTTTGCACAACTTTACAATGTTGATTTCATCACTGTAACCTACTCACTTGCTATGCATGAATGCACAAACTTTAAATACTATATTAAATATGATATTCAAACAACTTAAAAAATAAAGGATTTCTGATGAAAAAGAAGCGCAAAAAAAAACAACAACTTTATAAAACTATACCACACAATATATTCATCAGTTCATACTGCTCAATGTAAGCTATGAAAGACACAACTGTGTCAAATTTTATTAAGATGAAATATATTTTAGCCCTGAACTTTATTCAATGACTGCACATGTGTACCAAGCTTCTTGGACCACATAGTGTTTTAAATTTTCAAAATGTTTATAAACCTCATGACATGCCCTATATTCACACTGAGCATTCCTGAATGTATGAAGACCGGGAACTGATTGAATAGAAAATACCTACAAAGTATGTTGACTGTTTGCATACGACTGCAGGAGCAAATTTAAACAGAGTTTTATGAATATCCTTATTTGCATATCAAACGGCTTATTGACACAGTCTCAAGAATGGGAGATTAACAAAGGTATCGGAATAACTAACATGTAACAAAATCTGTGGTGTTAAGCTCTATGACAGAGAGAGACAATGCTAGACAGTGTCCACACTATATTAACACATCAGATAACAGATATCCTTTTTTTTTATTTACTGAAAAGCTTCTATAAAACTCTGTTAGGGCAAAAGCACATATAACTGAATAGGAAGTATTCTAAGTCTAACTGACATCATAACTCTCATCTCCGACATAACCTTGACAATCCTTCACCGGGTTAGTGACTGGGGTATAGGGGATACGAGGTAATAAACATTATATCATGGTATTGCGTCTCATACACTTGCAGAAGCCTCTCCTAATGTTTTAATCATATTGAGCACAGTAAGACGGCAAGGGTATAATGTTTCATAGCCAAAACGTCCTTAACGATTCAAAGTGTTTTACAACACTATGACAGGAAAAAAAAAATCAGGAACGTTTCTGAACCTTTCCCGTATGAATACACCCCTGGCATTACAAGATGGTAATCCATCCATTACAGAAACTGCTGGAAAGGTCCCCTGATACGCTGCTGACCTTTGCGACTGGTAAATACTTTATTGCTGCGAACTGATAAGCTAGCTAATACTAACCCTAGCCATAAGAATCAGTCAGCAACAATATATTTTTTGCACAAGTAAAAGGGACATAATTCATGAAGAGCTACTCTTCCCCTTCTAGTTTACCCCTTTCCCTCATATAGACTCATTTTGACGCACTCAATAGGTATCACATAAAGCCTGATCTGCAGAAAACCAGAGTTAAACCTTACCAAATTTAATTACAAAATCCTCATTTCCAGACCACGGAGGAGCAGCGAACAGCATAAAACCTGATCAGCCTGCGAGTTACTCGCAGGCTGATCTGGTTTTATGTTGTTTGCATAGGTCTTTTCATGGTTACCTCTATGAGGGAAAGGGTTACCTAAATTTTATACAGCCTTGTCATAAATATTGCCTTAAATTATGCTGGATATACTATACTTAGAAAAATTATATAGCAACCCATACAATGCTTTGGGCACTAATTGTGTCAGCCTGTGCAACCAATGCAGAGCAAGATCAGCCTGCACATCCATGTAGTCTGATCATGGTCTGCACTGATTCACTATTCAGTCAATAAATTTTGAGCAAACAACCCCATACACAACTAGTGGCATAGTCCAAAATGAAGAAAGGACAAGTACAATTAGGAAATTAAGCATGGTAAAGAGATTTCACCAAGATATAAATTAATATTCACAGTCTGACTTGAAACAAAAAAAAACTTAAATAAAATTGCAATCTTTTCTTTCATCTTTGTATGAGAGCACAATTAAGGCCTTCAAACTAGAGTGTTTTAAAAGATCAAGGGCAACCATGCTGTAAACTGCTCAAAAGCATATTTGTATGTACAGAACAGCATATTTGCACCAAGATCTTTGTACATGAGGCAGCTATGTCTAAGATTAAATTGACTTGGAAATTAAATACAAGTATGAAGAAAGCACAATTACTCAGTCACAGCACTAATACTCTAAGGTTATTGTAGTTATATAATATATTTATATACAAGTGTGTGTGTTTATGCATATACTATATATTATTATGACTGCATTTCCATACATGGTGTAATAAAGCTGTGGCATGACCTCATCAGTGTTGACAACAATACCAGATTGGTGGTAACACTCCCTTCTAGTGAAACCAGATTGGTGGTACCATTCCCCTTTAGCAATACCAGATTGGTAGTAACATTCCCCTCTAACAATACCAGAATTGAGGTATCAGTCCCCTCCAGTAATACCAGAATTAGGTACTATTCCCCTCTAGCAATACCAGATTGGGTCCCCTCTAGAAATACTGGACTAGAGATACCATCACACCAATTCAAAATGTTCAACCTCTAGCATTGCTGTCAACCCTTCAAAGTTTAAGACGACACGGGTAAAGCTTGGAGCAGTACTACTGCACTGCATTCTTTCATTTAGCAGCAGTTTACACAAATGTTTGCCAAGCTTCCCTATAAAAAGCTAGACACGTCATGGCATGAACTTCTTTCATTTGTTTACTTTTCTTCACCAGGTAGATATGTTGTTATCAATGGTCGATCAAACGTTTAAAGCCTCGATTTATTGCTCATTCAAAAACTGAATGTTTAGTGTGTGTAAATATACCCCAGTATACACATCAACATAACTCGTTAAAAAATACCCCTGTAATCCTGTCAAACACATATTAGATTTTGCGTTTTCGATATCTTCATTTCACTGCACTTTCCTTCTGATTTTATCTGATTACACTGTGATAATAATTCTTCATGAGCCAATTAATATGCTGAGTACCAGACCAACATCTGGGTACCAGACTGTAATGAATATTCATTCCCCCTGATCACTGCTTGGAAAAAGGAAGCCCAGGAAAATCAATTTTCCATGAGTAAGCTGTTGTATTTTATACCACCAGGAATGAAAAACATAAACAGCATGTGAAAACTCGGGACAAACAGAGGCAGACGGAAGTCAGACAGACATACAGACAGACGAACAGAGAATGATGACTTACCACTCTGGTGGGCTGTGGGGCAGGGGAGCTGTCGCCATTGGTAACTGCAGGAGCTGAAATAGATGCATTGTTTTTATTATTCAACAACAAAACAATAAAAATCCATTACAACATAAAAGTTATGAAAAATAGCATATTTCTTCTAATTTGAACCGCTACTGATGATAAACATCATCTGAGATGATGCATCTTTAAAAAGATGGTTCATTGATTTTGTTTGTATAGGATGTACTATGATATTTTATCTTCTTTAATGGCTTACTTTAAGTTTTACAGTGGATACTTTTTTTTTTTATTAAAAAACAGCACCATTGTGTTTAAGTGATTTATACATGTTGTACCATTGAATAAAGTAATGATAATTTGAAAGGACAGACTTGGTCTCTGATGACTGTTTCCATGTTGCTACATTTCTGAGTTGTATGTTAGTATAATGATCTCATTTCAATGTCTGATCTTTTTATCTTATTTCAATGTCTGATCTATTGCCCTCCTTTCAATGTCTGATCTACTGATCTCATTTCAATGTCTGATCTATTGATCTCATTTCAATGATTGATCTACTGATCTCATTTCAATGTCTGATCTATTGATCTCATTTCAATGTCTGATCTCTTGACCTCATTTCATTGATTGATCTATTAATCTCATTTCAATGACTGATGATCTATTGATCTCATTTCAATGATTGATCTATTACTCATTTCAATTTCTGATCTATTTATCTCATTTCAATAACTGATCTCTTGATCTCATTTCATTTTCTGATCTATTGATCTCATTTCAATGTCTGATTTATTAATCTCATTTCAATGTCTGATATCTTGATCTCATTTCAATGTCTGATCTGACTTGATCTCATTTCAACGTTTGATCAATTGACCTCATTTAGTCTGTGAAATTTGCTTGCCCACCTTTAAATTGCAAATATACAATAGTAGAAATTGATAAAACTCAAGTCCTTGGGTTCGGGTCAGAACCCTTCATTGGGACAATACCCTCAATCCCAGGTACAAAATACAAGTGCAGAAACAAACCAAGATTGAGATGGATAACTATGCAATACCCAATAAACATAAAAGAAACAAGCTGAACAAAAGCTTACAGCCTAATTAAGACCTGTCAGTAAATATCATTCTTTTTTTTATTTGGAAATAAAAAATTACATCCGCATTCTTTCAATTATCAATTAACGTAAACTAGAAGCCCCATCAGCCAATCATCATCCTGTAAATCAATCACTCCTTGCCCTTTATAGGACCTCCACTCAGTTACCGTCATTATCTCTCGTTAGTCCTAGGCACAACATAAATATGCATCAAATAACTACTTAATCATTGATACAAGAAAACTAAAGGTTACGAAAGTGTATAAAAAGCACCTTAAATTTCTATACAAACATCTTTGAAAACCACCTTAAATTGCAACACTAATGTGAATGAAAACTGCCTTAAATTACTAAACAAACATTTATATAAAACCACCTTAAATAACTATACAGTCGAACCCCGGTTACTCCACCACCTCTCATTCAAATTCCCGGCATCATTCGAAATACTTTGTTGGTCCCGATCACTCTTCTTATTTCAATATAAAAATATCTGGGTTATTCAAATTTTGTGCCATTCGAATACCTGGCCTCATCCGAAAAGATCTTTTGGCCCGTACCAATCAATTTGTATGATTTTCGCACCTCCTTATCCGAAGTCATTGACGAGCATTAATTACCGGCGACATTTTGAAAACAAACAATGGAAAGATGCGAACGTCAATTAATTACTGAAATGGCCGGAGACAGCCGCTTACAGTTTATATAAATTGTAAATTGATTGGATGTTTGTCCAGTTCAATCATAAAGGTGATGATTGTAGTATTTCGGATACGCTGGTAAAGGAAAATTTAAACAAGTGTAACAAGCATACCACTTTACATCGTTATTCGAGACGACGTTGATGTAACGTTGATACATGTAATGTAGTTACCTGTGGTTTAGTCAGACATGATAAATGTTCATGTATGCATATATGCAGAAAAAAATTAATGCTGGTAAATTAAATATTAATTATCCATTGCTGTTTTCAAGACGGCCTTTGGGCACTTGTAGTCGCTAGTGGTTTAGTGAGACCTGATAAATGTACATGTATGTATGTATCTTTGTTATTGACGTATGCACTGATTATCTATGTATCAAACTCATTAATGCATAATAAGATGAAAGTTGTGAAATAAAAATTTATTATCCATAGTCGTTATCATTTAAATTACTTAATCATAACATATTTTAGAAAGTGTACATTATACGTTCACTGCATGAAAAAAGTGGGTGGGATGGGTTTTTGTCTCAACGATCGACGTGATTTGGGTTAATCGAATACATGCCTTAATCGAAATAAAACGCTGATCCCTGGGATTTCGAATAGCAATCTGATAAAAAATTTAAAATAATTCATTAATCAGTTTTTTATACCTGTGGCATCCTTAGTACCCGAATCTGGTTCTGACATCATAAAAACTGTACAATCTATTCCTCAAACACAAATATAGCAAGTTCCTTTTTTCTCAAACTTCTTTATGAAACTGAACTTTATTCTGCATATAAATCTCACAGACACATCTGTAGGAATATCACTTGCAATACAAATTTCTACCGAACACGCGATATTGGAATTGCAAACTCAGGCCCTAGCAACAATTTCTCCTCGTAACGACAATTCAATTCGAAATAAAACAACGCAAAAGCCCAAAGTCAGCAAGAGGATAGGCACACCAAGGTTTTCCAATACTAGCCTCCCAATTCCATCAGAGAATGTAATTTGTGGTTCTGTTCAGGCACTCGCCTGATATGCACCGGCTAAATGATCACTCTGAATATATCATACTACAATTTTCTGACATCTCATATTCTTTTTCTACACACCTGATACAGAGACTATTAATGTTGATACCATCAGATTTTATTACACAGATGTGGCATAATCAATCAAAGTTAGCTAGGATGCTGGTGAAAAAAATAATTTCTATCAAAAATACAATGCCAATTTAAAACCTGTATGACAACATGCGCCATTGGCTTTATAAGAATATCAAATTATGGTTCTGAAGTTGATTTGTAAATTCTTGTCATGAAGGCATTACATTACCAAACACAGTGCTGTACACAGTGCTTATCCATTACAACATGACTCCATTATAACACACTCCACTCTAATGTATTTCATTATAAAGTACTAAATAATAACATACTCCAAAATAAAACAAAGTCATTATGAAGCTGTCCAACAATATACCAAGAGTTTTTATTTTGTAATTTGTTTAAGTGACTTCAGACAAATTGTAACATAAATTGTATCATAAATGGAGTGTTTCATTGTATATAATTAACAAAATATATCAATGTAATACCAACCAGCACTCAGTTGCTGGAAGTTATTTCAAACGTTATTTTATATTTCACTGAAACTAATATAATTTTGTAAATTAATAATTCTTCCTGAACATAAAACTTTGCATACTCTTCCACATTAACATTTATTTACCTTGAAGTACATGAAATAAATTTATAACACTACCAACTAAATACCATAAAATAATTGGCATACACTCATGAGCAGTCAATCTGTGATCCTCTTTATCCTACCTTTCGGAAAAGTTTTACACACTCTTAATATCAAGACATTTATCAAAGAAAAAGTATCAAACTTTACCCATAGCAAACTGCATAAATCTTGGAAACTGTGATGGCAGAGGTTGAAGTATTGTCAGCCTTTTACAGATTGACAGCCTTGTTATTCTCAGCTATTTAACTCAGTGACCAAACCTCAGGACACTCCCTACGGCAATTCCTCGAAAGCCATACATCTTTTTCCAGTGCTATTATAGTGTTTCAGTAAAACTGAAAATATTGACCACAGAAAACCAATTAATGTAAAACTGGACTTCACGACTGAAACATCCAGGATGTTGTAGAAATAGGAGCTTCACTGTCTAACCAATTAAAACTTGACAAGCTGGTGAAGCTATCTCAATGTTGAATCACTGACCATACAAACAAACAAGTATGTACCAACTGCCCTGACACATTCCCCTGAAACTGGACAGTTGGGGAAAATCCAAACTACAAGCATAATACGCTAGGGTTCATCTAGTATTTTGGAGTTTCTACTTATTTGAATCAGGCAACAGAAATATTCTGTGTTAATAGTTTCAATCCACTTTCTGTATGCGTTCTTTTCAATTTCACTACATTAATTTTACACTGAAAACTGGAAATTTCATATGATGTCAATAGGAGTTGAAGCAATAAAATAACCAATGCAGTTAAAGATTTCATCAACCCAATGCAGTTAAAGATTTCATCAACAAAAATGCTTACAATTTCTTTGAAAGGTAACAAAATTTAATGATGTAATATATAGAAAAGATATTAATGTGGAATGTAGCTACTTATATACAACATCAAAGGAGTTTTCAATAAACTAATGGATTAATTACATATAATTTACACATGTATACATATATATTGACAAAAGGATGCTGCAATAAGTTCATGTAGGTCCGAAAAGAAACACAAAGTAGCATATCAAAACAGACTCCATAAAAGATGCCATTGAGAAATTGTTTAGGTAATAAAGTTCACTATTTTCCTTTAAATACTTCATGACCTTTCAACTGAACTTAGAGGGGGTATATTTAGTTTGTTAAGAATACGTGGGAAGAATTCCAAACAGTAAAGGATCATAACCCTAAGTCAACACGGAAAAACCAAGTATAAGTTCAAAGTATACCCAGGACCTTGCAATATCCTGTGATGCTATAAACAAGCGACAAAAGTTCTGAGCTAACAAACTATGCTGTAAAAGTTGTAAGCTTAAAATTGCTAACTATCTATTGACTAAAACATAAACATGGAGGGGTCCTCACTCCTGATAAGCTATAGACACATTTGTTTAATCCTTTCCCAAATATACCACTAACAGTGTGTCTCAGAATGGGAAATGTAGGGCAAAGGCACATTTTTTTGAGACCGGGAAAGAATGCAAGTTTTAACATTTTCAGTCATTTGGGGTATCATCACAACAAATGCATCTGGCATGATACCACACCATGTCATTTTATTCTGACAGCAGTCTGCTTGGATTTAACATCCCATCAACAGTATTTCTGTCATTTCTAGACCTCATTAAGATATCAGCTTCACAGATAAGTGGCATGCATGACACCACACCCAGTCTCAATATCCTAACACAAGACCAACCAGTCTTAATGCTCATCACATATGCTGAGTGTCACTTAAGGCTGCCACTTACCTTTTTTTCAATGTTTTAATGACTTAAGTACATTGTGACAAACCCTTGATGAACTCAAACTACACACCCTCTTGTCCACAGAGGCGTTGAAGGGTTAAATACTACAAGGAAGTTGAAGTTGAAGCCTTGTGAGACCACATAAACTCAATTTGTTGTGACTTATTTTTTTAAAAATATCCAATGCCATTACAAGACCATTGAATTTCCTTATATTTTCTTATACTTCATTTAGGCTCTTTTGTTTGAAAGAAAAGAAGTGCTTGTGACAGCATGATATTGCCTTATCATTTCTGGCCCTCAAATTTAGATCAAAACCTTTCAATCCAGTTAATTTTATTGGAATGGATACACATACATTTCAATCTTTTAACGTAACACAAAACTGAATACAGATCCTGGGTAACACCAGTACTTGGTGTCGGACTGGGAGGATCTTAAAAGATTTTAGCCATAAACAGGGTTTGAACCAACAACCTTTGAATCTAGTCATGCATGTTAACATTGGACCATTGCAAATCATCACATACTGAAGAAAACTGAAAGGAGAACAAATCCAGGGGTGCTTATATAATTATATATTTTTGTGCACTTAGCCTAGTTTTGCTCTCACCCATCGAAATGGAAATTCAGCCATAAAAGTATAATTTTTGCTGCCTTACAAGATATGAAAGTATCAGATGGTTACAAGAATTTTGAAATTTCTTTTGTCTGACGTACAGTTCCAACCCAACTTGTTTTCTCATTAATGACAATTACTCTAAGGCCACGTCATGAAATTCTGCGTAATATCGGCACAATTAGCGGCAATTTTCTGCCAGACATTATTGTTCATATTTTGTCTATGAATACTTAATGTCATTCCACAATTTTGCATCATTAGAAACTGAGCGCAGCATGGTTGAGCTATAAACCAGTCAAAAAATTCTGAACCATACTGCCAGTCCAGACCGGCAATGCCTGAAAACAAATGTTATTCCCAAATATAGCACCAATTAACGTCAAATGTATATCACAAATAAGAGCACTAGACTTGAAATAGCTGGCTGCTTCAGAATTACCTAATTGATCAATTGACTTATATTTACTTTAACAGAGGTCTAGTATTTCGGAGTCCAGATTTCCATATTGTCCCGTCACATTCATGTAAAAGAATGGGAAGAAACTGTCACTTATTCTCGTCCCTGAATCTGCGAATTTCTCAGAAATTTATACGCAAAGGAATAAATCTGTTCAAATGAAAGCATGCTTTATGCAAATCACATGCACCGTCTCCCAGACGTGGCATAAAAAGTAAGTTAGAATGTAATAAGAAGGCAATCTCCATATTGTTTTCCTTCTAAAGGCAGTGGCTAAATCTGAAGCTAACAAAGATAAATACAGTCCTATTGATCTCAGTTAGATGGAGGAACTCCAAGCATCTGATGATCAAACTACTCCTTTAAAACATAAACCATGTGAGATATAATCATCTCTCACTTTAACCCTTTCCCTCATATAGACTCATTTTGACGCACTCAATAGGTACCACATAAAGCCTGATCTGCAGAAAACCACAGTTAAACCTTATCAAATTTAATTGTAAAATCCTCATTACCAGACCACTGCGGAGCAGCTAACAAATTTTACAAAACAAGTTCATGAAAATGTTATTTAGCATCTGGCAACCTATAATTAAAGTAAAATGTGATTATAACAACAAACAAACAAAAAAATGTGAACAAATGACTGTTTGTAATCTGAAACCAAGAAAATAGTTTCAAATAATAACTCATTTCTCATACATTCTCAACATCATATGAATAATGCATCTTTTTGATAAAAACACATTTAATCCTGCTGTTTGAATTCAACACACTATGCATATACAATTATAGAATACACATGCGTGACGCTGAGTGATGTAATATAATCATGCAAAGTTTAAGAAAATTCACTGTGATTCTTTTAATTTTCCTTCTTTGTCAATAAAAATGAAAAACTGTTACTGTAGGAAACACAATGTACGTATCCTCTTAAAAAAGGGAGATACATAAATACAACTCTACTCTTTATAATAACCTTCAGGTGTTCTGCAAAAATGGATCAAACCCACAACCTCCCTCTCCCAAGACAGAAACAAAGAACAGCCACAAGGACATGGGAGCAAAATGGGATTAACGTGGAACTGAGAAGTAATATCATGAAAATATGAATGACACAGATGTATACATCAAGTACCAGGGGACACCATGGAAACCAAAATAATGACAGGTCCTTTGAGACCCACAGGTTGCTGAAATTCTATATTGCTCATGGAAACAGAGCACAGCATTGGTTCAGAACTCGCAGTGCAACACAAATTGGCATCATTTACTATTCAAGAAACAAGAGTGTAATCCAATCCAGTGTCATTTTTTACAGTTGCTATGGTTCCTGGATGTTTAAACCTAATCACTGCCTTTCATGTTACATATATCTATCGCTTAATCTTGAATTTAGTTGCAATTTACCATGATAAACAAACATGTTTCTTCATGAAATTAATTCACCTTCAGTTCTTTTCTGAACGAAAGAATAAATGCGAAATTTTAAAGACCCCCGAGATGCTTCTTTTGATCGAAAGAAAACTAACGCTCAACTGGATAATGTACCAAAGGTGTAAGATTAAGAACAGGTAACAAATGCGGTTATTTAGTTTTGCCTATCTTGCTACTTAACCCTTTCCCTCATAGAGGATACCATGAAAAGACCTATGCGAACAGCATAAAACCAGAACAGCCTGCGAGTAACTCGCAGGCTGATCAGGTTTTATGCTGTTAGCTGCTCCTCAGTGGTCTGGTAATGAGGATTTTATAATTAAATTTGGTAAGGTTTAACTGTGGTTTTCTGCAGATCAGGCTTTATGTGGTACCTATTGAGTGCGTCAAAATGAGTCTATATGAGGGAAAGGGATAATAAAATAAAGGCAGGTCTCTTCTGAGTCATTATCATTCTTCAGTTTTTATAATCTAAACATTTTATCAATTCACCCTCTATAATCAAATAAACAAATTTGATCTGAAACTGGCAAAACTTAGTTGCAGTGTTTATTTACCCAAAGAGAATCTTGACCGCTGATATCATGCAGTCAACACCCACACTTCTAACTTTGGTTGACAGACCAATTTGTAAAATCTCAAATGTTACTGATTAAAACGGACAAATCTGAAATGAGCTCCTGATCTGAATATATTTAACTTATAAATCAATCAATCAATCAATCAATTAATCGCTCTTTTATTCTTATATCTATAAAGGCACCTGTAAACTCTAATTTGTCATCACTCATATTGTTACATTTTAAAGCTTGTTTCTGATCATTTCAGTTCTACATAAACCTCATAATCCATAATTTTGTACAAGCTGTGAATTATGCTCGTAAAGTATATCTGGCCAATTTCAACGGTCTTACATGGAGCAGGCCTATTTTGTACATTTAAACTCAATAGGGAAACTTACACTAACCCGTCTCAACCATTCCTGGGTTGGACCAGTACTTTACACCTGGAACAGCTATGAAAGATTCTTGCTAAACCCCGCCCCAATGCAAGACTTGAACCCACAACCTTAGGATCCACACTCAAGTTTGCTCCCAATGGACCACAACAACCTCTTAGCTAAAAAATAATTTTTCATATATCATCCATCGACAAACATCAAGACGTACACGACACATGAAGGTGTCGACGTAAGTTTCCTTGTAGTGAAGACATGCAGAAGTACCTCTGCACCCACTTTGCTACCACTTTGTGACAACTTAATCATAATGACAGACATTCCATTAGCAAGATGGACAAACTGAAATATCTTGCATGATCACGAAGCAACACTGCTATTATGTTCGCGAGAGATCGGCTGACAAGAAAAGCATGATGAATATAACAATTCCCTCTACATCAGAGTTATGACTCAGAAGTTAGCTTTTGCTGGAGTTGTGTTCATTTTTCTGGCTGTTTGTTCCTTAATTTTTATTATATATTCTTAATATGGTATAACTGTAATTACTTCTTTGAAGGAGCATCTATCTGTCTGATCTGCTTCTGCTCTGTTTGCCAATGCGTCAAAATAAGTCTATATGAGGCAAAGAGTTAAAAGGTTTCTCATGTCCCTCTGTGATAAATAGAAAATTGTCTATTTACAATAGAACTGCATGTGTATTATTCTGTAATTCATCAGAATTTGCCCATCTTCTATCCACGATTCGTTAGGTTATAGGCGTAAACTTATGCATAAAGTATGGATCGATACATGTTCAATATGTAACAAAAATTCCATCACAACTGACATTATACAAATGTGTTTGACACATCACCATTACTCATTTCCCAATATATTGATATTACATTTGATTAACCATTCTCAGCTCCCACACTGGCTCTACAAGACTGGAGGCTGAGGCTGCAGTCGACCATGTTTAACTTCTGTATAGCAGTAAAATACAATTTTCCCCATATACCACTCCTGGGAGAACTCTGTATGAAAACCATTTCTGTATTAATTCTTTTCTCTTTTTTTTTTTCACATCAAAAATTTCTCCTCAATAAATGCCATATCATGTCATACTGTATCAAAGACTGGCCTCTAGGAGTGAGCTGGCATGATAAAATCATTCTTCAGGATTATAAATGTAGAATAAAATTCCAGCTAAAAATGAGTCATGCTCTCATT
>CM037786.1:45318946-45368946 GCA_021229015.1 Solen grandis | reverse complement strand
ACTGTCTCAACTCCACGCCCGTTACAATGTAGCGTTCCTCAAGGTAGCTGTAGTGTTAGTATAGAATCAACTGTCTCAACTCCACGCCCGTTACAATGTAGACGTTCCTCAAGGTAGCTGTAGTGTTAGTATAGAATCAACAGTCTCAACTCCACGCCCGTTACGATGTAGCGTTCCTCAAGGTAGCTGTAGTGTTAGTATAGAATCAACTGTCTCAACTCCACGCCCGTTACAATGTACGTTCCTCAAGGTAGCTTTTTAGGTCCATGGCTCTACCTCACATACGCAGGAACATTATTCAATATCAGTCAATATCAGTATATGGTTATGCTGATAATCATATAACAAAAAAGATGTTTTCAAACAACATCAGTAGGAAATGAGAAACATGCGATTTTAGATTAAGAAAATGTGCTAAAACAATTGACAATTGGATGAAACAGAACAACTTGAAAAGAACACCTCAAAAACTGAATTTATTCTGTTGGTAATGTACAGTAAGTAAAATAAACATTAATTTTAATAAAATTCAGTCAAAAATATGTATTAGATATGATATCAAGGGCCATTTTTGGATGAAAATCTCAGTTTCAAAGACCATGTTGAAAGAAAATGTCACACAGCAATAATAAATTATCTTAGGATCAAAAGCATTCGAATGTAGCCCAGCAATGATGCTACATAAATTTTTGTACTGTCACTAGTAATCTCACATTTGGACTATTGCAATAGTTTTTGTACAAAATTGCATATGTAAATTACAAAAAAATGCAAAGAATCCAAAACATGTGTGCTTTACTTGTTTTTAAGGCGTAAAAATGCGACAGCTCTAAACAAGTTCTGCATCACTTGCATTGGCTTCCCATTAAAGCAAGGATGGAGTTTAAGTTGTTAACATTCATGTACAATTGTTCAATTAGCCAAGCCCCTACCTATTTAACTGAGTTATTGTCAGAACAGGAACCAAGACGAAGATTAAGATCATCAAGCTCCGCTTCAGGATGCTACACTGTACCTTTCAATAAACGTAAAACCTTTTGTGATAGAAGCTTTAGTACTGCTGGACCGAAATTGTGGAACAACCTTCCACTACATGTTAGAAATTCTGTTGAAATCATCAAGAAAACTCTTAAAATATTTCATGGATTTTGAGTGTTGGTTTAGAGTGTTTTTTTTTCGACGTGTGTATGCTGTTTTATGCCTATGACAGTTCCTCTTGACTATTATTTATATAGCTTTAGCATTGTGTTCTTTTTTTATTTTAATGTACAACGCCATTGAAAATGCATATGTGTAAAAACAGGTTTAATCAAATACGACAGTTTACAGTTTAGTTTTAATTTGTATTATGTTATATGATTTGCAAAGTTTATTGTCTATCATGACTCACTATAAAGGTACTTTGTTTATTTTACATTGTTATTTGTATAAATATAAACTATAGCTATACAGCATACCAACAAAATACCTGCAAAAGATAGTCGCGGGTGTGAAGCTCAAAGTTCTAATGTTTTTACGACATAACGATTAAGGTAAACATCATTAAAGAAGTATTTAAGGAGTTTGCATCATGACAGTGTACCAAGAATACACTAAAATATTCAGTTTAAAACCACAACCTAAACAATTTGTCTATTTGAATTCTCTGAATTTACGTTGAATCTTACGAACAAAAAAGACAAATATTTCAAATAAATATAAATGGCACACGCAACAAGAATGCTGGATAAATAATTTCGTACTTCAATAACAATTTCGTTGTCTTATGTCTGCCATCCATGATATGTAGAAAAAGTACATTGGGTGACCGCAGTCAGCTATGACAAAAATCTGCGACATACTATTCATTTATTTCAGAGAAACCTGAGGGATATACTAGCCATCTTTGACATTTAATGAGGTCATGAAAAACAATATTAAAAAGAAAAAAAATAATATCAACAACAAAATCAAAAAAATTGTATTAATATTTCGGTGTGTAATTAAACAAAACACGGGGCGATATGCAAATAATGGGGACTTAGAATACAACCGTAGCAAGCTCCACTCCCATCTGCTGTCCGTTTCTATGTGTATGCAAAGGTAGGCATAGATCGCATAACGTCCATTGAAAGTCAGAAGGGGCTATCAGCCTTCTTTTTACATATGCTGATAACCCCTTCTGGCCTTTAAATAGAGTATTTTAAAAGTCATGTCGTGTTTAAATGATTCACTTTGTATTCTCTGAATATTTATTGATTAATTGCAAAGATTATCCTTTTTAATGTTTTTTTAAAATCACCAATTGGTTATCCGTTTATACTAGAATAACACAAAAATAACATATACATTACTAAGTATACACTAACGAAATACGTATTGACATAGGGTTTATTATACAATGAAGGCAATGGAAATTCCTATTTTGAATATGATTCCCTTTGCGTGAAGTCTTTACATAAATCAACAATTGACTTAAACATACATTAACAATTGACATTAAGTTCTATTTTTGTAAATGAAGGATTTATTCCCTTTTCTTTTTTATAGAGTTTGAATAACAAAAAGATAATGATATAATATAGACGTATATTAGTATACTTTGGTCTTCTTTAAGATGAAAAATATGGCTTATAAATGCAGTATTAAATTTGATAATGTTAATGAAATTGAATTCTTTGTATACAATCTTTTATCCAATAAAAAATATATTCTAGATTATTCAAGAGTTTATGTATATTGCATGCTTGAAATGTTGCATTTATTTTTGACCAAAACTTAGTAGTTTAGTAAGATACTGGTAATTAAATTAAAAAAAGTGGCCATAATATTTTACTTGATGACAGTGGTTACAGACAGGGGGTAAAGAGATATTCCAGCGGAATAAATCTAAATTTGTTGCCATGATGATTTGTATCAGCTTGTATTTATATTGTTTGACTTCTGTTATCTTTAATCACCCAGTGCAAAAAAAAAAAAATAAAAAAAAAATAAAAAAAAATAATTGGCAATTAATCGATTTATTAAAATGATTTCCCATTTGAAAAACCGATCCATAACCTATTTCGTAAATTTCTTTATTTGTAAGTTCTTTAAAAGTTTAACGTCTTTTTATATCTCTGAGGATGTTTGAACTTTGGTGTAAACTGATGTATTTGATTAAAATTGGCTTTTTTATTGTGTTTATCTCTGAAATCCAATAGTCTTTATATCTATTTTTGCATAATCTTTTTGCACGTATATTTCCCAGTTTTTGAAATGATATTATTGATAAATATAAAACCAGAATTCGTCCAGTTCTAAAATATATTTTAATCCAATCATGTTTGAATCAGGTCTTGATAAAAACAGACATTTTGATATTGTAAATAGAAAGGGAATTTAATGAATTTAAGTTCATATTAAGTATCTGATAATTGATCGAGAAAAAAAGACAGTTTATTCTCCAATTTGTAGTTGTCGAAAAGAATTTGAAATTGGGAACTTCGAGGCCAACTCCAAGCTTATTGCTACTAATAGTTGTGCTTTTAATTTTAATTAATTTTATTAGTTTTTATTTTTCCAAATAAAATTAGATATAATAGAGTTAACCGCTTTTATAACATGATCAAAAGTCACGATACTTTGCGCAAACTATATAAGTTTTTGTAACAAAATTAATTTTTTTTTTTTAGAGAAAAATAAATAAATTTGTTGTTCCCAGTTTAAATTGATATATTAATTTGCATTGGTTCCAATATATGTTGATTTGAAATTAATTCCGTAAGTATTGTCTGGCACACTGTTTTTAATGACCCTATCAATAAAATTGTTTTTGTTAATTTAAGTATTAGACCAAAAACTGCTGAAAGGAATCTATAATTGCGAGGAATTTCGGGATTTCAGACTGATCTTTTAAAAACAATGCTGTGTTATCTACAAGTTGTATATCTTTTAAATATGCCTCCCTTAAACAGTTTCACATTTCCGTTTTATTAGGACTTCTGCAATTGTCACAACTATAGAACAGACGTATGCATGCCTCGAAATAAATCAAAATCATTGTAAACCCAGCCGTTATTAGAGATCCTTTGAATGTATTCACCAATTTAAAAACAACAACAACAACTACATGTACAAAAAATGCTGAAATCAATTCTTTTCAAGTATATCAAACAAATAGCCACTCTATGGCAAGCCGTGTATTATAAAGATTTGAATAATCTATAATTATATCTTCTATTTGTCTTATATTAATATTTCTATTTTTAATGAATCATTGTTGGTCTTCACTAATGAGAGTTGGTAATACAGATTGTAAACGCTTTGCGAGTGTTTTCGAGCCAATTTTATAATCTAAATTTAGAAGTGCAATGGATCTCCAATTTTCAAGATTTTCTTGATCACCTTTTCATAAGGAAAGGAAAAATACCCTGTTTTTGCATATAAAATAATTCACTTTTTTATTACCCCTTGGTTAAGGAATCAAATGAGACTGCCAATTAGATACCAAAACTGCTGATAATATGCAGACATTAGACCGTCTGGACCGGGGCTTTTATTTAGTTCCATATCTGTATGTGCATGTTTGCCTTCTTCATATGCAAATCAACAGTCGCATTGTTTTGCTATATTGTCATCATTCTTCAATATTGTTAGTTTAAGGTTATTTATTTTACGTCGATTGGGAAACAAGTTCTTACAACTTGTACTAATCCCTTGTGATGGTTCCTGGGACCAATACTTTGCGCCGGGGAAGGTCATGAAGAATTCACGGGATTCGAACTCACAACCTTCGGATCTATAATCGGATACGTTACCACTGGACCACGGCACCTTATTGTAATTGATACATATTGTTAACTTTGTTATAATAATTTGTATCAATTTTTAATTTTGAAAAATAAAGATTTTGGAAGAATGCTATTTCGTGTATGTCTGTCGTTTTAATATCATTGATCTTGACTGAATTTATAACTTTTCTAGATGGCCTAGATTTCTCTAATCTCATAAAATATTTTGTATTTTTGCCCCTTGTTTAATAAACTCGATCTTGGAATCCCGGACGTTCTGATTTTATTTAGTTCTTTTAGCTCTGATTCTCCCCTTCGAATGTTTGCCAATGCATTATGATTGTTATTTTGATCAAAATATGTATAAAGATGTTTAAGTTCTTTCCTTTTTCTAATTGATGCAAGCGGTTATTACGTTCTCTTCCTACTCGTTCTGAAACTTCAATTGTAGTATTCTTTACTCCAATCTTGCATAACTCCCATTTTGTTTGACTGTTAATGTTTTGTTTAATACATTTTCTATAGTTGATAAATATATTGGATTATCTGGAAGTGAATTATTAAACGTCCAATATACTAGTCCACGTTTAGATGGAGTTTAAAGTTTAAGTGAAACAGCCATGTGTCCTATATACACATATACTGCACTAAAATCTTATGGTGAAACTTGTGGTACAATGTTTTTATTGATAAGCCAAAAATCGATTCTGTTCTTATTTGAAATATATTTTCGTCTCCATGTAAACTGATTTACAAAATCTCCATATGTCACAAAAATATTTTGTAGAAATTAATGTCTTCAAATTTTTACTGGACACTTTTCACGTTTAAAATGGTAAGAGGTGGATTTCCTATTATTTTCTTTTAAGAAAGTTATTGCTATCACCTGCAATTAAAAGTATGCCTTGGCCTTTTTAAGTTGTTATGTTGATAATTTTGTTATATAATGTGTTGCGTAGTTTTTCATCATTGGGTGCATATATATAAACTAAGGTATATTGATTGTCGTTAACTTCTATGTTAAGCATAATGTATCACAAAATTGATCTATTATAGTATATGGTAGTTTCTTACTGACAGGAAGTGAGTAACCCCTGCTATAATTATTTCCAAATCTATGCCACGTTTACCAATTACTGAAATCTTTATCAATGACACATATCATATTTTCAGCAAAATATGTATCTTAAATAAACTTAAGGCTATATAGGCTCGCTGTTATTAGGTATAAATCTTGACCGCTTATTTGTATCTTTTAGGCCTTGAAAATTTAAAGAGACAATGTGTAATTATTTTGATCTACTAGTGGACACTATAGAATTATTTAAAAACAATATTTAAAATTTTAAAAATAGACAATTATAGTTAAATCTTCAAAATGTGACCTTGCATACAGAAACATAAAATGTCTCATTAAGTCTATTTACGTGAAAGAGAAAATTAAGTATAGACATGTACACATGTGCACACGTCATATGTGGGTTTCCCAAACTAAAAATGAATTGTGGGAGGGAACAAACAACCAATCCTGCGTTCATTTGACCATAACGCTGGCATCTGTTACGAATTTGGTTCCCTGTTTACACTCTATACGTTATGATAAAACAGGGATACAAACGCTAACGTTATGAACTGTTAAGAGTAATTAAATGTGGGGCAGCTAGCTAACCGTTAGCTAACAATAGCTAACATTTGCAATTTGGTACCCTGCTTACAATATCGCTCACGATAGCGGCTGTTATGATCACTTATGTTTATAATTTAGCAGATGCAGCAATCAAAAAACTCTAAAACTATTGATGGAATCACACAGTATCAAACGACACTTACAAGCATGTCAACCATTTTAGCCCACCCCAGCACAACGTGCTCAAGGTGAGTTGTGTCCGTCGTGCGGCGTCAACAATTTGCTTTAAACAACTCCTCTGAAACCGCTGGACAGAATTTCATTAAACATGGCAGGGATGATCCTTGGGTAAACCTTCACAAAAGTTGCTAAAATAAACTTGATCCGTGTAGAACTCTGGTTGCCAAGGCAACGGAAAAAAAAAAAAAAAAAACTCCTTCAAAACTACTGGCCAGATTTCAAAATGTTTTGTACAGATATTCCTTGGGTAACCCTCTACCAAGATTGCTAAAATTATTCCGTCCATAAAAAAAACATGGTCGCCAGGAGTTGAGCTAATTTGCCTTAACTGTATATAGTGAAAACTCATCACCTCTGAAACCTCTGGACACAGAATTTGATTAAACTTTTCTAAAATTCCAGATTTCTGAATGTTTTAGTAAGATGTTCCTTGGGTAACCCTATACCAAGTTAAGCGATTCAGGGCCTCTATGGCCCTCTTGTTTAAAGCTAAATTCAAACTTTACCGGTAAATCTGTTCGACCGACGGTACTATGTTATTAATATGCTGGAGCCACGACTTGAACAATAACAATTTGTGGTTAAACAATAGATGCATTGGATAGACCAACTAATTAAAACTGGGCAAACCTCCTTTTAAATGGAAATTTTATCAGTAGACGATCTTGGGGCCGGGGAACGATTGTGCCATTTAAAATTATTGTCAGCATTCACTGGCTTTGTCGGACCTGTGTTTGGTTTTCTTCCTCGCTCAATTCTCTCTCAGATATCTGATTTTGGACAACCAGATTGCTTATGACCTGGCATATTGCAGAAATTTCACATCCAGTCGTTCGGACAATATTTGAAGCGGTGGCCTTGCTGTAAACATTTTGTACATTTATCATCGCAGATGTCAGTCAATTTGTTGTTTTCTCCCAAATGCCAGACTCGGCCTTGAAGCTGACCGGAAGCTAAAGTATTTGGCAGATGCTCCTTCAGGGTCACTGTTTTGCAAATGATTCTATCTCCAGTCTCACAATTGGTTAACTTGCTATTTATGCGTAATTGTTCTCGAATGGAATGAATATTTTCAATGTTCATGGATATAATTTTCCGTGTAATAACTCTATCATCAACAGATAAAGACTCGTACAAGGGTAGTGTCTTCACTATCAAGGCAACCGGTGTTGTTGCTCAGTGCTGGTATATATCTGCCCCTAAAAGGTACCCCTTGGACTAACAAAGCTACTATCAATATAAATTTTCCAAAAACCATTTGCTCTCTTCAGGCCAGTAATATGTTTGGGGTCGAGCATTATATAGTTCACCATGCTCTTACCAATTATCTGGCTCAGGCTTACGTTGGTAAAAAATAGTTCTTTCCCTTCAAAACACAAGTGGGACGCCGTTTCGGTCTTTGTTTAACTATTCAGATTGTATTTCTTTCATTTTTCTACAGATTTACACTTACTTTGAGCATCGTTCAGTGTCCTCAGATTCCTCGAATATTCCTATTCCTCTCAAACACAGTGAACTCACAAAATAGATAGTTACAGATGATTATTTTCAATATTTTTAGGACCGCAAGAAACATTGTCTTTATAATGCTTTTATTTCTGGCGATTATCATCTCGTTTCCTGGCTTGATTTGTATTGTAAAATCGGTTTCATCAGAATATTCGGTAAAACCTAAGTCACAAAAGGCAGTGTTGTGTAGTTTCACGCGTTTCCACTGCGTTGCTGTGGCGATGCCTGCGATCATTCTGCACGCACCTCGGCGTTTTGCATTTTTTTTGATGAACGCGGCTCTGGTGTGACACGAGTATTACATTTCACCAACCCACATTCGTAAATATCATAAAGAACGTCTGATATAGATACATACGTTTTGATTTTATATGTACAATGTATTTTAACATAATTTTATCATTAATTCGTTGAACTGTAAGGAAATTGCGAAAAAATTCTTTAAGATGTGCTAATAAACGGTATATTTGATTTACCTGGCTTAAAGCAGCTTGTTCACAGATGGTCATTGATTAAGAATTGATTTTAACTATATTTTTTACCCATATACAAACTCATGACTTCCCATTGCAACCAACCGTGATTGTAATTAAAATGGGCAGTTTCCCCATCACAGGCAGTACTGTCACAGATGGTATTAAAACTATATTTAGAATGATTAACTCTATATTCAGATTTTCTATTTTCAGTTGGCTTCATTCACGCTTTGCGCATGCGCTAACTTCATAGGCTGACTTATGAACTCGCTACCCTGAATTGATGAAGAAGCCATGTTGCGAAATGTGTCACGTGTTATTGCAAGCACCGGGATACCGTTATTCGATATTAAACCAATTTCGCAGAAGTTGCGTTTACGAAAATAACTTTTTCCAGTGTATTGTGACCCCCATTTACCGAGTTTTATGTTAGGAAACAAAGACTTGGCCAACATTAACGAGGGAGAGTAAAACATTATTTGTTAATGTCTACCAATCATCTGTGAACGAGCTGCTTTTTTAGAAAAAATGCGTGCCTTACATAAATCACGAGCAATTTTTAACTCCAGTCTCGGGTCGCATTGCATTAGTTTACTCTCTCGATTATCAGGATTTAGCTAAAAATAAAGCATTTCATTTTCCCATTTTATCCTTGCAAAATTCACATTTGTTAAAATTACTCTTATCTTAAATCTTTGCGACGCCATGTCTCCCCAGGTCTCATTTTTTTTCGCAGTATGGTAGGTACTGATCCTTTTGACACGACCTTCATATTAACATGGATTGAAAAGCACTTATTCATTAAGATAAAAAGCTATAATCTATAGAACCTATCCTCCAGAATTTATGGCAATTAATCAACAACAATGAATAATTAATAAATAGATCTAAAAGCTAAGTGCATTAAATATGAACTGTCTCCTACACAAATACTTAATTTAATTATAAGACGATATACATTTATGTTTGCAATTTAGAATAATGTTATTTTACAGATATGCTTCGAGATAGAAACAGAAGCAAAACAGAGAAAAACAAAATTCCATATTTAAATTACGAACACAGGAATCTTAGAAATGCAAACAATGGGTATTAAATGAGATATAACCTGTTAAAATGATAAAAAAGCAGTGCAGTAGCGGCAGAACAGAAACCAGTTTAATTAAAACTTTGTGAGCTATTTAAGATAAGTTAAAGAAATTAATTTGCACATGAATCTTACAATACAATTTTATTTGGCTCCGATAGAGAAGTGGATTACTTTAAATGGTGCAAATCTAAAGCATATGGTTTCAGGGGCGTGTCTGGGGCTAAATTCGGGATACGCAGACTTGCTAGGGAGGAAAAAATTTTGGTCTGTACCCGGGCTAGGCATCGATTTTTTATTGCAGTTTTAGCACTTTTAGATTTTCGATTTTCTGGACGAAGTATACGCAACTGCGTATTTGCGTAAGCGTAGGCACGCGCCTGGGTTTCTTTGAATTGCATAAATGAATATGATGAAGCCCTTTTGAATAACAAAACGTGTTTTATACTTTTTAATAATGATACAATAACCATAGATGTTCTAATAATTGATAAAAATGTGCGTGTTCTTTTCATAAAATATAAATGTTTATAAAAATTATTTATAGTATGTACCATTTTAAGACAAAGTACATAGTATCCACGATATTTATTTTGAGATATTTACACATTCGGTTTTCAGAAAAGAGTCAAACTGTTATATTAAGGTATCCATCTCTCATTAAGTTGTTATACTATAATAAATGCAGATGCTTAAAATGACTTCAGTGAAGATGCAAGCATCCATTGACACGGAGTTTAAGTCTATTAAGGATTGCATTACATTTACTTTATGGACCATGATCACAATTTAATGACGGATGTATTACCTTAATTAGTATAACAGTTGCTTGAGTGTTAGCAATTAATGATTTAACATCGAGTGCCATGCTTAAAAATAAATGGCTTTCAACCGTATTTCAAAGAAATGATCTATAGCCATTTCAAGTGTACGTAGCATATGATCTTTTCTCAATTATCATAATATTCTGTTTATAACTATTAAACATTTAGTACATAAAACGAGTGAACAAAAACACAATACGAAATGGTCATTCACAAAAGTATGAGACCACAAACCTTTATTCTCTGGAAAAAAATCTTTAACCGAAAGTGCATCAATGCTTAGATATATCAATGCCCTGTCTGCATAAACAATACGGCTGCAAACTCGGACAATAAATGTTTCTCTTGGCAGGACAGATCTATCAGTCATGGACATATGACCTGTCCAGTGTATAGATAAGAACTACTGTCCCCAAATTATCACCAAATGAGCAAGATGAGATGACGAAGAAATTCCTTACCCACGCCATGATATATAGAGGAATATCTGTGTATATATACACAGCTCAGCAACTTCTGCTTTCCAATATGGTGATGCAGGCACCTACATTGCCTATGCAAACAGCTAATTACCGAACTTGAAAGCAATGCACAAACTACAGAGCAGAAATGGAGGCCATCATGCAGGCAATTACACTTATTGAAGAACCGCAAGAGGAATGTTCTTAGGTGGTAATCCTTACAGATACTCTGTCCGTCTTGGAAACATCAAAATACCATTTCTTTTCAGAGCACTTTACCATCTATACCAACAGCTGGTTCTGCAGTAGATCTCTGCCCACTATGGAATTCCTGGAAACGAGAGAGTATACCAACTGGCAAAAGCCACAGAACAGCATTGGCTATGAGGAGAAAGTAACTCTGATAAAGACACTGATGAAGCCTAGGTCAATCAAAGATGGCTACCATCTCCTGTCCCGAGCTGAAAATGTAAAACTTGTAATGCACAACGTACGGGACACAACAGACTCAATGCACAACGTACGGGACACAGCAGACTCAATGCACAACGAACGGGACACAGCAGACTCAATGCACAACGAACGGGACACAGCAGACTCAATGCACATATGATTTACATTCAAGCTGTCTAAGTCACCACAATGCTCTTGTAGCACTGAAAAACAAAAACAGAGCACATTCTCCAAAGGTGCCCGCTTCTTTGGCAATACAGAAAAGATGTGAGGCCAAAAAGCACCCCACTGAAACAGAAGCTTTGTGACAATGCAGAGAATTTTTGAAGGACAGCATCCTTCATCACTGTGGCTGGAGTGACTGTGTAGAAAGGCGAACGACAAGGGGAAGAAGTCTACATAAACACTTAAAATATGTTGTAACAAAATAGAAACAATAAATGGAAATGTTTGCTTTTAGTTTGGTTTGAATATTTCTTTTATACAATTATAGGTTTCTAGTACAAAATCAAGATGATATGTTAGTATTTTAATGTTCAAAAAAAGTTTGTTACTAATCTTTAAAGTCATAAACACAATTCAAATTGCAATATATACAACAAAGAATTTCCCCCTTTTGTCGCTGAGAATAAATAAATACAGAATATAATGTTGTAGTAGCTTTTTGAAACGACCTGAGTAGGAAGATTGATATCTCGCGAAACCGAAGGCCGACGAGATGTCAAATTCTCCTGCTCATCGAGTAACAACTTACCAAGTCACGAAGCTACTGCGCCGAATATTTCCTTTTACCATATTCCTATAATTTTTCATTGCACAAGAAGTCAGTATATACAAGTTTTATCAAGTATTCTCAAGAAATCAAAATTTTCAATGGCTGATGAATATTTACTAGGGACTTAAAACCGCGCCCCAATAGAACTTGAAAAATCATTACGTCAACGCACATGTACTACGGGAACCATGTCGAAAGTAGTCCGCAAGGTCTGACGTCACACTACCATATTTGGAATCGTCTTTGTCAATGACATAATACGGAATCATCATCTGTCGAATTTGCGTCTCTGGTTTTACAATTATTTGAGCCAGAATTTATACGAGGCACAAAAAATAAGAGACATTACAGGCTTGACTGACATGGTACCAGTATATTGTGATAAAGTGTAGTAGCATGCGGAGATATTGAGTGTCTGTACTTCATACATGTATATCTTTAGTAGACAAACATCTACATAAATGCTTATCTTTAAAGAAAATGAAAGACTCATAGATTGCTTTTAAAGGACATGTGCCTTGGTAATTAGAGATAAACATATTTTACGATAGTTTTACACGAAATCTTAGCCTCTGTTTCCAAATAAATGCTGTTGGATTTCCGTGTGCCGTTTTGGTCTCAAAATCTTATGTCGATGTCGTAATAGGATCATGACTACTGAAATTAAAAGAAAAGGATAAATTAATTTAAATACAAGGCACCATTAACCTAAATGTAATACAATAGCACAATTCGTTTTCATAGGTTTTGCATAATTCTTATTTTTATGTTCAGTTTATATGCTAATAAAAGAATCAGAAATAATTGCACATTCAAGCAATTATGTAAATAATGGCTAATATGCATATAGAATGGGCAACTTCAAATGTTTTCTACATTGATCATGTAAACTGACGTATTTTTGTCGTACATAACAATCAATATATTTGTTATTAAATTTATAAAATGCAAACATTATTTTAAGGGCGTTTGCAACAGTATTTTACATATTCTATATAGACAAAGGAGAAAATTTTTTAATTGTTTCATAGATTTTTTTCAACTTTGCATGATAACAGAGATCATAAAAGAAACATTTTTATGGAAAAACGTTAGGGGTCGGCGATCTACTTTAAAGTTATCTGCCCCTGAATGTGATATTTTAGCATTTTGAGGCCATGTCCAAGGGCAAATAACTCAAAATCAATTTAACTGATACCTTATATTAGTTCTTATATATGTTTGTCATTTTATTTCAAGTCATTAGGCAAAATTGAAAACCGAATGATCGTAAAAGAGGTTTGTTTTGTAAATATTTTGCATTTTTCTTGAAAAAAGATGTATAATTTGAGGAAAGTTTATATGTATTTGCAGGAGTGATTATATTATAAAATCAATCGCATAGAATTTCTACAAATAGTGTAGAAAGACAGGGAATAAAGTACTCAACATTGATTTTTAAACCTAGCCCGCCGCTGTTTGTTATAATTTGAGTTATCTGCCCTTGAATATGGCCAAAAAGTGCCAAAATATCACATTCAGGGGCATATAACACAAGCATTAGGGTGCCGACCCCCAATTTTTTCCCATAAATATGTTTCTTTTATGATTCTCTATAATCATGCAAAGTTGAAAAAAACACAAAAAAAAACAACAACTACGAAACAATTTAAAAAAAGTTTATTAAATAACAATTATAATAATGATAAATAGAATTATAATAATCGATATCTAAAGGTCGAAGGAGTTAATTAAATGACTGATTATATAAACTTGTTTGGCATTAAGATTTATAAATGCAATCATGTATGTGTTGTATAAATGATTTTTTTTCTTTCTCTTGTAGGAGATGCTGATTTTAAATTTCGTGTACTGTAAAATCATTAATTTTCGTTGACATTAAATTTCGTTGCTTATGTACCTAAGGGAATTTTGCGGGTACATTTATTCGTGGATCTATGTTCTAGAAATTGCCAGATGTATATAAGAGACAAGTTTTCGTGGGGATTAATATTCGTGGATAAAACCATCCACAAAATCGACGAAAATTAGTGTCCCGCGAAAATTAATGATTTTACAGTATTGAATAAACACACATTTTTGAAATCGTTTATCAATATTATGTACCAATCCCATTACTTTGTAAATTGTTATTTAAATCATGAAAAATAAAATGTATCACTGTATATAAAATTAGCGTCAGATGTTTAAGTATAAACATTCGAATATCTAACATATGACGTTTTCCTTGCTTATACTGCTTTCCTGTAAAAAATAAAAGATTTGAAATCAACAGGCTTGATCATGACATATTTTATATTTAGGGCGTCTCAGTAGACACGGTGCAAAAAATGACTGAAGAACTGTCGACGAAAAGTTCAGTTCAGCTCAAGCGAACAAACAAATATGTAGGTTTCGAAGCAGAATCGTCTCACGTGACAAACATAGATATACTATGATGCAATAACTGGGTTAACAAGGACTTAACATATCAGTATTTAAAACCATTTTAGATAAATGTACCAAAATATACAATAAGCAGGATTCAGTGACTTCAAAATCAACCTACATTAAAATATTAAAAAATCAAAGAAAATTTGATTGACCTTAGTAATAAGGATTTCGTACTTAAATAACAATTATATGTATGTTTATTGTGCGGACGCCGTCAGATACAAACAAAAGGTCTGCAATATAGATAGAACGATTGATGGAGGTGTCTAAAAAAAAAAAAAAAAAAAAACGTTTGGTCACTGAACAAACTTGTTATTGTTTCGTTTACTGGTAAAAAAAACACGATATGCTAAATTAATATGCATTGAAGATATAATCGAAGCTCCCATTTAACGTCATAGTCCCATGCTACAATACGTATTAATTATCCAATAAAGTAAAAATATTCATAAATATAGTGGGTCATTACTCATTACTCGTCAGATATTTATTTATTTTGTACATGGGTCATTATTTTATGTTTTTATGTTTTCAAAATACACTGTAGCTTTTCTTCAAATAGTCCTAGTTTGATTTCCTTTTGGTCGCAATCAAGACATGTGTGAATTCAATCAATCACCGGGTTGTTATCAATCTCTGCACATGTGTAGAGATACGTTGACTTGACTTGACTATTTGAGTTTACCGTCGCTTCGACAGTATTTCAGTCATATTGCGACGTCCAGTTAATTACAGGTAGAGGAAGACCTACCGACCTACCGCAAGCCAGCTGGAAGGCTTCTTCACATGAAAATCCGAATGACCCTGCCGGGATTCGAACCTACGCGATGAGGGGCTGAGTGAGTATTAAAGTCAGCGACTTTAACCTCTCGGACACGGAGGCCCCCAGAGATATGTTGAACAAACAGGTCTGGAAGACAGCAATTACAGGCAAGAGTTAATTAAGATATTCTGGAAATACACGTATTATGTACCATTAAATGTCTGTATAGTGACACAGACAACTTCCAGTGTTTTGCACTGTACCTTGAAGAAATAAATACTGTAATGATAATGAAATAATTTACTAAAGCTTGTACACACACACACACACACACACACACACACACACACACGTACGTAAGAACTTAGTATATGTTCCCATAAAAAATTCAACAATCCCGGAGAACAAACTGTGTTATTTTTATGCCATGTGCACGTTCACTGACTTTACAGATTTTAGCCTTGGTCATCGGGCTATAGGTTCCCCACTATCTCCCTTGGCATCCCTCATTATATAGTTCTCTCAGGTACCAATTTACACCTGGGTGATGTAAAAAATTAACAGCGTCCCTGGTAGGACTCGAACCCGGAACCTTCCGCTACCGGAGCGGGTGTCCTGCCACTGGACCCATGCTCCCCATAGTCTTTTCCTGCAAATTTTGAACTTGTAGCAATTTTCCCTTCAAAGATCAACATTCTATTATTCGTTGGTCAGTATCATCACGGCATAAACTGGGACGAAATGATAATGCTTTGCCAACCATCTACATAGAACTATTAGAATCGAAGAAATTTGGAAAACTAAAGCACATCAGATATCTTTTTTTATGGCACGTCATTCGATTTTACTAGCTCAGTCACCCTCTATAGAGTCTAGCTTTCAATAATTGGTAAATCACATATAAGAGTTATGTAACACGTTTGGAAATGTCTTAATGCCTCTGTTGTTCTCTAATTTTGTTCCACTAGATAACGATTTTTGAGATCATCCATTTTCTTTTGTTTCATTTTAACAAGACACGCATTTGAAACAAATTATCGTCTTCAGATACTGAATAGGGAGTAAGGCCGAGTTAGATAATGTAACGGTATAAAATTTACAAAAAAACAACAAAAATGCCGTATCATTGTTGCTTATAAGCATAAATTAGGAACAGCATCAAATGAAACGGTCACCGACATATTTCTAGAACATTATAGCATTAGCGTGCTTATTTGATGTGAGAAAATATCTCACTCACTTAAACCGTTAAAACAAACATCAAAACACAAAAAATGAATAATTCATTTTCTGTTATTGCTTGGTATGATATGCTAGAATTCGTTATCGACGCAATTTGCCAACGGTATTTACTCTCTTGGGTCCTAACGGATGTTGGCTGTCATTAATGGATATGAAGACAATTGAGAATGATATTATATCTTTTCGTCGATATCATCTTGAATTTTAAGCTTATCCTTATTACTGTAAAATCGATCGGGATTCCCATCCCCTCAGTCTTTAATAGCCTACAAAAATAACAAATAATTTAATCATTAGAATATCATGTCATAAACAGACCTTAACCAAAACAGTATTAATGTGTGTTATGCTGAGCTAATAGGTATACTACATTTGTATTATGACGGACAGGAAAAAGGAAAATGCGAAAGGAGAAAACTAAATATTTTTATTATATACGGGCATTTACTAGAACATGTTTTTAAATCTATATGTCTTTTAATCACCAAATATCAGTATTGAACCAGTAATGGATAAAGATATTCAAGTTACATCTTGAACAGTTACATTTTTTCATTACGATCTCGATACGTATATAAACATAGTGTGATTAAAATACCATTAAAAAGATACAAATTATACTAGCCCATATTAGTTTATTAATCTGGAATACTTACAAATAACTAAAATTATATTTACTTCTGAATAATTGCCTCTACAATAATATATTTTTTTGTATTTATTTCTGTATTTTGCATTAACATTTAATTAAGATCTTTAAAACATAGCTTGCGGTAGGTCGGTGGTCGGTGGTTCTACCCGGATGCCTCCGTACATTCGGGGTCTTTCTCTACCTGTAATTAGCTGGACGTCGCTATATGACTGAAATGCTGTCGAAGCGACGGTAAACTCAAATAGTCAAGTCAAGTCTTTAAAACATAATTAATACTTTTCGTTTAAATTACAAAATTCGCAGAATTGTTAGTATGATTTTTGCATGCTTTCACACGAAATTAGGCTAAGGACGAAGGAATACAGAAAATTTTGAAGCAAAAATTCAACTTTGTTATATCAGATCTGTATTATCTGAAAATAAAGTATTGACAATGCATGTCTATTTTCCATTGATGATAGAGACATGAAGAGTAAATCCTCAACGAATAATTTCAACACTTCATAAATGCCTGAATGAATATTGTACATATTTGGATATTATTAACATGTCACGTGTTCTTTGGTATAATGGATTTATACATTTGTAAGACGAAAAACTATAATTGCTTAATTCGAATAAAATATCTATATACAGGCGCAATAGCTCAGCTTTGCATGTTTGAGGGGGGGGGGGGGGGGGGGGGGGGGGGGGGGGTATGCGGTTCGAATCCTTACCAGGGCATTTTCCTCCAGTGACTGCGTCAAACCAAAACGTATTAAATTGGTACCAGACGCAACCTTGCCCGGAACTCGGCAACATTAGGTCGCTATTGTAACAGGGTGCAAAATTGGTATTATTGAATTGGTTTATCTTAACCTATTGTAGTTCTCTTCCTTTGGAGTTCGGTTTCACGTGAGTGATTTCCCTTGTATATTTTCCCGGGTTGAAGTCAGTCTGCACGGGTTTTTGCAAGAAGACGTTTGAGGCTCAGCGTTTTCCCTTGGTTTCAGTTTTAAGAATAAGTCTTTATATATTTTGGTAAGTTGAATCTCTCGGCTATTGTTTAACTTCTTACTTGACTTTGCTTGTTGGTTGCAATGAGCGGTGCATTTTATTCATGGAATTAATGCAAAAAATTGACGGTTTCGCGTCTTCTATTTTAGAATGCATTTCATGATTTGAGATAGCAGCATTGGTGTTAAATTGTAATAAAAGCATGTTATTATGCCTTTCTAACCATTTAGAGAATAACCCTACACCAACACACCAGGCCAGGCACGGTAGAAACGATGTCATGGTAGCTGAGAGAGATAGAGAAAGAGGGACAAATTGGCACTTGACCCACAGTTTGTAGGTTTTGGGAATTGTATCATATATGTGTGTTATTGCCGAACATTGTCAGATTATTTTAATTACTTGTGTATTAAATGTTGTAATGTGATTTTAAGAAAGTGGTAAATATGTAAGTAATTGCATTACAGATATTCTGTATTGTTTTAACCATTCTTCATATTGTGTTAGGTTCTCAAGGCCACTAGGCACACAGATGTACGATATTATGATATTAATAACATTGAAGATATTATTTACACTTTGTTATTTACTTTATTTCGGAGTGTGTTTGTGTCGTACAATAAAAGTATGAAGTGTAATACTGTCTTCTGGTATCAGGACTGTTTGAAAGGACCCTCAGAACCCCAGTATTACACTATGGGAACTCAAATTACTCACTGTCAGCACTGATTCTACCTAGGAACTCGTCTCCCGTGTATCAGTGTTTACACCGGGAACGTAATAGAACCAAGGGGTCTATTCATAATGTGACACGGTTATTGCACCCGGACTCTCTTGTATCCAACAACTGTCTCCTCCGATGCAGTCTCGTCAGCGTAAAACAGGGCCTCATTTGTGATATATTCACATATAGACACCCATTGTATCTTGATATTGGTTATATTATTTAAGCAAACATGAAAGGGCAGCGTTACTAGTTAGAACATTTCGAATCTATCACATTTATATTACATTATCGTTTCATGGTGGAAAGCAACTTGATCAAACTACATAATATATAAACATGATTTTTTTTCTGTCAAACACGATTTTGGTACATCTTAAAAAAAAGTATGGTATTTTTCTGTAAGGTCAACCTGTTTGTAAGGACACGTTAAAGTAATTAAATGTAAATATATGTTAATAAATGTACTTAAAATCATAATGTTATTTTTGATGATTTTTAAGAACTGTCTAGTGTTACATACAAAAAAAAAAAATGCATGTTATTTCATGAAGGCCAAATATTTTCTTTTTTCCCTATTACTGTTAAGGCGTAAAACACAATTGTGACATGCACGACAATGTGTTATCAGCTTACTGAAAAAAAAGCTTATATTATCATAAATTGTTGGGTATGAAACAATTTATGATGTAACCAAAAGGTTTTAGGCAGATAAACTATGTTCATACAGCAAATTTATACAAAAGTGCATTCTTTATACATATAAAGATAATATGATGTCGAAACTAAATGTGATATAAACGTTTTATCTCCTACGTGAATACACTTGGTACAATATAATAAGAATCATGTTAAGACGATATGCATTAAAAACTGCAACGCAAAAATGATGTAATTTTACGAATAAGATACATTAAATGCTACAAGATGGAAAAAATAAGACAATATCCATTATGCGATTTACGAACATCTATTTTTCTTAAATAGAAACCTTCTATTATAAGATATTTTAAGAAGTTACAATATTAAAAAAACCCAGTCAAATGTCATCAGAAAAAAGAAATTTCAATTCAACTTTATATTTGATCTGTTGTAGTATTTTTAGATGTTTTATTGCACCTGGGTCCTCGTAATATACAAAATGACACCGAAGATTTTTTTCAATGTCTCATGGAAAAGTCTGATAATACACTATTTTTTTTTTTAAAATTTTATCTTAAAGGAAAAAAAAAATTATACAATATTTCGGATTTGAGCCATTAATTTTTGTTACTCAATTTTACGAATATAAAATTCTTGAAATAATTTTATATTCTAAATATTCGAACATATCGATTGGTATTTTGTATAAGACAAAAAGAGATAACTATCTTGTTTGTATGAAACATTTACACATTCTTTATTAGATTCAACCGTACCTTACCCACTAATTAATCAAAATTCACAGGGATAGGACATAGGTAAATACCTGTTAAGCAGAGATAGGAATCTACTTGTAAAAGCCGGTGGAAAATGATGTTCAAGCACACAGCAGATCATTGAATTTTTGCAAATTTCAAAAACATAATGGAAAGATCACAGAGAAGAACGTAACAATACTATAAAATAATAATTTTTCTACTGCAAAAAATATTTTCAGTTGAAAAATAACACATTTAAATTAGTTATCGCCATGCAGATACTTTTATACATGTATTTTATTTTTTTAATACATAAGTTTTATCATTTTGATGGTAGTGTAATGTTCTATTGTGAAATGCAATTTACTTTCACGTTTCCACATGTCTTTAATAGAGATATCTGAAAACGTGACTTTGCGAGACTTGAACAATTTGTTATGTGTTTTTGTGAGATTTAGACACGTTGCCAGTCTTTGTTTAATAGGTTTTTGCATGGGTAAATTATCGTTTTGTCACAATATACAGAACAGAATATGACTGATAAGTGGTGAAAAAACAACAACAACAACAAAATACATGCTGTAACTACATTTTATAAAACACACTTAATACCCTGTATGCCGTAAAGAAGATAATCAAATCAATTGACACAATTCTAAGTTAGATAAACTATAACAAGAGTTGTCTATTCTGTATTTGACTATAGCCGGTACACTAACAGATACGTTAGTGATTTTACAAGTTCTTTAATATACCGTATGTAGGAAATATCAAATATAAAACAATACTGAAAGAAATAGAAATCTTAACCTAATGAATTACAAATTTACCAAGAAAATATGCGGACCGATAAATCGGAAACTCCACAATTGTAAACAGTATACTATGTGAACATTGTAATATTAAATTACGAATCACATGATGAGATAAGATCAGACGATTTTTCATGTTGTATTCGTCATTTCTCTCTTGCAATTTCTATACCAGTACTGTTAGTCATGTTTGTCCATACATTACTCTCATACTAATCCTCTGATATATATTTAAATCAGGAAAAGAGAAATATACTGCTGTGTTTAAAATTTTTGTCATAGTTATTAGAACGTTATAAAGATTGCGATATTCCTGTCACTATTATCTTATTATGGTGTGACAAGGGATTTACAAGGTGTTCTGAATGAATGATTTACATGGTGTTCTGAACGAATGATCTACAAGGTGTTCTGAATGAATGATTTACAAGGTGTTCTGAATGAAAAAAATTACAAGGTGTTCTGAATGAATGATTTACAAGGTGTTCTGAATGAAAAAAATTACAAGGTGTTCTGAATGAATGATTTACAAGGTGTTCTGAATGAATGATTTACAAGGTGATCGGAATGAATGATTTACAAGGTGTTCTGAATGAATGATTTACAAGGTGATCGGAATGAATGATTAACAAGGTGTTCTGAATGAATGATTTACAAGGTGATCGGAATGAATGATTAACAAGGTGTTCTGAATGAAAAAAATTACAAGGTGTTCTGAATGAATGATTTACAAGGTGATCGGAATGAATGATTTACAAGGTGTTCTGAATGAATGATTTACAAGGTGATCGGAATGAATGATTTACAAGGTGTTCTGAATGAATGATTTACAAGGTGTTCTGAATGAAAAAAGAAAAAAATTACAAGGTGTTCTGAATGAACGATTTACAAGGTGTTCTGAATGAATGATTTACAAGGTGTTCTGAATGATTGATTTACAAGGTGTTCTGAATGATTTACAAGGTGTTCTGAATGAATGATTTACAAGGTGTTCTGAATGAATGATTTACAAGGTGTTCTGAATGAACCAATTTATAACTACAAGTGATTATTACTCTTGAAATTTTAACGCAAATAAGTTATGATAAATATAAAGCAAATATTAAAAAATTTAAATACACCTTTTTACAAGGACACGTATGAATTAAATACATTTTCTGTTGAAAACATATTTAAATATAAAGGATTGTCAAATCTGATTAATTTGAATGATTAAATCTGGATATTGAAACTGTCAGCAATGCAATTAAGGACACTGCCCAGGGTTACCAGTGTAGGAGGTGGACTGGATCCATATTGAACCCAGCTCGTTACCACACTATTATGATTGTGAATGCTACATTCTTTTATACCGGGGACTCCGTGGCCGAGAGGGTAAAGTCGCTGACTTTAACACTCACTCAGCCCCTCACCGCGTGGGTTCGAATCCCGGCAGGGTCATTCGGATTTTCATGTGAGGAAACCTTCCATCTGGCTTGCGGTAGGTCGGTGGTTCTACCTGGATGTCTCCATGTATTCGGGGTCTTCCTCCACCTGTAATTAGCTGGACGTCGCTGTATGACTGAAGTACAGTAAACTCGAATAGTCAAGTCAAGTCATAGTCAAATCTTTTAAACCCTTCATCTAATTTAGAATTGTATTGACACCTTGGCATACAAAGCAAACCCGTATCAGACAAGCCCTATCATATTGTAGCTTAGAGTCTACACAGTCTTCACGACAAAGGCAATTTCAGAACAAAACAGAACAAATCTTTATTTTCATCCAAGTACAATAATGTACAATATGGAGAAATGTTAAAGACATCAAATACAGTGCAAAACATTTGTTCCGGTTGGGGATAACACAGGCATCGTGTTAAACACGTTGAAAGATATAGAGAATAAGAACAATGCGTATTTAAGATAGACAGGTAGACCTTTATAAGTGAAAGAAGGGAAAGACACAGAGAAAGACTAAAGTTTATTTAGAGGTAAGCATAAATCCTGCATTGTGACCGACATCAAGGGTGCAGCTTACTTAGAAATAACCAAAGTATATAATTTCAAACTTTGTCCTTGACAGTGTCCGAAAGCTAAAGGTGTCAAAAAAATGTTTAAAGTGCAAGTAAAATGTATAGCTTCGAATGAAAACAATAATCTATAAGGACAGAGGTACACTTGCCATTGGCGAAACACAATGCGACGATGTGTTAGAAAATATTTTTATTTGAGAGAGAGAGAGAGAGAGAGAGAGAGAGAGAGAGTTAACAGGAAAACAAAACAAAACTAAAAGCATCACAAGTCAAAAACATATCACGAGTACTCCTAAAGTAAGAGTCACGAGTACAGGAAGGTCAAGGTCAGTTAGTATGCAAATTAAAGCAGATTTTCATGACATACAGATGGATATGCACGAAGACATGTGACATTTAATTTGACATTGAAAGTAAGCTGGCATCCGAATATATTATATTTCAGTGCTAATTTGAAGTTTTACTTTGGTTTTAAATTGACATACTATTCTAGTAAAGAAATAACATAATTTTGACATTTTTTTTATTCCAAAATTGCGAACTATTAAGTATATTTTTCTTTATTTACTGATGCCGTAAACTACATTAACAAGAGAAATGAGTTTTCTTTGAATCAATTTCCTGTCTGCTAACAATAAATGTAAAAGCTTTAAGAAATGTATTAAGCAGAAACTTTAAAAGGCAATCAAATAAGACCGGACCCATAGTGTGCATCTGATGAAGCAAGTGAAAGCTCTGTTAATGAGCATCCGTGAATAGCAATAATTCAACGACCAATTCTACAAATGAGTTAATGAAATCCCACATTAGAAATTGAAATAACTAAAAATGATCTGGCAGTTTTGAACTGTTTAAGATTTTAGAAATGTAACTCATTTTTAATCATAATGTACCTTTAATGTGTATTATTGTATAGTGATAATGTAATTGAATTGTACCCAAGAATATGTTTTATCCTAGAAAGTTTTAAATATATTTTAGTTTCATGAAGATGTGAAAGGCAAGTGCTATAATCTAAATGCAGTTTTGTGATCAAATTATTTTGTTTCTATGAAACGAATTTGTTGTATTTAATTGCATACGACGAGGTTTATTAAAAAAAGTATTATAAGTGACTTTAAATAATTGCATAAAACCATCGTAAGACAATGAAAAATATTTGTATATCCTTTCAAGTAAAAAAGCCAAAATTAAGACGTTCGGTTGTATTTTTCTTTTACATTTATATCTTACTGATTAAGAAACATAGATTATGTTGATTGATCGAAAACAATTAATATACAAATTCGACAAAATAACTTGAGCTTTATGAAAACATGTTCATCCCAATTAAGCTCTTAATGTCTTTTGTAATATCCGTTTAATCACGGTTATTATACTATACATTTACAAAGACATGAGCTGCTTTCTGTGAAATGATTATAATTTTAAAAGATGAATGAAAAAAGCTAAAGAAGCCTAAAACATTTAAAAGAAATAAACAGGACCGGATCCATAGAATGCCTTTAATGATTTTAATGAATCTCTGCAAATGAGAATCGTTCTTATAGTTTTTCAAACACAAATTGCAAAATGCAACAACGAATTACTGAAACCCCACAAAATGACAAGCATTCGATGGAAAAGAACTAGTTACACTTCATGAGTCATGTTTGAGATATTTAAAATCAGAGGCTTGATTTTAATCATTTTTTTAAATCTGTACAAAGAGTTGGATTGTCAAATGGATTCCTTATACGTTTTATTGCCAGAAGGTCGAAACAGATTATATATGTAGTTGAAAATGTGGCTTTCCTCATAATTTAGATATATATTTTACTTCTACAAACCATTTGTCAAGTACAATTGCATGCCCATGACGTAATTTTATCTATTTGTAATGATTTTGTCAATCCTAAACAGAAAACACATGCACACAAAATCATTGTTTGTTGCAGATGTTTGTCTACTTTGTTAGGGAGAGTAGGAGGAAGAAAAGAAATCTATACAATTCAAACCTATTATTTGTTCTTGAATGTATTACATATGTTTTGTTTGTTAAAGTCAATAATCTTCTCACTTGCAGAGATTCGCATTGTTGATTGAAATGTGTATAAAAGCTTGACATCGTCAGCATCTACATAACGATAATGAAACATGAAATAAAGCATTATCGGAGAGATCAGACTTTACATAACAAAGGTGAATTTGTCATTGAGTATTTCTAAATATTGTAAATTGAGATAATTACTATATAAATGGCGATATTGAACATTGTAAAAAAAAGTAAAAGGTACAATTTAGTGATATATTAGGAGTGTTAGACCATTTAAAACAACAAAAAACAACAACAACAAAAAAAAAAAAAAAAAAAAAAAAAAGGCATTTTTGGTAAAAAAAATAAAAATTATTTTTCCCCAGATAAGTAAATCGTTATCTTCTATATAAATATCTAAGTACATGATACGTTTCATATGTCAAAAATCGTGGATCTATCTATCTATCTATCTGAAAGTATTTCTATATATATATAAATACGTTCAGATCACAATTTAGAGTTTAACACCTGTTCTTTCTTTTGTATTACGATATTGCACGCTGTTAGGATAAAATATATTCAAGAATAACAATATTACTTTAAATATCTTCAAACGAAAGGCTTTAGCCTGTGCAAAAATGGTTGTATTTGAATTTATATGTGCGATTCAATTTGGTTTATACTTAGAGGATCAGAAATTTGAGCCATACGTTACAATTTCAACTCACAGTCAAAACCAACTTACGCACACACCTTGCCGCTGAAGAAAATTCTCCAAAACTAATCAAATTTACAATTTCTCAAATGATACACACCATATGATATATATTTAATATGTGATCTATGTTTTGTTGACTAATGAATAAGTAAATACAATGTATTTCTCTTCCAGTTCATAAAATGCCTGTGACTGGAACTTCTCCAGATGCATGGGTAAGGTACTCTTATCTTACAGTAAATATGAGTTCCTGTCTTATTTCTGAACGATTTATTCAGCATCTTAAAATCACACGTTTGGTTAATGTTGTGAATTAGGACTCATTCATGACACAGGAGTGATCGTGCTCGCCCAAACGTATCTGAAAATGTCAGAAAACAGTACCTCGCTGTTCAAGATCAGTTCACTTGGTTTAATATAAAATATGTACAATATAATACAGATCTGTGAACATAATGAAGACACCTGCCCTAGTAGCTTTGAAGGAAACATCGTTTATGTTAATCCATTTATACTTAATTTCTGACTAATTCTTCAATTCATCGCCACGTGCGAATTTCAGTGACAACATTAAAACAAAGTGAGTATAGTGTAGTTGCTACAAGGACATGATGTCATATTTGTTGATAGATGCCATCTGAAATCAGCATATTGTTTTCGAAATTTCAAAAACTGACTTTGCTTTGGTAAATACGATAATAAAACCAAAAAAAAAAAAAAGCAAAGAATGCTCCCTCCCATGTAATATATTTGCCCATAATGCCTTTTTTATCACAGATAAACAACTCTTTTTTTCTGTTCCGTTGTACTCTCCTTTCTTCATAATTTCCTTAGGAGTATAGTGCCATAATGTTTTATATAATTTTTTGGTTTAAATTTTTTTTATTATACTAAGTACATCTTCATAACTATCACACCTTTTCATTTTTAATCAGGAATAAGAGACAAATATATATATTTAGTCTATGGAATAGTAAATGATAAAGCATAATACATTTTTGCTACTCTTTTTACTATTAAATCAATTTATTTTGTTATTATCTCAGTGAAATTCTTTTTTATACTTAGAGCACCAAGATAATACCTTTTAATCAATGGCGTTTAAATTTCAATTTCAAAATTAAATTTTATCTGAAGGTCAAAAATACAAAAACTTCTAACTGGACAAGGACACTCTTATCTTTGTTTTCCCGCATTTTAAGAAGATCAATGTTGTCCTGCACGCTCAAAGACGACAACACACACGTTGTTTATTTACCGTGATAAGGAAGTACTTAAATCAGTAATTATGTCTCTAAGTTTTAATTTTAAAAGTCTCGCTTATCTAACAACATGTTCATTATCTTAAAAATTCTCCTGCGTTGTGTCTACAAAGGCAGTCATGTTTGTAAAGACCTTATGATTACAGTTTCGTTGCCTATTGCTCAAATCACTGACCTCGAGAGATATAGACTTCGCCTTAAAACGATAAAGGAATCTGATGACGTTATTTGTGCTATCGTTACATAAAAGCGTAATTTCGTAATTGGAGTATTTCACAATATCTCGTAACGAGGACCTAAAGAAAGAATCTCACATGACTTGATATGTAAACACTGAGTATTCCCGAAAAATGTAATTATTATTTATATATCATTCTTATCAATTGAAAATTATGTAAATTATTCTTTTTGCATATTTTATTTTGCTGAAATATTATAAATTTATATAATACAAACATTTACATTTAGAGTGTTTGTTTAAAACTGGTTTGAACTCTTTTGTCGAATTCTATATAACGGAAAAGCAGATTCAGTTTGGCTAAGTATGTAACTATATTTTATACTCTATACAACTGCCGTTAAGTATGTCTAGATTCAGAGAAGGTCAGGAATAAGGTGGATTTGTTCCATCAGTGAACCTAGCACGTTGCCCCACTAGTCTGATTGTGAATGCTTTGAAATTGATGAGACGACAGAAATCACTGCCATAAATATGTCAGATCAAGAAGCAACATGGTAATTTAATTTGATATTGGAAGTTACTGAACCTTAAATGCAAATTCCTGAGGAAGTGGGCACTGACACAATTACACATATTTCAAATAGGCAAAATAATGTAACCAGTAAAATTTTTACCCGAATATTTTTAATTTAATCAATGTATTTCTAAATTAACAAATTAATTATAGATTAAATATGGTATTGGTGAATCTCATTTTAGTTGTTTTAAAGCTGACAGATAGTTTGGTGGAAATGATTTAACATAAATTAAAATTTTGTTTTGTATTGATTCGGAAAAAGAAAAAGATATAAAGTTAACCAAAGGATATCCAGAACATTTTTTATCATATGTTTTGAATCTTTTAATCTCAATGGCATTACTGATTTTAGATATTCGCCATTTATAAACTAATATTGTATTGTACATGTATTGAAAATACAATGGAGCTCTCATTCACACATCAAAATTCTTCTCGCTACAAATGATAATGGAATTAAAACCCGCAATTAAATGATCTATTCCAGTTTCTTATACTAAGAAAATTTAAAAATATTTTCTACTTCTTAAAAGAATGAATAGAACGTTATCCAAAGCCTTTAGGTTAGTTAAAGACATTAACGTCTCTCATCAGTAGTATTAGCAATGTTAGTAACATTTAAGCAGCTGTCTGAAGTAATAATATTGTATATATTGACAGATAGACATTAAATAAACATCTGTCTGTTAATTAACACAGTATAGATAAAGCCAAATCTAAATGTCAACGTACGATGACCTTGTGACCCTTAGTACTCATATATAAGTACATCTCCCTAGAGAAATGCAGAATTTCTTCGCCACTTGTGTTTTAATTTAATTCAAAACTATCCATTTTACGTCGATTGAGAAACAAGTTCTTACAAGTATACTAATCCATCTCGACGGTACCTGATTCGAACCATTACATTGCACTTGGGAAGGCCATGAAAGTAATTTATTTCTTGTCCCCGACGATGTTTGAACACACAACCCTTGGAACCGTAATCGGCTATGTTACTACCGGTCCGCGACGCCCTTTGCTATCAATTTACTTTGCAATTTGGATAAAACATTTAACAGTGAAAAGAACAGAAATATAATCCATACAACATAAAACGTCTGTCGTAATGTCGCAATAATCAATGCATGCATGACACTATACGAGAGTCAGAACATGACATACAATTTCAAAATCAATATAAATACACACTTTATACCGAATCGAATAAAATGTGTGTCTGATTATAAAACAATCATTATGGAAAAGAAAAATGTACGTATATTCCTTTGAATGTACGAAACCACTGAATTCAGTGTTTATTTTTCATTAATAAATGATTGAAGCATACCATACATTTTCAGCGGTTGTTTGTATCATATTCTATTTCCATGTCGTATTGTTTTATGAAGACAGTTTTGTATAAATTGCATTGCATTATCTTTTGTTCATCGTAAAATACAATTACAACAGAATTAATTTTTCTTTGAAGCAATTCCATTTCAGCTAATAACAAATGTAAACTTCTAAAAAGGTAAGACGCAGATAGTTTGAAGACCAATAAAGAAACGCACCAAAGATAGGCATCTGAGGCATTAAAAGAAAGCTCTGCAAATAAGTATAAGAGAATTGCAATCAGTCAACGATATATGAAATGAAATTCTAATCTTGGAACTACAAATTATATTGATATACTTACTTGTAAATATAAAATATCAGAATTCTACGGCTATTTCATATATGTTACAATTTCGATAGTAAGACATCGCTTAAATTGTTTTCAGAAAAGGTATTTTCCAACTGTTACACTAGTTCTAGGTTTTCTGATTTCCCTCTCTTATTTACAAATACTGCAAAAAATGCTTTGAAGTCAAAGCCTTGAATATAAACTACAACTATTTAAGACAATACGTTCACTGTATTGATCAATAGTTACGGTAAATCGGATAATTCGTTCTTTTTGAAGTGGTAATATATAGCTTTTGAACAACTTAATGAACCTCTTCTTACTTAATGGAAAAGGCATTATTCTCAACGTATGAAATAACACTTTTACAAAAAAGTAAAAGAGTCTACAACCATTGTGAAGCATATTTACTGACTTGTACACGTCCTGTGATTGTTTTTAAAATGTTTTATGCGTACTGCGTTACTGCTGTTCCAAAATAGCCATGGTTCTGCATGTTAAGAAACTCCGGTATACGTATTTATTTTAAAGCATGTTGTCAAGAAAGTAACGATATGGAAATACACTTACTTAAAATAAAAACGTAAGAAATAATTTCAGTAAACCTATTGTTTATACAATCGTTATCTCAGGACCATTCCTTTATTTTTAGGGATTTGTGTAATTAACGCTTCCAGGATTTTAAATCATGTACCTAAAAATATGTCAAGGTAGTCCTATTGATTTACTGTGATTGAATGATAATATGAATTAAACTGAAACGGCTTGCGGTAGGACGGTGGTTCTACCCGGATGCCTCCGTGCATTCGGGGTCTTCCTCCACCTGTAATTAGCTGGACGTCGCTATATGACTGAAATACTGTCGAAGCGACGGTAAACTCAAAAAGTCAAGTCAAGTTAAACTGAAACTTGTAGCACATGTTTACTCCGTTATACTGCATTCGTTAAACATTTTCTTTTGGGATTACAAAGATTACATAATGATATAATATTTATCCAATTTATCCACGCTTTTATTGTAGTCTTTCGAACGAGCTTATGTATTTAAATATGATTCTTCTGGGTTAGATTTATTCATGTAAATCTTGGAAAGTAAGCATTGGAATTGAACAAAACAATTATTATCAGTAAATTGATTGTCAAATAGTGTATGAAATATTTGATTTGTTTAGAAATAATACTACGACATGATTTAATCGTTTTTGTAATTTATGCACTGGAATGAGAATATGAGACTGAGAACGAGTGAGGAAGAGGAAATTAGAATGCTTGTCGAATGTCTTTCTACGTAATCATGTATCACAAATGCACAGAATTAATATCACCAATTATTTTCCACTCACGCTTTCATCTAAATATATAAGTGACAAAAACGAGCAATTTTATGTATATTGGGTAAACGTTCATTTATTGTTTAGGCTTCATGCATAATCATTAAACTACGCAAATATTTGTATACTGAACATTTTAATCATATTTTTGAAAACTTTATAGCCTCAGTCGGCTTAAAATAAGTATTTATGAGTATGAACGTTTGCAATGAAAGCCTCAATCCACTAACATCATCATCAGAAACCCCATGTGGAACCAATCTAAAAATGGATTAATTTTCATTCAACCTTAACAATAAAAGTTTTGTATGTGCAATTTTATATCAAATGTGTTGCGTCCATAGATATGGAATAAATATAAAGAAAATGTGTATTATACTGCCAACATCAACACAGTCTCGCATTCTAATCATTTATGCACGCGGGTCTCGACTTCCACCGCTGCTATGACGTTTCGCCCACGAGTCCGATTCGCTGTGGGGCCTCCATGGCCGAGAGGGTAAAGTCGCTGATTTTAACACTAACTCATCCAGCTTCTCACCGCGTGGGTTCGGATTCCGGCAGGGCCATTCCGATTTTCATGTGAGGAAGCCTTCCTGCTGGCTTACGGTAGGTCAGTGGTTCTACCCGGTTGCCTCCGTGCATTCGGGGTCTATCTCCACATGTAATTAGCCGGACGTCGCTGTATGACTGAAATAATGTCGAAGCGACGGTAAACTCAAATAATAAGTTAGTCAGCCCATACGCTGTCACTTCGATAATTAACCAGCACGCACAAAATTCACTGCGCTCTACCACGTTCTATCAAGCTAAATGCCGACTTCGTTACGATACGAGTTTTCAGCTCGTAGCGCGGTCGAGGTCCCAGTGAAATAGCAAAAAAACGTTCCTATTGTAATGAATAACGCAACGATATAACATGCATGAATTATGAATTACAGTAAAGGAAAAATACATTATTGAGTCAGGCTTCAAGACATAAACTTTAAACCGCTCTGTCTTTGAAAAAGGATTAACGCTTCTTTGTGAATATTTCCTGTTGTGTGTATACATTATAGATAAATGTGCGAAGGCGTATGTACCGGAAGTCCCGTCAAGATTACTGTTATTAGCGTTCGTATTAGTCTGGGACAGGTTCCTGTTTTGGTTACAGCTCATCTTAAGTAGATGAAAGACACCATGACATTTTACTGTAACAAAACTACATCTGAATATGATTATCTCTTTCGGTATATCGATATATTCTATGAAAAAAAATGTATAAATGGAGACTTGCAAATTGGAAAATCACGTGAAATAAAGGTTTGCTGTAAAATATGTTTAAATTACTCTACTTTTTCTGCTCATTCACTGAAACAAAGCTTATAAAAGGTATAGACCCGACAGTTTGCGTTAATGTTTTGATACCAATGGGTGACTGTTATTTTAGTCGAGCAAGAACAATTTAAGAGGCGCAACAAGGTGGTATTGCGACCCCAGTAAACGACATGCAGCGGTTATAATAAAACTTTTATCTATAATTTACACGAGTCATGTTAGACGAGTTGGATTTTTTATATAAGTACGACAAAAACTTGATCAGAGATTTATCTGTTTAAAAGCATGCTTTTTTAATACATCTTTTAAAAGCGTATTGTGAGAAGCTAATGTGTATGATAAATATTTCTTTTACAAAACATGATCAAACCATTTGTTTTTGTATATACATGTACTCATGTTAAAATGTGTTGGGATGCTATTTCTGTCATATATGACGCAAATTATTTGCACTGCCGTTTATAATACTTAAAATAGATAATTGGATCTTGTTTCCTAGAAAATAAAATAACTACACAAAATTTATACTCATTTAATTAATGACAAGATAAGTAACTGCACCATTTAAGTAAATATTACATTTAAAAGATGTAGATCTTTTTAATCTCAGGCAATGGGTAATATAATTGGGTACGTTAGGACTGGATCATGGCACTGCAGATGACACTTTCGTCTGAGATCATCTGTGTTTTGTTATTAAATAAGTAAAAACTATATATTGCTTACCCATTTTTCTCCCAAAGTAAGACTGTAACCGGAACAGTATTTAATGTCTTATGCATTCTTATAAGACTCTGTATTGAAATAAGAAAACATATATCACACATACACACACACATATATATACCGTCGAAAGGAATAAGTAAAAGTTTGAAGAACTTGTTTCCAAATCTACGTAAAATAAATTATTTAATTTCAAGTTATTGAATATATTTTGTCCATATTATTACTCGGCTTCCATTGGTCTGATTTTGATTTAACTTTACACAACAAAATAAGTACCAAGCCTTATTGCTAATATGATCAGCTGGATTTAAACTGAGTTATTACCCTTTGCTACATCTATTGAATGCATTTTGTTTGCGCTTTTTCTCGTTTAACATGATTTTAACATAATAGCTGCTTAACCAATTGATTTGATAATTAAATTTTTATCTCCAAACTAAATCAATGAAAAGTCAGTGTTCTAAATGAAAGGATAATGGTAAAGAGCATTCCCTTTTTTAGTAATGCTGGTAAGTACATAGTTACAAAATGTACATCGTGTCATTACATAATCATAATTTTCTAGTTTGGGAATTCAAAGTGTTTCCTTTACAGTTGTGTCTCAAATTTTTACCCTTCAAGTTGCAACTTTAACATTGCACACGGAATATGTTTTAGACTTTAGAAAATTTATAAGCTACATAGTTACATGTATATATATTTTATTATCCGCAATGATTCTGGCTTTAGCAACATTTCTAATTGGAAAGAAATCATATAACGTTGTGTCTTGTAAGTTGCCTGCTGTCTTTAATAGAGGCATTCATCTTCAAGATTATGAGCTTAAATATCTAAATTAGTGTAGAAATGCCCTTTCTCCTAGGCATTTTATTACTGCCGTTAAAGGCACACGGCTCATGAAATGACAATTAGACGTCTTGTTCCTAGATGCAATATCCTTCTAAAACGTTAACAGTTAAAAAAATAGTTATTGTGAGTTATTGGAAATGTCGTCACTGATTACAAATCTGCACGGTAAATTGCAGTTTAATACTTGCTTAGAAACACTTGCTCAAGGCAACCGTAATAAACTAAATAATCAACATTAATCAAAGAGTCAGGTTCAACTTATTTGATACTTAAGCTTTATGATTAGAAATTTTATTACAATATAATAGAAAATTGCATCCACAGCTAGCGTAAGTGAGCAAAGTAAATTTACTGCGTCCTCATTATTTGAAAATAAATTTACTTAAAATGAAATGTCTTTATTGTGTATTATCCTCTGATTGAAGGCTTGGTGAAATAAAACGATTTTAATCATTCTCTTTTAAATCAATCTAAATTTATGGTTTGCCTTAGAACAGTAAATCGGCGAAACTTCAAGGTATGTAGTTTTGAGTACGAAATTCATAGCACATTTTCGGATCCCAGATCCAGTAGATAAGCTCAATCTATCTATTCCTGGGTTAGCGACGTTTAACTCGAGGGGCCTCATGCTCTCAATTTGTGTTCTTAATAAGGAATGAATCGATTTAGAATTTAATGTGATTAACGACTGAGGGGGAGAATAAACACAAATTGCAAACACTCATTTCTAGTAGGATGCTGTCATTTTCTCTCTGCTTTTCCCCCCTGAAAAACAAAGCAGGTAGAAAAGACCGTGGTTAATTATAAGGGATTCCAGTTGTGATACCCCATAATCCTTTTTCTAATCCGGAATATCACAATGATACAAGTTCCCGGGTTAAACCAGCACTAAGCAATCCGAGTTCCCATAGCAACACCATTTTTCAGAGTTCCAGGCAAGTGTGCACTTTGTGCCAATTTTATAAGCCCTTGCTTTGGCGGGGTCAACAGAGGGAAAGCGTTCCGGCTAGGATTCGAACCCAAGACCCCCCGACCGAAAAGTGTTCACTCTTCCCCTGAACTACTGTGTCGGTCATGATTTAAATGCCTCTTTGCAGGGTCTCTTTACTTTTGTCTGAACTTGTAGCGATCCTGGTGTTTTTGTTTGTTGGATTGAACGTTCCACCAACAGTATTTCAGTCATTTTGAAACACAGTTAAGCTACTACCCCACAGTGTCACGTATGATATCACACCCAGTCACATTATCCTCACAACGGGTCAACCAGTCCTGGAACTATTCCTATATGATGTGAGCCAGGCAATGGAGTTATAATTACCATTTTTACGTCACGATCGGGCATAGAACCCCCGAACTCCCGATTCCAGGCGGACGCTATATAAATAATCATTCGACCAACGGGACTGCTAGATCTTGGTAATTGTCATTATTTATGTTATTGTCATAGACTTCGGATTCAAATGTTGTAAGCTCGATCCCACTGCAGTCGAGTACCAGGAACCTTCGATTAGGATTGCTCATACAGTCGAAAGTAAATTTACTCAAAGAACATAGCTACGTCAGAAAAGTTTCAAATTGATAAGGATTGGTCTGGTTTGCGGAATCTTGATTCCTTATCAATTAAAACAATAAAAATTCAGTAATTAATGATATTCGTGACAACGGTGTTTTTTTTTTTATTTCAATGTGATTTAAGTGTCCTGTTGGCGTATATGGGGATCAAGCATTTCATGTTCTCTCCCCCTTCCTTTATCTCAACCCCAACTCTCTCTCTCTCTACCTCTGTGTGCGTGTGTTTGTGTGTTGATAGTTTGCCCTTATTTAAATGGTGATATATTGTGTATTTTAAATTACCCATATTACCTTTAATGACGTGACATAACTATTAATGACATGATATAACCATTAATGACGTGATATTTCTTCCTTTTAGTCTCTTAGTAATAATACCTTATTTTCATTTAGAAACCAATTAATATAGAATAGTAGTATAGAACAGAGAATATGCTTCACTACGGCGACTTTAAGGATAGGCCAGAAGTGTTAGTAGAAATTTAACTCGTGTTTTAATGTTTCACATTTAATCAGTATAAACTTATTTATTTTAGCGTCGATTAGTAAACAAGTTCTAACAACGTATACTAATCCCTCTCGACAGTTCCTGTGTTGGACCAGTATTATGATCCTTGGGAAGTCTTTGGAAACCCATATCCCCAACAGGGTTCGAACCCACAACTTTTGGATCCGCAGTTACGTACATTACAACTCGATCATGGTGTCACTATCAATTCAACCATTGGTTCTTTTCTTTACACGAAAATATTGTCTAGTAATCTTTAAAATTACTACCAAAATCGTAATTTTTGAACACCCCTGTTTTATTCGATTATATCAATTCAACCATTGGTTCTTTTCTTTACACGAAAATATTGTCTAGTAATCTTTAAAATTACTACCAAAATCGTAATTTTTGAACACCCCTGTTTTATTCGATTATATCAATTCAACCATTGGTTCTTTTCTTTACACGAAAATATTGTCTAGTAATCTTTAAAATTACTACCAAAATCGTAATTTTTGAACACCCCTGTTTTATTCGAGATGTCTTATATAAATGTTCACATGCTATTGTCTGTTCCCGGTTATACATTTTTCAACTTCAATGTCCATAAGCAGAATATCGACACAAATAACACATTAAGTGGTAGTTTAGTGCCAAAAGCAAATCAGAATATATCCTATTTGCCGATTCTGTCTTCCCGTTGTCTGCTCACATGCCGGGGAAATTTTCTAAAAGTGACATCTAGTAATTATCCATGGCAGACAGACTGTAAATGTTTTCTCATCGCTGGATTTTTCACACTACACAGGAGTGGTTGAATAATAATTTATCTCAAAGTTAACCAAAAATATCGATGGAAACAATTTGACAATTGTGCATGCATTTCCTTTTTGAGATTCCCGACAATATTTCAACATATTTATCGTATTGCCAAAAGCTCTATTTAAATGTTAAAATTAATTCAAATGCTGCTGATATTTTTGTAAAGAGCCGTTATTCAACATAGTGGCTAAATTCACTTTGTAGAAAAACGTTTTGTAAGTATGACAAAATACACTTTTCCAGCCTTTTAACTACTTTGTTAAATGGCTTGTCGGTAGTGCAGCCAATATAATAAAAACAAATATTTTAGTTTCTACCGGAAAAATCGTTTTGTTAAGGAAAGGTGTTTGAGAGAAAATACAAGTTTTGTTTTAGATGTAATGTTCCTATTATTCTCATTATTGTCAAATATTTTAGCTATAATAATAAGTGAATAAAACACTATATATTAAAAGCAATAAATATTAATATTAGCATCCTATAAAATGGGATTCAAAACTTTACGTTCAGTATAATACTATTTAGTATTCCTTTTTTTATTTATAAAAATAATAAATAATTATCATTATATATAATAGTATCAATTATTATATAAACCTTACATTTAGTATATAATGATATATATTATCAATTATTATCGTTATAGTTATTTAACTATAGTATTAAAATGATTATATTAAGCGTCCCTCCACAAAGTGATTAAGCAATACTTTAGCCTTAAAGATGGCACAAAACAGTATTTTAAGACTGTTTTAGATTTTTTTCTCATCTAAATCTGGGGAAAATGTCAATTTTAAACCATAATCAAGTTATAAATCACCATTATGTGCATGACGAGTGCGTTTATAAAAAGTCCATACGAGAAAAGTACAAACATCTCAATGCTCATGAGCACGAAAAGCTTTTATATTTCGCGCCAAATCGGATCAGTGATATCCGATTACGCATATAAATCTGCATGACCGAGTCAAAACAAACATGGCGAAACAAGAACGCGAGAACAAAGAGCGAAGATGTTTGATTTACAATATTAACTTAAGTTGTTGACATTTTCCATGATATCGTTACCGAGAATATCCATTGAAAATCCGCACAATTTCGAGATTATAATTCAAAACAATTCAGATTGAAACTTGAAATTAAGTCATGAGATATGGATAAAATATGGAGAACCCTCGAAAATGGTTTTCTACTTTTGAAAATTGGGACATTGTCCATAGTTGAAGTTGAAGTTATAACTATACGTGAGATACATATATACATGTCTGATGTGTACAGACAAAGATAATATGTAAAATTTAACATACTGTGTTATTGAGAATTATTGATTACAAATCATTTACTTTTTTGTAAAGTAGTAAAGAATCTTTTGTATTCATTTACTTTATGAATCTAATAAAGCCATTGATTAAAATACTTTCAGATATAGATACAGATTATATCCACAGCTATTATATATATAAGTCAAGGACCTGATTTAAAGTTAAAGAACCTATAAATCAGACATTTTAAGTTTGCGATAAAACAACGAAATATTACTTTGCATAGCTGTTGTTGAAAAAAGAAAAAAAGTCCAGCATGAGACATTTATAAATGCTGAAAAGAATATATATGCAATTTTTCGGGTATTTAATTGCTTTTATTGTCTTTCTATTTTCTAAATTCAAATCTTCATTTGAAGATCCCGAAATTAAGCTTAAGTTGTTTTAACCCTTAAGGTAGCCGATCATTTCTTTCTTTACTCTGCTCTATTTTATGTCATATAGACTGTAAATGATTAAAGGCGTTTCAGCGGGTTTATTCTTACGGGCAGATTTTTCTAAAAAATTGCATATAAGTACTTTAGACTTTAACTAAAAGATATATGAATTAAAGATAGAGGGTCACCATGCTTGTTTTAGAGATTAAGCTTATGGTAGAGCAACAGCATATTAAAATATATCTAAAATGTTTTTATCACCCTTTGTAACTTATGATGTATTCCATAAGTTACAGATAAAAATACTGTCAAATATGCATTGAAAATACAAAACAGGCACTAAATCTCATTTGTGCCAGGACGAAAACGTATACAAAAACTATCCCAAAACTTAAATTTTTTTATATTTATATATATATTTTTCTAAATAAAAAATTCAACGGACAGATTTCCTTTATTTTTTTCAGAGCCAGTTCCTTGATATAAATGATTTCTGAAAATGTAAAAAAACACATACCTCACCAGGTTTGTTTTTTAACTAAAACTGCTTTTTTATTGAAATTTTAGCCAAATTTGCATAAAAACACTAAAATGTGACTTCTCGTACCTTCAAATTTGGCAAATATACTTTTAATGATATTCTTAACACATGTATCCAAACCAAAATCAAAATCAGCCGTAACCCGCTGACATGTCCTTAAGGGCAGTAAATGTATGGCGACATTTATACGGCTAATTTTTTGTTTGAACTAATTATAATTGACAAATATTTTAATAAGGTATGGAGGAGGGTGGCTACGACATCCACCTATCATTGTCAGTACTTAGAGACATTTCGATTTTTCTTCCGTATTCCACATATTTGATTTTGAAAGAGAAAGCTCATTTCATTGCAAGCGTCTCTGCGTTCTCTAATGTATCAAGGAAGGAACGTTTCGATAAGTCTTTTTTTTTCTTTTAATTTAGAGAACGTCTTTCTCTAATGCAACGCTAGATACAAATAAAAACAAGAATATGAATGAATAATTTTCAGCAATCAGGATCTCAACCAACGGCAGATTGACCACACGGACCATCAACCCTGTGGGAATCTGTCGCACACACATCTGTTGTCATAGCAATGACGCATAGAGAAATGGCAAGTCAGGTGCTGGCTGTTCGTGCAGTCATCTTTGTGTGTGCACTCTGAAATAGATGTTAGTAGTATATATCGCTCAACTGAGTATCACGGATGATTACGTATGATCAATGTAGCTGTGTTAACGGGGATGAATCTGGAAGTTTGAAATGATTCCAAGGTCATAACTGCTGACTACTTGGCTGATATCAGTCATAAATATTTGTCATGAATATTGCTGCAAAGTTTGTAGAAGATTGCTTGAAAAATCAAGATGCTAGAGTGCAAACATGGGAAACATGTTTGATATTTTATAATTCAAGGTCATTACCCCATTATGGATTAAAATAGAACTCACACAAAAAACTTTATCATGTGGACTATTGTTATAGCACTGTTTGTGGTGAACATATTACTGTTATCCTTTGTCAGATGCTACTTGACCATTTTACTCCGAAATGTGACGTAAATATACGTAAATCAACGAGTACTCCCCGAACACCTTATCTAATAATGGTGAATAATTTCACACATTGTTTTACTGGAAATGAACATGCATTTGGAATTTTCCCCAGTCACTGATTTGTCAATTTTAATCAGCAAATTATATTTCATTATGCTTATATCATTGCTGGTCCTCTGGTGAAATACTCTTTAACACCTTCACTATATCACTATAGTTCAATATAGTCGATATCAGCCACAGTCGATCGAGAGATTATTGCACAAGTATGATGAAGATCGCCTAAAATTGAAATGCTAAAGGTAAACTCAAATTATTTGCTTTTCTTAAATTCTAAAGACCAAAGCTCTCACCGTATCAGTTTTATATTAACCATTACCAAACCTTGCAGAGATATTAATACAATTATTGACATTGTGTCGATCAGTTTGATCAAATTAGCTTTATAGATCTTGCTATTGCAAAATAAACAAAATTTGATAAATCAAATACCATATCTCCTGTCAACCTACTGGGTCGATATTATAAATGATCAACTTTGGCCGAGAGATAATGAACATAAACACTGTGACCAGGTTTATTACTTAAAAAATGATGATGCTAAAGTGTAAACAAACTTTTGGTAGATGATGGACGGACGGAAAACAAACATTCAACTTTCCTATCAACATGAACATTTCGTGCTAAGCCGAGGTTATAAGTTCGATATAAATGAAGAAATAACAGACTGTGGCAGTTTAGGTTGAGTTCCGGAAGAAATGGATTAAAAACCGATTTGATTTCACATGTTATTGTATGAGCCAAATCCAAGATCAAATGAAAACAATGAAATACAAACAAACTTCTAGACGTAATGATTTGGAATGGTGGAAGATCGAAATCACGTGGGTTCAGTTCAAGTTGTGAAAACGACCATATGAGGCAACGAAAAATATATACTGTAAAAATTGTAAGTTTACCAAGTTGGGTATCTGCACATGTGCAAAGTCCACCATTTTGGACGATCCCCGCACCGTCTGGATGTTGACATACGACACTTGTTTGGCCGGAACACCCGGTAGAAACGCAGTCCGAATTTACAGTGCAAGTTTCAGAGTCCACTGTGGAAAAGATTAAGAAAAGAAATGTTCATCATCATCATCATCATCATCATCAGCAGCAGCAGGAGCAATTCTATTATCGTTGTCATCTTTCTCCTTTTTTTTTGGATAATTTCCCTGGTTTATTACCATTCCTATTATTTCTTTCTTACACCCACTGCTTCAACTATTAATTTTAATCAAATTAATAATGAATAACATCCATGACCATATGTAAGTATCCTATGATACTATTTCCCCTTGAGTAACACTTTCAGTGAGAACATTTCTTAATTATTAAAAGAAAAACAATAAATATTCATCTTGCAAGGTGGAGGCCTAAAGAAAATTATATGATAATGCGGAGAAAATCTACTTTAAAATATTCAAACCAAAGAATAACCGTTAATCTAAATTAGCTGATTTGAAAATTACTCACCTTAAAAAAAAGCATAACGTAAAAACAAAATTAATCACCTAAAAATAGCATAACGTTAAAAACAAAATTACTCACCTAAAAAAAAAGCATAACGTTAAAAACAAAAATTACTCACCCAAAAAAATAGCATAACGTAAAAACAAAATTACTCACCTAAAAATAGCATAACGTAAAAACAAAATTACTCACCTAAAAAATAGCATAACGTAAAAACAAATAGATGAAGAAGAAGCCTCGCCATCTTCAGTCGTTCGATGAGAGATTCAAGACCGCCTTTAGTTTCTTCTCTCGGAGCACGAAAATCTCTATCTACACTCGTGTGTCCTAAACTGATTCTCTCTTATCTCAGAGAGTTTCGTAATCCAACTGTATTTAGAACACACATGATAAAAGCTGCCAGGTGAGTGACCCAAATTTCCCATTTCATAATGTACTTGTTGTGCGCGTTCAAATAGGGTTGGGCACAATGCATACGCGAATATTATATAACACTTTCCTTGATCATAAAGTACTAAGACCCCCGCAAAACAGGACAGGTCCAGTCACTCTTTAATTTCCAAGATGTGGACGGTTCCAATAGTGTTAACCAATTCAACCAGTGTAAGTGTACTGTATGTGATGAACGGTGGACGGTTGATGTATCTTTCATAATAGAATATGTACTTTTTGTTTGTGATCACTTGACCTAAGTATGAAAATAAAAACTGTTAAAATATCAATAGTGGGAATCGTCCTTTGTATTTCCTTCAAAATTCATCATACTATAAATAAAGATAGGATATTTTTTCGATTCTTTTGAAATGTAACGTACAAGAAAATTACGTACTGCATATTTAAGGTATTCAAAATTAAGTGACTAAGTATGTCTAAAGTGCGGGATGGAACCGTAATCACCTGTGTTAAGCAAAGAAAGCCTGTAACTTTGTTCTAAATTAAACAATCATTGTTTTAACGCAGTAGTTCTAATTGAATTGACATGCACAAAGTCCATAACTCTGGCATCAATTTTTTTTGTGTCATATACACTTTTCAGCGTGTATGTGTATTTTGGTTATTACCAAGTTTTCACTGTCCTGTTATATCGCCTATATATTGTGATAATAATTTGAATGCCATTAATTATGAGTCTATTGATAAAACTGTATGGTATACAGATGACAAAAATACTAAATAATTTTACTATCTGGTAAATTACATTTATTTTTTATGGAATTAGCGTGATACTGGTGATATTGAAATTACGTTTAACGCCGTTATACGTCGCAACGCCGTTAAACGTCGCAATTGCCGCTAAACGTCGCAGCACTAACGCTAAACGTCGCAACCACCGCTAAACGTCGCAACTGCCCTGCCGCCAAACGTCGCAACGTTAACGCTAAACGTCGCAAAAAAATCGACTGCCCCTAAACGTCGCACAACTTTAACGCTAAACGTCGCACTTAGTAGGGAGGTTCAGTATCGAACCTAAACATCACACATAAGTTCAGAGTAACTACTCATGGTTCTATAGCAACCACCAACATGTCCCTAGCAACCATCATTAAGTCCTTAGCAATCAATCTCGTGCCCTTAGCAACTGCATAAAAGTCCGAAGCAACCACTCCTGTGTCCATAGCAACCACTATCGGGCCCTAAACATCATCTTTAAGTTAATAGCAACCACTCTTGGAGCTTACGCAGCCTACTCATGGTCCCTTACAACCAGTATCTTGCCCTTACCAACCGCCTAAGTGTCCATGGCCACCATTCACACGAATCCCTTGCAACATACTAACGCACTGAGTATAGGATATAGTCTAGATACCCAGGGTATTATCTAGGATTTTTCCCTTGGGGTGGGGGTATCCAAGATCAGCTCGAAATTCCAATACTGGGGGTCCAATTCTTTAGTGCGGAGGGGGGTGATCGAAATAAAAATAATTCTCTATGAAAATTCTAGGTGTGGGGTCCGGACCCTCCTGAATCCTCCTCTTAGAGACAGGAGGCATCCGGGTAGAACCATCGACCTACCGCAAGCCAGCTGGAAGGCTTCCTCACTTGAAAAACGGACTTACCGGGTTTCGATCCCACAGCGGTGAAGGTCTACGTATATGTTATTATAATTTATTATAATATATATATGGGGCCTCCGTGGCCGAGAGGGTGAAGTCGCTAAATTACAATAACACACATATATATATATATATATATGTAGACCTTCACCGCTGTGGGATCGAATCCCGGTATGGTCGTTCGGATTTTTCAAGTGAGGAATATATATAAAGATCTTTATATATTGAAAAAAGAAGTAATTCAAGAAGGTCAATGACCAGCTTGAGGTACATTTTTTGCAAGATACAACCAGAAGTTAATTGTAAACAAAAAACATTCAAACTAGGAATTAAATATCTAATAACATCATTTAATTTTTATGGTGTTTATGTTTATATATCGATTTAATTTAATTCCAAGGGGGCCTCCGTGGTCGAGAGGGTAAAATCTTTGACTTTCACACTCACTCAGTCCCTCACCTCTTTCAGTTCGATGCCCGGCAGGGTCAGGGTTTTTCATGTGGGGAAGCTTTCCAGCTGGCTTCGGGAAGGTCGGTAGTTTACCCGGGTGCCTCTGTGCATACAGGGTTTCCTCCGTAATAAGTTGGACGTATATGATTGAAATACTGTCGCAGCGATGCAAAAATCTAAAACACACACACACACACACACACACGCACACACACACAAATGCACTTAATTACATCAACAGTGTACCAAACAGTTTTGTTTATATCGACCTGTATTCGGTAGAACATAAAATTATAGGTTGAGATATGTTTGAAACACCTTGGTAGAACAACTAACCTACCACATGCCGGCTTGAAGGCTTAGTCCAATTCAAATCCAAATTTACGGCGCAACCGGGATTCAAACCCATAATATTAGTCAGCATATATAAATATACATGTAAATCTTGATGCTCAATATTGAACTTGAAAATGTTATTAAAAGTACATTTTGGATAATAATGTTCATAACGCATGAAAACTAAAATTAAATATAATCTGAAAAGTCAAAATTCCCCATGAAAAAATTGCTTAAATGATCTCCATTTAAATGCAAAATACCCCCTACAAATAAAAAGTTGCTGATTTGCAATCAAACAGCCCCTCGCCGTGGGTTCGAATCCATGCTGGATCAATAGGATTTTTCATGAGAGAAAACCTTCCAGCTGGCTTGCTGTAGGTCGGTGGCTCTACCCGGTTGCCTCCGTACATTCGGGGTCTTCCCCCGTGACCTGGAATTAGCCAGACGTCGCTATATAACTGAGATAAACTTAAAATAGTCAGAAATAAGTCTATAAGTCTAAACACATACTAATAACACACTTAATACCGTACTCGTGGTCTGGTGTTAAATGTATCCACCCAATGATAATATCTAAATACATGTGTAGAGTTCAACTATTTCTAAATTGTCGATGGCAGATCTTACATATAAAGTCGCTGACTTTAACACTCAGCCCCTTACCTCTGTAGGTTCGAATCTCGACAGGGTCAAGGTTTGTCATGTAACTAAGGAAGCTTTCCAGCTGACTTGCGGAAGGTCGGTTGCATACCGGATGTCTCTGCGCATTCGGGGTCTTACTCAACCTGTAGTAAGCTGGACGTCGCTATATGAATGAAATACTGTCGCAGCGACGGTAAATCCAAACACACACACACACTCAATAATGAAGTACTGTTGCAGCGACGATGAATTCTAACAGCCATATCCATAACGAGTGGATGTGCAAGTATATCGAATTTTTTTTATGCAATTTCGATCTCATCGATATGACAAAATTTTGAACGGCATTTTATAGAGTACCCTTATTGACACTTGGCTTTAACAATCTACTTGAGATATAATATATAGTGCATTTAAACATGTAGTACCACGCCATAGAGATGTGACGGAGTACCTTTTAAAGTCACATTATCCTTACAACAGGCAACCAGCCCCGCAACTCCCCTTACATACCGATCACCAAGCAAAAGCAACTGACCCAAACCACGTTGTTCTGTTATATTTTTTTTCAAAACCGAGTTTATGTAACAGGTGGTGAAAAAATCATGGCTCGACCGGGACTCGAACCCAAGGTCTCAGGAATAGCGTTCCTGCACTAAATCAACTGGGCTATCGGGCCATATGTAGATATGCATATAGATGATTCACCATGACCTGCAAGTACAGACCGTGACATACTTCCCCTTCCCCTCCTCGAATTTCCAACTTGGAAATATGGAGAGTAAATGAAGTATTAAATAGTTAATGGTAGAGCTGTTAAGCATCGTACCAGCCACGGTCCCACGTTGGGCGCCAAATGTAACAAGTAGTGAAAAAATCATGGCTCGACCGGGACTCGAACCCAGGGTCTCAGGAATACTGTTCCTGCACTCTACCGACTGGGCTATCGGGCCACAGGTCGATATGCACATTGATTATTCACCATGATCTGTAAGTTCAGACCGTGACATATAAACATTTAAAAACAATAGCATCGAAGGTAATAACGACAAATAAGGTGATTCTTAATTATGTCGAAAACCGAAACAAACAATGAGAGAAAAAAAAAATAATTCCATAAGTAAACAATGTTAATTCCAGTGGATTTTTGAAAACAATTATATGTATAGTATTTTCTTTATATTTATTCTTCATAAAGGATTGTAAGTTAACATAGAAAATATTCATATAAAATACTTAAAAAAAAAATATATATATACATTTATGTTTATATATAATATTATTTAACAAGATAACATGTTTGCATATTAAACCAAAAAAAAAAACGTAATTTAATATAAAAATGACCCTAGGACGTGTATTATTCAAATACACAGGAAATAAAGCCCGAAATACTCCCTGATCCGACCAAGCATTCTCCCGGTTTGGTTTGTTTGGATAACCTATAATTCTTGAATTACGCCACTGTTTTCTATCAAAAGTACATGAATAAACATGTATAGACTTGGTCTGTTTTGGTATATGAATTGAATAAAAACATGCACACGAACACTATATTAAATAATTATAGCATTTTATCTTTGTCTACTAAACATGCATATTTAAAATAACTCATTTCTTATTTTTTGTACCTGACATTTAAATTTCATAAATAAATATATATATGAGTATTTCGTGTCAAATTGTTGTTTTTTATAGTTGATATTGTACTATTCAAATGACTAAAGGGATTTTGATGGAATATTTAGGCAACTAATTCGATCATACACATATACATAACTATTTTACCATTTCTTATATCTTTTCAAAAAAAATATATCCTATTCACAGTCATTGTGCTCTAAGCAATCAATCTCGTGCTTTACAATGTAAAACAAGGTTTTCTTTTGAAAAAATATTGTTTTTTCCTTCTACAATCTTTTTTGTTGAAGAAGCTGTTTCGGCCAATTTCGTGATAGTTGTTGCTATGGACCCAGGAGTGGTTGCTATGGACTTTTATGCAGTTGCTAAGGGCACGAGATTGATTGCTAAGGACTTAATGATGGTTGCTAGGGATATGTGGGTGGTTGCTATAGAACCATGAGTAGTTACTCTGAACTTATGTGTGATGTTTAGGTTCGATACTGAACCTCCCTACTAAGTGCGACGTTTAGCGTTAAGGTTGTGCGACGTTTAGGGGCAGTCGATTTTTTTGCGACGTTTAGCGTTAACGTTGCGACGTTTGGCGGCAGGGCAGTTGCGACGTTTAGCGGTGGTTGCGACGTTTAGCGTTAGTGCTGCGACGTTTAGCGGCAATTGCGACGTTTAACGGCGTTGCGACGTTTAACGGCGTTACAACGTTCTCTAAATTAGATTTAGATGTATATATCTGATAAATCAAATTTGATATAAACTTTTAAAGTTGGGTAAAAAGATATGACAAAGTATTTACTTAATGATTATTTTTATCAAACCAAGTATTTCAATCCGAAAGAAAAGAATATTTTGCCGTATTTATATCAGTACGGGGCTTGTGGTTTTTGATGACAGAATTTTTATTTATCTATATTTGTCTGAAATGTGATTACACACCTCATAAAGAGTGTTAAATTTTTTTTTAAAGTTCTTCCCCCTTTTTTCAATCACTCATAGGTGACCCATTTATTAGGATTTAAAGTTAATTCGAAAAGCGAAAATAAGATCTTCCATAAAAAAGATGTAAAAAATAAACAGGTATATATTTTTAAAAATGTGGAGGTCTTCTTTTGATGTGAATAAATGAACGAAAGATTAGCTTGTGATCAAGATTAGCAGATAAACACTTGATATTAACTTATATATAATAATCTAACAGAAATGTATATATCTGATTATTATAAAAATTGTCCTACATCCTTGAAATTCTACTATCTTATTGCATGCAAAAATAAAACTGTAATTCGAAACCGTACTATGTTTTTATACCATGCATTTGAAAAACGAAAACTTTTTTAACAGGAATTGATTAAAGAAAACAAATGGAAATTGAGTATCATGTGAACATCAACTACAAAATCTCAACATTCGTTTTATTCAAACTAGCATACGAGTTTTTTTGTACAAAATATAGGGAAGAAAACAATGTATGAAACTATAATTTTGTCACTGGCCAACCATGCATAAACTTGTCTTACTTCTTACATGTAATAATATGAATGTAATGAAGAACATTGCCAAATTCATTTTCCATGCCTTTTAAATGAGAGATAAAAATCAATAACCATGTTTGACTTGACTAATTGAGTTTACCGTCGCTTCGACAGTATTTCAGTCATATAGCGACGTCCAGCTAATTATAGGTGGAGGAAGACCCCGAATGCACGGAGGCATCCGGGAAGAACCACCGACCTACCGCAAGCAAGCTGGAAGGCGTCCTCATATGAAAATCCGAATGACCTTGCCGGGATTCGAACCCACGCGGTGAGGGGCTGAGTGTGTGTTAAAATCAGAGACTTTACCCTCTCGGCCACGGAGGCCCTAATTACCATGTTTATTTAAATATGTTATATTAACTTTATAAATAAGGAATCATTGGTGACAGGAGATTTGTAAACTTTGCACACACTTTCCACTTTTTGGACTAAACTAAATTACGACCACGCATTGTAATAGGCATATCACCTTGCAAAAGTCTTAAGTTTTTTATACGCTCCATTTGTCGTTCAACGTGACGTTTAGCATTATTCGATATGTCTCTAGGTCGCTGAATTTCACCTATTGAGAATTTACAGTGTCAACGTTGAAATGTTGGTATAATAAATTTTATTTCTTTTGGGGTTGTCAAGTCAGAGATTGTGAAGTCTTTGTCTGCCATTATAGAATCACCTACTTCACACAAGTCGACTATGCCACTCTGTCTTGTCAACTGCTTGCCACTTTTTGAAACAATCCATAAAACTAAAACAGATGTTACGTGACCTAATGGACTGATGCTCGTCAAAGACTTCAATATAATGTGAGATTTATATTCACTTTTTCTTAGATAATTTCAAAAACAGGAAACTAAGATTGTTTCTGCTTTGATTTCTTAGTAGTCTATGAGTACATTTGTATCAGGGAATTTGTTTTTAAACAGGTTCGGCACATTGTACTTTATCCCGACATTGAAGGACGCAGAATTAGAAATAAAATTCTAACGTATCTATTCATGTAGTCAATAATCTGGTGCACGCCGTTGAAGGTAAACATGTCACATTAATAGAGCCAGTAGCTCAGTTGGTAGACCATTCGCCATGTAAGCGAATGGCTCTGGATTCGAGTCCCGTTGGTGAACTTCATTTTAAATGATCTCATCAATGAGTTTTCGACCGTGCTCCATTTCGTATCTTATTACAAATCTCTGGTCCATATTGTATACCCTCCCCCCCATATTTCCACAAACAATCCCAGTGTAGGTCATGGTGTCGACGGGCTCAGTGGTAGAAGGGAAAGCCAAACGACAATAGATTGAGTTTTATATATTTATATTTGGCACATCCGCAAAGGGACGAAACTCTTCAGTAGTCTCCGACTATCTTAAAAATAGATACATTTTCTGACATAAATAAAAGATCGCATATAATCATATTAAATATTAGCATGTCAGTATATGAAATATTAAATATATTTACTTTAGTTTGGACATAGAATACTCAGCAAGAATCACGATGATGATTACATAATACAATCAAACATTGTAGTTGTACATCGGATTGAGTTTCAAATATTAACAATTTAGTTAATTACACCATTTAATAATAAAACATATAAGGAAAAATAAAGATGATAAATAAATAATAATTACCTTATATTTATATTTCCATTCACGTAACAAAATGGCGTTGTATGTTTAGTATTTGTGTAAGTTTGAATTAGTCCGTCGGTCAATGATTGGTCAGTCAAATCGAGTCCGAAATCAAAGTACTGAGAAGGCTGAAATTAAAACTACAATTACTAA
>CM037786.1:45268846-45318846 GCA_021229015.1 Solen grandis | reverse complement strand
ATACATCTACACTAATTTTCAACCCTATGACAATGGCATCGTCATACACAAGTGCTGTGATTCTCCATTCTGTTCTATAGTATCGTATTCTGTTCTCCAGCATCCATACTGTCTGGTCCTCTGTTTGTGTACTAATTGATGTTGCTTAGAAGCACGTCTGTGTTCCAACATTCTGAAAGTAACAAATATACTTGAAATTGCCACAAACCACATCTTCTATAAAACTATATAAGATGAAGTTTAATTAAAACCAAAACGTAATAAAGTTGCAACTAAAATAAAAGTTAATAGGGTATTATGATGTTTTAAAATAAAATGAATATAAATATTAATGAATATTTGGAGATGTAAAGAACAATTAAACTATTTATCAATACCAGATAGTTATATAACCTAAGCCTTCATCAGAGATTGTAAAGAACGGTATTTATACATTATCCCATCAATTCTATATTCCACTTTATTTTGCTATTGAATGTGAGTGTAATCAATTAAGATAAACTTAGTGTTCTTGGTTTTTTGGACAGATACAAGGATAAGGTCATTGAAATTCAGTTAAACATCAAGAATGGACTAGGAACTGTCTTGAATGAATGATGTCTCATCACCCCTCGTCACGCCATCCTCACTTTGGGAAGCCACAGGTGTTTCAGCTTCCAAACGTGTTGCAGTAAACGGCTTTCACTGACAGGACAAAGCCATAATGCACATTTGTTACTTGTTTCATCAAGAATCTTAAATGATAATAACATAAAACGTAAGAAAATTGGTTTATGTGATAATGAGTTGCAGGAGAACACAGTCAAAGGTTGATGACTTTATGACGATATCCACAAAGGATAATGTGGTTAACGTTTAAAGTGTGAGGCAAAAGTGCTTGAACCTTTTAAAACATTTATTCTCAAGTCAAAGTAAACGTAATTTTCTACACTGCACATGCCATAAGAACATAGTTCTTTATGAACCACTGTACGTGGCTCTTACTTCAGAGTTATATAAGAAAACATATCCATGTGTTAGTTGAATTACAAATAAACGTGCAGAACTTGGAAATATTTCATCGGTCCCCAAGGCAGTTGAAAATCTAAATGATAGCGTATGCGGCCATGGTGATCCCTTGAGATTAGGTAAAGGGTCACTGCATAGTAGTATATATTCATTACAATGAAACGTTTTCAATACAATCTTATTTGGATAATTCATTTTCCAAACGTTTGCTCTGCGTCAAATGGTGAAGGGATACTGGCCTTCCATTAATAACATTGCCTTGATAAATTATTTTACACACACAACACTATTTCAATGTTTTTAATCGTTTGCATTACTTTTATTACAATTCAGCAATCGAAACGTTTATCAACCGTGCAGCATATTAAAGGAAAGTGCCAGGAAGTATTGAACTGACCATTCTACACTCAAACACAGTGGCTCATAAAATGTTATTATTTGATTTTCTTTTCGGCACGCTCTTTGCGGGTTGCCAGTGCGGCGCGGGATCAAATTTGGGGGTAATAAACACGTGCACGGCATTCGAAGGTCGCTCTTTGTGTTGTAAGTAACAAAAATATTTAGGGATGATTTATTTTACTTTTCTTAGTTTTCTTTTTGGTTTATTTAAACTATTATTGATTTTAGGCAAGACTGTGGGACCTTATATTGTAGATACGGTAGTGTTTGCTTATTTACTTGAATATTTTATTCATTTCCTATTTGGCTTTTGCTTTGGTTTATTGCTGGCCAATGCTAAACGTTTTTCGAAATAAAACAACAACAACAAAAAAAATAAAAAAAAATAAAAAGAAATAATTTATTTTCGGACGAACGTTGTGAGGGAGAAAATAAAGCAAGCTACCTACTGGCACAGGGTAAAACTTTTGTATTTTTTCACTACTCACTCAAACACTCATGCCAAGTATGACCATACAATACACACATTATATATATTTTTTGTGACACTCATTTAAGTGCATAATTTGCATGTTCGATGTCCATGAGGACTCAACATCAAGTAATTGTGACGAAATCTAAAATTACTTTGTTAGTTTATCCTGTTGTCATTATGAATTAATTGCTCAAACCAAAATGAATTTCATATTTAGAGTAGTATGTTCATAAGAAGGGAAGCATTACTGGGTATATTGGCCACTTAATGTATTCCTCGCTAGTAATAACCATTAATGTAAAAAAACAATACATCTATGTCAAATAATTGTTACGAGGTACGGGATGATAAATTCATTTTAGAGTTTGTTTATACATTTAAGATTTCGAAATCAAACACCTATTTCAAAAAATGTGGATAGTCTAATTTAGCTAAAAAAGACCAATTAAGGGTTGATAAAATAATGAAATCTTCGAATCAACCACTTAAGTGTTTATTGAAAAGTGCAATAAACTTTCACGCCAGACACTTCGATGTCGGATCGTATGAGTTCTATAATTAAACATCTTAAATGTACAAGCTTGTTGAATAATTGAAATATCTATTATTTTCATAGGCTAAAAACAGATTATATGATCAGTACATGCATAAAACATAATACAATTTAAACTATTATAAAATATTCAAAATTACAAATTGCTTATATGCATAATAATATAAGCATGACATATTTGTTGATTATTTGACTCAAAGAAAACCAAGATAAGTCCAATATCTCATTTAGTAATGTTATAACCCCATTCTCCAGCACTTAAGTTCAGAATCGACCCAGCCATTGCATCAATAAACGACCTATTTCTTCGATAAAATGTTCTAAATTTTGAAATTCTCTACATAAACTATTAAATGCAATAACTGTTGATTTTTGTTTGACTATGTTACCAACAATCATTTTGGAAAAGTGATACCTTAATTTTCGCTAAAACTCACGACTTCTAAGAAAAGGAATATACATGTAAAACCAACAATAGAGATAATGACTTTCGTTTTATCTATATCTCTAATCCCATTATTACAGCATTCGCATTCTCGTTTAATAGAAGTTTTGGAGTCTGTGTTGACTTAGTGAAAAAAGGTTTAAGGTCATTTATGTAGAACGATCTTCCAAATTTGAGTCTGTGTTATCATTTATGTCATTAATGTACATCATGAAGACCAAAGAAAAGCTGGAATCATCTTCGCTCAATCAAATACTAGAGGCCATAATCATCTGATAAATTTATCATTATTCCTTTTAAAGATATCAATTTTTAGTCGTTTCTCTTGTTTAAAAATTTTTTTTTACAAATAAAATTTATAGGTCATTGTTATCTCTTATGTTTTCAATTTCCTTATCATCATGAGTCAAAAGTATTTTAAATTGATTGAATAATTCATCTTTTTAAAGTTTTCGCTTATTTCGTACGTTTTATTCAAAAGACTTTTCTTTTTAAATTTCACGAGTTTTTGTCTTCGCTGTCTTGCTTACCGCTAATCAGCTTGAAATTTTGTAAAGGTTTTGATAATCCTCTGTGATTATTTTATCTTCAAATATTTGGTTATGCCACAATGTACCAAATGAATTATATAATACCTGTACCTACAGGCCTTTGAAAAACCCACCCATTCCATCTAGAGGACTTTGATACCCCTCTAGTTTTTGGCTAGAGGAATTTCGAAGACCCTACCACTTGTGGACCTAGAAGATTTTGAAGCAAGTTTTATTTACATACATTCTGACACCTGTTACTTTAATACAAATTTGCACACTATAGCAACATCATGCACAGTATGTCAATTTAGGTCAATATAAATAAGAAATATATATTTTTAAAAAAAATATGCGGTATTGATTGAGATTAAAATAATAGAGAATATAGAATAGTCATATCATTATCTGTAAAGCAATTACATAAATAAAAAAGGAAGTCGGCATAAGCATTAATAAAAGAACCCCCTTCACCCAACGTAATCGGCGGAAAAATTAAACGGTCTATAATATACTGTAGGTATTTATAATGTTTAAAACGTTCGGCCCGAAACAAGTCTAAAATGTGCATCAAAGTGAAGTGTGTTGATAAAATAACTTTATATCTATCAATGAAACTGCAAATATTTTCTTGTCTTTTTGTGTATAAAAAATTTGATTTGTCTGGAATATGTCCCATGTTTGTAATAAGTGGCTCTTAACTACAATCAAAGGAAATAAAGTTGACAGAAGATCATTTGGGAAATATTTCGGCGACATTTTTCAAACCTGGTTCATTATACTCAAATGCATTTCGATATCTCTCGCAGTTCCACAAGTATACGTTTTAGACTAGTTATTAGCGCCTTCTAATCCTGTTTTGGCGTATTGTTTATCCCGCTATCAAGTTATGTTCTGCATAACTAAAGGCTTTCTCCAATACCGCCCAAATAAGAGTATTATTATTGATGATACAATTGTCCAATTACTGAAGTCTGAAAGTGGGGACATGGTTTAGTGATGATATGTATAATGTAGACAGGTCACCATGACTTTTCCATACTGTAAAATATGTCCCCAATCCCACCATCCTTACGTTACCCATTTGATACTGTAGTAACTACTTATTTTATTTTCAGCAATTTAGTAAAATACTAAAATATTTCGATTTTCCTATTTTATGGGTATGTTTAAAATAATGTTTAACACAATTTATGACCATGTACAATGTAGGTTATACGTGATTCTTCAATGCAGTTGGTCAATCTTTTGATTGATGCTGGAGTAAATAGTGTCTCTATGTTATAAAATCGCCACCCTCGGTTGGTGATAATTAGCAGGTCACCCTGGGCGAATTTTTCTGTCTACGTACTCCATTTGATGTACTCTAATTACAATGTTGAAAGGAATCAATTCTCCTATATTCTTTTATACATCCTTTTAGGATTCCTAGCTTTCATAGCTCAATTTCAGCATATCCGTGTTGTAGATTAATCATTAGATCGGTTTAAAAAAAACTGAGAGGTTCAGAGAGTATGTACTATAGTTGTGAGTGATTGCGTCACACATAACTAATAGACATCTTATCACCGTTAAAATAGTTCCTACTTTCTAAACATTCGATTCTCTACTTTGAAAGTCGAAGAAGCTCTCAGTTATGTAAAGCCGATCGAATGGTTAAATATAACTCTACGACACAGGTGTGCTGAGATTTAGCGAAACAGAAACAATATTTTTGTGTCAATAATAAATATTTACGAGACACAATTATAGTCTGTGGCATAAAAGCATGAACGAACTAATTTCTCTATGATATTGCATAACTATCACTTTACCATGCCGAGGAATATAGTTTGTTTTGATGCAAAGGTGGCTCGTAAATAATTTTGATAGTCGTAAATATGCAGATTTACAATAAACTTAATGTTATAACCCCGCTTTAGCCTTGCGCTATCTGGCTAAAATGAATTCACCCTGCATATCTGCAGCTCACCAAACAGTCTTTCACTTGAGACACACACAAACTTCACTGCCTTCAGCGCTTTGATTTTTTAATATGGTAGGATCGCAACAAGAATAGCAATTACAATTAACAAGAATTATCAATAATGATGAATAATTTAGTACCATGATATCGTTAATGCGGAATTTCCTCTCTCCTGCTTGAAGTTCTTGTTCTATATATACACAATATCAATATGTCCTAGATGCTATTGTAAAATCGGTATAAAATGATATGCTTTTTTAACGCTTTTCTTTGGATAAGGTTAAATTCAGTATTTACAACTCCCGAATCACAAAATGAAGTGGGGCGACATTGGAATACCCCACGTTGTTCCGTCTCATCCAGTTCCGGTTCGCTTCGCCGTAGGCTTTGCAAAATGTTCAATATATTTTCATATTTTAGAGTCATTAGCTATTCAATGACGTCTCGTTCTAGGCAAAATTCCATTCCGGTAATACAGCGTATTCCTGCAACATAAACTGTCGTATTTCTATGTTCTTCTATCAAGAATACATGATATCTTTTTCTTTTGACATCATATCGAATTAAATAAATGTTGTATCTACGTGATTTCAAAAGTCCAAGTAATGTTCACAATATAAACCTATATTCACTGAAAGATTTTTATCAATTATGAATTTATTGTTATTTAATAATTAGGTCTATTAAACACATGTATTGTCCATGTGAATTCGCATAATGATTATAAAAGAATGGTATTACAGATCTTTTTCAAGGTATTCAAAATATATATAATATGTATTTCTGCATATAGATCCCATCATTTTATTAACAGTATTGTTCTTCGTCCCTCGAAATTTCAAGATAAATGACATTCATTACTGTTGGGTTTCAACCTAAAATGTAATAATTCAAGATTTCGTGCTTCAAAAGCAATGACGAAAGATATCTGCATACTAATTATGTAAATTCTACATTGATAAGCATAAATGAAAGAACAAGTTATATCAATATCACTCTTGATATATTCCATTGTAAACTTAGCAGTAAGCTAAACAAGATGCTGATGATTAAGAGTCAGTATCACTGGGTATATTTTATTAGGCAACATGAATAACAAGACGTACACATCTGCCTCCGCAATGACCCTAAGATCATTTAGGCAATATACACACTCATACTTGGAAATATTTCATCGGGTCCCAAGGCAGTTCGAAACCCAGATGATAGCGTATGCATCCATGATTGGCCCTTGTGATCAGCAAATTCTTCACTGCACAGTCGTCTATAATCATTCCACTGAAACGCTTCAATACAATCCGTCATCTTTGGATCACATATTTTTCAAACGTTTGCTCTGCTTAAACCGGTGAATAGATACTGGCCTTCCATCAATTGCCTCGAAGAAATTCTTTCACACACACAATATTTCGATGTTTTTATTCGTTTGCATTACTTTTTTCAATTCAGCAACTGTAATGTTTATCTTCCGTGCCGTTTTACAAAGAAAAGTGTCCGAAAGTAAACATAATAATTTTTGCGTACTTAGATATATTGTTGCCTGAGGGCGAATCCAGAAGTCACCGATAACAGGGCGAACGTTCTATGCACTCGGTTATCGGGATCAGTTGCGATATTGGTCCTCCTTTATGGTATAAAAAATATCAGTTGAAATCATATGCAGAATTAAGATATTGGATCTTGTTTGCCGATGATATTTTATTGTTTAAAGCTAATTCAGGTTTAATCATATACAACAAAATTCAAAAGACTGTGGTCTTAAAATAAATATTTATAAAGCAAAAAAAAAAAAAAAAAAATACTTTTGAAAAAAGAATAAAAAGTAATTTTAACTCAGAATTTTTCATTAATTATGAGAAGATCGAAACGGATGACAGTTTAATATGTTGGTGTTAAATTACATTTACTTTTCGAGTTATTTTGTCAGGAGACAAAGTTTTCACTAACCTTAACGAAGGAGAGTAGAAAAAAACTTTTTTTTTATAATTACTTGGTTATCTGTGAAAGAAACTGCTTTAAAGGTGATTTTGAAACATTATCGGGTAAGACGCTAATGACGTATGAACATTTACTAATTGATAGAAATATACATAAATGTACATCTTTTATCGTCATATCGATATGTCTGTCTTCGACCGTTTTCAAAACTAAATATGACAAGGGTATACTTATAAAAGCATTAAAGCATTACATAAAGGACGTAAAACAAAAGCAAAACACCAGACCAGAAACGATAAAAAACATCTCATGCATATGAATATTCAAAAAGAACGAGGAAAGGAATACATTTTAAAAAATTATATATTTCAGAGACGGCAGTTTGATTTTTTTTTTTACATTTGTTATTGACATTATTGTATAAAATTCATGGCTTTATTACAAGAATATGTTCCTCTAATGTGATCATATTTGGGAAAGCATAACAGAAAATGATCATAGGTTTAAAATTGCTTCATATCAGTATATAATTTGCATGTTCGATATTCATGAGGTTTCAACATTTAGTAATTGTTACTTAGTTTAAAACTGCTTTGTTACTTTATCCAATTGTCAATACGAAATGATTGGATATATTGATCATACCCAAATTAATTTTATTTTTGAATTAAATGTGCATCAGAAGCTAAGCATTACTGGATATATTGGCTACATGTTTCCTCGCTAGTGCTTAAATGAATATAAAAGCAATAATTTTAATTCAAGTAATTGTTCCTATGTTATTGTTTTGGAAAGGTATGTGATGTCTGTAAAACACAGAAATTGATAAATACATTTAAGAGTTTGTAAATACAAGGTCTCGAAATCAAAGACAAACTTCAGCAATATAGATAGGTAGAATTCCACTGTCTAATTTAGATACAAGTGCAATAACTTTTCATGCCGGACAAAATTTAACATTTTGAATTTTGTCGAACTTGTTGAAAGTAATATTAATTAATTTCCTTGGCTTAAAGCAGATCATATCAGTGAATCAACAGAAAAATAAAAGTTAAATATTATTAGATATTTAAGATAACAAATTACTCTGATATACAATAATATAAGCCTGGCATATTAGTAGATATTTTAATCGAAGTAAACCAAGATAAGTCTAATATTCCATTTAGCAATGTAATAACTCCATTCTTCAGCACTTAAGTTCAGTATCGACCCAATCATTGCGTCACATAACGACCTATTTCTTAAATATTATGTTCTACAATTTGAAATTCTCTATATAAATCATAAAATGCAATAGCTGTTGATTTTGATTGACTAAGTTACTGTAATAATCATTTTGGAAAAGTGATTACTTTAATGTTCGATAAAGCTCATGATTTCTAAGAGCATATTATATAGGAAAAATTGTTTTGAAGAATTAATAATGACTTTCGTTATATATATATGTCTTTAATCCCATTTTTACAGCAAGTTGCATTCTCGTTTAATTTGATTTTAGGAGTCTCTGTTGACTCAGCGAAACATAGTTGATCATCAGCATTTAGTACTAAAAAGATTTAGGTCATTCATGCAAAATAATCTTCCAAATTTACGTCTGTGTTATCATTAATGGCAAAAATGTACATCATGAAGACCAGAGAAAAGCTGTAATCATCTTCCTTTAATCAAATACCAGAGGCCATAAAATCATTGGATATCTGCAAATATAATATATAGTAATCATATTTTAATCGTATCTGCTTGTTTTAATTCATTTTAAGACATACATTTATTCATTTCAAGATTACAAATGAAACTCATCGGTCATTGTAATCTCAAATGTTTTCATTTTCCTTATCATCATATGTCAAAAGTATTTTCAATTTATTGAATAATTCATCATTTTGAATCATTAAAGTTTTCGCTAATTTCGTACGTTTTATTCAAAAGATTTTTTTTTAATTTCCACGAGTTTTGGTCTACCGCTGATCAGCATAAAATTTCGTAAAGGTTTTGATAATCCTTTGTGTTTATTTTATCTTCTAATTTTCATTAATATTTTTTTTTCATTTTCATTATAATCGGGAAAACTGGAATATAAATATAGTGAAACAGACTAAAATATACTGCAGGCATTTAAAACGTTCAAAACGTTCTGTCCGAAAGAAGTCTAAAATGTGCATCAAAGAGATGTGTTTTGATATAATAACTTCATATTTATCAGTGAAACTGCATACTTTATTAAAATTTCGCGAAGTACATAATTCAGCTAGTTGTCATCACCACATACAATAGTGCATACATTTTCTCTGGGAGTATTGGATTTGGAATATATATCAAAGAACATAAAATACTCAATCGGAACTGTCTTACGTCATCGTCCCTAAGTAGGTCAAAAGCGGGTTAGAAAGCTACGCCGAAAAAAGGAATTAGCGCTCTTACCTTTAGTATAACGGCTCTTATATTCTGTAAGTTTACTTGGCAATCAAATATGAATGCTGCCACAATTAAATGGCCACGATCATAAAAATGCAAATTTATTCAGCATCGACCCTCGAAAAAGACGGAACTAGCCGCATATTGTCACGAATATTAATGAGATTAGCTTACAAACAGCTGTTCTTTTAGGATCCGATATCGATATCGAACAGATTATGACAGGATTGAAAAATGCCGTTTAGAGGATTACAATTTAAGCCAAAAAACAAAAACAAATTGGTTTAAAGTTTTAACTTAATGTATTTAAAGACTGAACAGAATGCGACATCGTTTATGAAAATCATCACGTTGACACTGCTGGTCCTTGGTATTGGAGAAAACCGGAGAACCCGTAGAAAACCCACCGGTTCGAAAGGTTGATCCAAATCCTTTCATGTACATCATCGACCCGACTTGAGAGGAAACCTGGGCTGCATTGGTAAAGCGCCAGTGCGTTAATCATTTCGCTATACGGAAAATTTTGAAAATAAATGATATGAAAAATAAATAAAGATAAAAAACGCATATGTTTTTGTATTTTTGCGTAAGTGATGTACAAATGTGAATATGAAATTCGATTTGTCTGGAATATGCCCCATGTTTGTAATAAATGACTCTTAACTACAATCGAAAGAAATAATGTTGACAGAAGATCATTTCGGAAATATTTCGGCGACATTTTTCAAACATGGTTCATTATATTCAAATGCGTTTCGATATCTCTCGCAGTTCCAACAACTAAACGTTTTAGACTAGTTATTAGCGCCTTCTAATCCTGTTTTGGCGTGTTGTTAATGCCGCTATCAAGTTTTGTTTTACATAACTAAAGGCTTTCTCCAATAACGAACAGACAATAGTAATTATTGTTGCTGATAAAATTGTCCAATTACTGAAGGCTGAAAATGGGGAAATAGTGAAGTGATGATATGTTTAATTTAGGCAGGTCAACGTATTTTTAATACTGTAAAATATACCCCCATCCCACCATCTTTACTGTAGTAACTACTTATTTTATTTTCGGTAATTTAGCAAAATACTAAAATATTTCAATTTACTTATTTTAAGGGTATGTTTGAAATAATGCATAACGCAAGTTATAATCGTACATGTATAATGTAGGCTATACGGGATTCTACAATGCAAATGGTCACTTTATTAATGTTTGTTCGTTTGTTTTATTCCAACTAATAGTATTTCAGTCATCTGGAGACTATGTCTACTTAACTTACCTATTTAAGTTTACCGTCGCTTCGACAGTATTTCAGTCATATAGCGACGTCCAGCTAATTGCAGGTGGAGGAAGACCCCGAATGCACGGAGGCATCCGGGTAGAACCACCGACCTACCGCAAGCCAGCTGGAAGTCTTCCTCACACGAAAATCCGAATGATTCTGCCGGGTATGTCTACTTGAGATAGATAAAGTGCAGGCACTCAGAAGTGTCACGTCGTAGATATGTGGCATGATTATTATCCTGACACCAAGCTAACCCGTCCTGGAACTACCCTTGCTGCACGCCAAGTAAGGGAGCTATACAAGTACCATTTGGCGACCTTGGTAAGTCTCGACCGGTACTATAATTTAGTAGTAGTAAATAGTATTAATAGGCATATCTTAAAGTATAGAGATAATATGGCATTCATCATAGAATTGTCGAGCAACGTGATTTCAAGCGTATTTTGCCGATGACATCTGAAACATAATTAATAAGAAACGTGAATAAAAAATATCGAGGTGCCATGGTATTGCCATGTGTAATTCAGAACCAGCATTAATAATGCATTTGTATCCTGTATTAAATTAAGCAGTAATAGACTGGTAGATTTGTTGAAATGTCTAAACTGCATGTACATAATTATTAAGAATACCAGTTTCTACAGAAAGTTAAAATCATCTATATGACGAGTTTGTGATAAAGCAATGCTCTTTTGTCCAGATTTTCATGTGGAAAATTCCATTTCAGAAATTAATTTGATTTTCCCACTGGTTTGCAAAACCGAAGATTTCTCTAGACTAATATTTTCTTTTTTTTCTTCAAGGTCTTCATTTTAATGCATCAGGCTTTTATGTAACTTGAGAATGCTTTAAAAATAAATGGTCCTCGGCAAATGTTTATTCATCATATAATTTTAAAACATTCTGAGGATTTATAACCCGTCATGGTTACATGCATACGATGCATACGGCGGTACCCCATGCTAATGACCAATCAGATTCAAATTCAATTGTTCATCTTCACTGTCCCCTGTCATAAGTGTGTACAATGGCAATTATATCCTAGCACTAATTGCTTTACCACCCATACATGCCCACACCCCAATAAAACACGTGGAAAGCATACTGTTGCAAGCTAATTAGCACTATGTGTACAAACTTCCAAAGAGATCAATTTGTGATTACATTCATGAGACATACATGTGTACACAGTACAATCATCAGTAAGGAAGTTGCATCTTCACAAATCATTATTCGTACATCATATGAAGGTTTTACATTTTCTAGTTTTATAATCCTTGTTAACGCCACATTTCTTATTTATATTTTTTTTCAATTCAAGTTTTAAAGCAATCTTTAACTTATATCTTAACAAAATCAAAAACAGTCGACTGTGAACTAGCATTAGCAAATCACCCTGGGCGAATGATTCTACGAGTATCTACGTACTCCACATGATGTCTACTTTTGAATTTCAGCTAATGCTATATAACTGAATAGAAAGGATATCTTTTACTTGATCTGCACTAGCCTGCACCTGAAAATCATATTTGTTCCAGTGTGCTCGTGGTTGTTTAACTAATGCCTAAGTACAACTGGTGAAAAAAAAATCAACCCTCGATGTGGAAATAGACAAATTTCCTCCTGATGGCTCTCGTTGTTTGAGCCATACAAAACGGACCAGTCCCATGAGAAATGGCACTTATGAGGCATCGAGGATGGTCCGTTAAACCTTCACTGATGCTTCAAGTATGGTCGCATAACTTCCGAAAATATCCTCTGACCAAAGCCATTGAATCATCGGGGATGGCTTTTCAGTGTTTGTTCAAGTTCCGCGGAACCATCTCAGTATCAATTTCCGAGACAAAGACTGCCTAGTTGGACTAAGGCATAAGCTAAATGAAAGCCGAGGTCCATGTGCATTTATTAATCAAAACGCTTATATTCAATGTTGATATACTATATTTTGGTATAAGCTGTTTTGAAGTATATCTTTATATGAAATCATTAGTTATTTGTTTTGAATTATTATACAATTTTTGATGATGAAGTATATTACAAAACCATATTACATATTCACACACAGCGTATTTGGTTAGATAAATAATTTAATAATAATTATCAATAATGATAAATGATTTAGTACCATGATGTCATTTATATGATTTCCTCTCTCCTGCTTGTAGTTCTTGTTCTATATATACACAATATTAATATGGCCTGGATGCTATTGTGAAATCGGTTTAAAATAATATGATTTTTAGTTTTTTTTTAGATTAAAAATAAATCCAGTATTAACAACTCCCGCTTCTCAAAATGAAGTGGGGCGACATAGGAATACCGCACGCTGTTCCGTCTCATCCAGTTTCGGTTTGCGTCGCCGTAGGTTTTACAAAATGCTCAATATATTTACATTTTTTATGTTTAATTTTTATTCAATCAGACAACCTTTTCATTTCTACGATCTGATAATTGAATATTTATGGCCGATAAAAGCCCACTGGATATTTTCTGGTAGCCATTTAGTCTACATAATGTAATTATTTCTCGAAGACCTATATCAGAAACATTACAGTTACTTCTTGAAAATGAGCCAATCTATCGGACGACAGTGGCTAATTAAAAGAAAAACTCTGTCTATGATGAGTGTCTTCGATGAAGTGTTGCTATTACAGTAAAATCAGCGGAAGTCGGAGGAATTATTTTCCTATCTCTGTGCGTATATCTAGAAATAAATTCATAGCGTTTGCATCGGAACGGACCAAACTCCGGCGCAGTGGATTGGCTTCAAATCATTCTCTGCCAAACTGAGTACCACGTGACCATGTTGTGTATCATGTGATTGACAAAATATGGCAGTCTACAGACATGGCGTTTTAAACACCACCCAAACCTATACTCCCAAGTTTTCTTTTTGTTTTTCCTTTTTTTTGATTGGCCTATGTATTTTAATATCTTAAATATAGAAACACCAAGGCACAGTCTAATAAAATACTTGAGGACATTTTACTTTCGCTTTCAATTTCGATACCTGGTTTGTTGTTGTCGTGTAAAATGTTCTGATAGAAGTAAAGCATTTTTTTGTTATTTGGACTTTTTTTAATTTAAATAAAAATAATAATAATTGAACTTATGAAATAGCACAGACTGTGGTAAGGTAATTCAACTCTTTGTAGCAGAGAGATCTTGTGAGATCTCCTGCTTGGTGATTGCGAATAAATTACAATTAAAGACTAACAAAATATGCAAGAATAGCTATTAAAAGTCGTCGTGTTCTGGGTAAAATGTCATTCCGGTTATACAGGGTATTCCTGAGACATAAACTGTCGTATTGTCCATGTTCTTCTATCAAGAATATACGATTATTTCTTTTGACATCGCATCAAACTAAATACATGTTGTATCTACTTGATTTCAAAAGTTCAACGGATGTTCACAATATAAACCGATATTTACTGAAGATTTGTATCAACTGTGAAGTTATTGTCAGTTAATGATAAAGTCTACGAACTATTAAACACGTGTATTGTCTATGTGAATTCGCATGATTCTTTTTGTTAATAGTTTTGTCCGTCGTCCCCCGAGATTTCAGAAGAAATGACAATCGCTACTGTTGGGTTTTGATTCTTAAAAGTAATAATTTAAGTTTTCGTGTTCTTCTTCAAAGGTACATCTTTTAGCTGTAAGCTAAACAAATGGCTGATGATTCAGAGTCAGTATCAATGGATATATTTTATAAGGCTACATGAATAACTAGACGTACTCATCTGCCTCAGCCACAACATCCGTCCATTAAATTCTAAGACCATTTAGGCAACATACATACTCATACTTGGAAATATTTCATCGGACTCCAAGGCATTTCGAAATCTAGATGATAGCGTATGATGGTCCCAAATTCCTCACTGCACAATCGTCTCTTTTCATTCTATTGAAACGCTTTCAATACAATCCATCATGTTTGGATCACATATTCTTCAAACATTTGCTCTGCTTAAACTTGTGAATAAAAACTGGCCTTCCATCAATTGCCTCGAATAAATTCTTTCACACACACATACAACAATATTTCGATGTTTTTATTCGTTTGCATTATTGTTTTCAATTCAGCAACTGTGACGTTTATCTAACGTGCCGCTTAACAAAGAAAAGTGCCCGGACTTAAACATAATAATTGATGCGTACTTAGATATATTGTTGCCTGCGGGCGAATCCAGATCTCATCGATTACAGATTGGACGTTCTAAGCACTCGGTCATCAGGATCGGTTGCGATATTGATTCTCCTTTATGGTATAAAAAATATCGATTTAAATCATATGTAGAATTAAGATATTGGATCTTGTTTGCCGATGAAATATTATTGTTTACAGCTAAATCAGACAATTAATTATATACAACCTTCAGAAGAATGGGGTCTTAAAATAAATATTTATAAAACAATAGAAAAAAAGAATAAAAAGTAATTTTTTTTCATTAATTATGAGAAGATCGAAACGGATGACAGTTTAATATGTTGGTGTTAAATTACATTTACTTTTCGAGTTATTTTGTCATGAGACAAAGTTTTCACTAACCTTAACGAAGGAGAGTAAAAATCTTTTTTTTAATTACTTCGGTTATCTGTGAAAGAAACTGCTTTAAAGGTGATTTTGAAAGATTATCGGCTGAGACGCTAATGGCTTATCAACATTTACTAATTGATAGAAATATACATATATGTACATCTTTTATTGTCATATCGATATGTCTGTCTTTGGCCATTTCCAAACTAAATATGACAAGGGTAAACTTATAAAAGCATTAAGTGATATAAAGGCAGAAAACAAAAGCAAAACACCAGACCAAAAACGATAAATAAACATCTCATGCATATGGATATTTAAATAGAACGAGGAAAGGAATACATTTTAAACAATTATTCTTCACAGAAACGGCAGTTTGATATTTTTTACACTTGTGATTGACATAACTGTACAAAATTTCATGGATTTATTACAAGGGTATGTTCTTCTAATGTGATCATATTTGGGACAGCACAACAGAAAATGATCTTAGGTTTGAACTTGCTACATATCAGTATATAATTTGCATGTTCGATATTCATGAGGCTTCAACATTTAATAATTGTTATTTAGTCTAAAACTGCTTTGTTACTTTATCCAATTGTCATTATGAATTGTTTGGAGATATTGATCATACCCAAATCAATTTTATTTTTAGAATAAAATGTGCATCAGCAGCTAAGCATTACTGGATATATTATCCACGTAATACTTCCTCGCTAGTGTTTACATGAATATCAAAAATAACAATTTTAATTCAAATAGTTCCTTTGTTATTGTTTGGATAAGGTATGTAATGTATGTAAAGCACAGAAATTGATAAATGCATTTAAGAGTTTGTAAATACAAGGTCTCGAAATCAAAGACAAACTTCAGCAATATAGATAGGTAGAATCCCCAAGTCTAACTTAGATACAAGTGCAATAACTTTTCACGCCGGACATTTCTTTGTCAGATTGTATGAATTCTAAAATATAACATCTTGAATTGAGCAATTTGTTGAAAGAGATATTGATTATTTTCCTTGGCAGTTAACAAAAAATAACAGTTAAAATATTATTAAATATTAAAGATAGCAAATTACTCAGATATACAATAATATAAGCCTGGCATATTTGTAGATTTTTTTAATTTAAGTAAACTAAGAATAGCCTAATATTCCATTTAGCAATGTAAGAACACTTAAGTTCAGTATCGACCTAACCATTGCGTCAAATAAACGACCTATTCTTAAAAATTATGTTCTACAATTTGAAATTCTCTAAATTACTAAGGTACCAATAATCATTTTGGAAAAGTGATTTCTTTAAATTTCAATAAAGCTCACGGATTCTAAGAGCATGTTAATAAGAAAAACTGTTTTGAAGAATTAATGACTTTCGTTATATCTATACCTTTTTAATTCCATTTTTACAGCATTTTGCTGTCTCGTTTAATAGGTGTTTAGGAGTCTCTGTTGATTTAGCGAAACATAGTTGATCATCATCATAAAGATTTAGGTCATTCATGCAAAATAATCTTCCAAATTTGCGTCTGTGTTATCATTTATGTCATTAATGTACATCATGAAGACAAGAAAAAAACTTAAATCATCTTCCTTTAATAAGATACCAGAAACCATAAAATCATTGGATATCTGCAAATATAATATTATTTCCTGGAAAGTAATCATATTTAATCATAACTGCTTGTTTTAATTCAATTATTGAATAATTCATTTTTTGAATCATTCAAGTTTTCGCTAATTTCGTACGTTTTAGTTAATATATATATTTAATTTTCACAATTTTTGGTCTACCGCTGATCAACTTGAAATTTCGTAAAGGTATTGATCATCTTCTGTGTTTATTTCATCTTCTTCATTCATTGTTTCATTGATATTGTATCGTTTTCTTTATAATCGTGGAAATTGGACGCTTATATTACGTTATTGTATTGAAATCTCAACAGACATGTACCTCGCCTAGCTCAGAGTATTTTAGAATATGTGTATCATGATATTCAACAAAGTCTGCATCATCCTCATTAAGAACCTTTGAAAAACATGCATACGTATCTATCAACAGAATCATAAAAACATGTTTTTGCAACTTTATAACATAAACGAATTATATAATACCTTCGTGTCGATTAGAGGAATTTGATACCCCTCTCATTTTTGGCCAGGGGAATATTGGAGACCCTACCACTTGTGGACCTAGAGGATTTTGAAACTTTTTTTTACATGCATCCTTATACCTGTAACTTTTATACATTTGGCACAGTATAGCATCCTTCACAGTATGTCTATTACGGACGATATGAAGAAGAATTTTTTTTTTTAAATATGCGGCGTTGATGGGATGAAAGTAGTAGAGAACATAGAACAGTCTTATCATAATCTATGAAGCAGTTAAATAAATAAAAAAGGTAGTCGGAATAAGCATTAATTAAAGCATCCCTTCACCCAACGTTATTGGCTGAATAAACATCGTCTTTCAATGAAACTGACTATAATATACTGCAGGTATTTGTAACGTTGAAAACGTTCAGTCCGTAACAAGTCTAAAAATGTGCATCAGAGAGAAGTGTTTAGATAAAATATTTTCAATTTTTTTCAGTGGAACTGCAACTCAATCAGAATACTTTATTAAAATTTTGCGAAATTTATATTCCAGCTAGTTGTTATTACAACATACAATGGTGATAAACTTTATTGCGTGAGTATTGGAATTTAATTATCTACCAATGAAAATCCGTTAAAAACTCTATCGGAACTGTCTCAAGTCATCATTCCTAAGTAGGTCAATAGCGGGGTTAAACATCTATGCTCCAAAAAATGAATTACCTCTTACATTCTTCAAGTTTCCTTAGCAGTCCAATATAAACGCTGCCACAATAATATGGCCACGATCTTGAAAATGCAAATTTGTACACCATCGACCCTCGCCACGAATATAAACGAGATTAGCCTACAAACAGCTGTTTTATTGGGATCCGAGATCGATATTGAACAGATTAAGACAGGATTGGAAAATGCCGTTTAGAGGATTACAATTAAAGCCATAAAACAAATTGCTTTAAAGTTTTTACTTTATGTTTTTAATGATTGGATAGAAAGTGACATCGCTAATGACATCGATAATGAAAATTTTCACGTTTGCACTACTTGGGGCGTTCGCGTAGTGCTTGGTATGAGAGAAAACCGGTGTACCCGTAGAAAACACACCGGTTCGAACGGATGATCCATTTCATATCACATATAACATCGACCCGACCTAGGATCCAACATGGGCTGCATTGGTGAAAGGCTAGTGCGTAAACCATTACTCTATCCGGACACCCTTAAATAAATTATATTTTAATCAAATACATATTTTGCACTTTCCTTTACAACACTCAGCTATTATATAAAATAGTTATAATAATAACTGATCATTCCTGTTGCTCCACATATTTTAAGTATTTTACATGTATAAACAATATTAAAAGTATGAAACTTCATTCAGAATTCCTAATTATATAATTTTTAAAATGAAAAAGAATTAAAGATTAAAAAAAAGAATATATGTTTTTTTCTGTTAACATAAGTGGTGTACAACTCTTAATAAGACATTTGATTTGTCTGGAATATGTCCCATGTTTGTAATAAATGACTCTTTACTACAATAGAAGGAAATGATGTTGACGTTTGCGATGTTTTAAATACCCAGAAATTTATAAATACATTTAAGAGTTCGTAAGTACATTTAAGGTCTCGAAATCAAACACATACTTCAGCAATATAGATAGGTAGAATTCCATTGTTTAATTTAATTAAAATATCAATGAAGGGTTAGTCTATGAGTTTATCACTTACATATATATATTTATTGATCAGTGCAATAACTTTTCACGCCGGACACTTCTTTGTCAGATCGTATGAATTCTATAATTTGACCAACTTAAAACAGATTATATGATCAGTATATGCATCAAAAATAATACAATTTAGATAATTATAAAATATTCCAAATTACATATTGCTTATATACACAATAATATAAGCCTGACATATTTGTTTATTTTTTGACTCAAAGTAAACCATGGTAAGTCCAATATCTCATTTAGCAATGTTGTGTCCTCATTCTTCAGCACTTAAATTCAGAATCGACCTAGCCTTTGCATGAAATAATATATTATGTTATATATAAATATACTATTAAATGCAATTGGTAATGATGATGTTGACTATGGTTTCAACAATCATTTTGGAAAAGTGATTACCTTAATGTTCGATAAAACTCACGACTTCTAAGAGCATATAAGATATGAAAAACTGTTTTGCAGAGATAATGTCTTTCGTTTTATCTATATCTCTCACCCCATTATTATAGTATTTTGCATTCTCGTTTAAGAGTCTCTGTTGACTTAGCAAAAATAGTTGATCATCAGCAGATAGTATCTAAAGGTTTTATATCATTTAGGCAAAATAATCTTCCAAATTTAAATCTGTGTTATCATTTATGGAATTAATGTACATCACGAAAGCCAGAGAACAGCTGAAATCATCTTCCTTTAAACAAATACTATAAGCTATAAAATCATTGGAGATTGCAAATATAAGTTTATTTCCCGGAAAGTAATCATATTTTAATCATAACTTATTGTTTTATTTTTTTTTCATACATACGTTTATTCATTTCTAGATTACAAATGAAATTCATCAGTCATTGTTATCTCAAATGGTTTTCATTTTCCTTATCATCGTGTGTCAAAAGTATTTTCAATTTATTGAACAATTCGTCTTTTGAATCATTCAAGTTTTCGCTAATTTTGTACGTTATATTAAAATATTTATTTTTAATTTTCAAGAGTTTTGGTCTACCGCTGATCAGCTTGAAATTTCGTAAAGGTTTTGAAAATCCACTGTGTTTATTTCATCTTCTAATGTTTCATTGATATTTTTATCGTTTCCATTATAATCGGGGAAACTAAACGTTAATGTCACGTTTTTGCATTGAAATCTTAACAGACATGCACCTCGCCTAGCTCAGAGTATTTTAGAATATTTGTATCATGATATTCAACGAAATCTGCTTCATCCTTATTAAGAAAATTTAAGTTCATGCATACGTATATAATTTTCAAAAGAAAAAAAAACTGTGTTTTTTAGATGCAATGTAACATAAATGAAAAAAAATAAAATGAAATAGCGCGATTTACGAGGTTTTGAAAACCATTCCAGACCATCTTGGGGATTTTATACCCCTTTTATTTTTGGCTAGGAAAATATTGTAAATCCTGCCACTTGTTGACCTAGTGGATTTTGAAGCTAGTGTGTTATACTTGTTACTTTAATACAATTGGCACAATGTAGCAGCATCCTTTACAGTATGTCTATTACGGTAACTATAAATAAGAAATATCTTTCAAAAATATGCGGCATTGTTTGGGATTAGAATAATAGAAAAAAAAAAAAGTTTTATCATAATTTGTGAAGCATTTCATCCTAATAAGTCGAAATAAGCATAAATAAAATTTCGTCATTAAAGCATCCCCTCAGCGGAATAAAAACATCGTGAAACAGACTACAAGCATTTAAAACGTTCAAAACGTTCGGCCCGAAAGAAGTCTAAAATGTGCATCAAAGTGATGTATTTTGATAAAATAACTATCTATCAATGAAAATAAAATGCTCAATCGGAACTTTCTTACGTCATCATCCCTAAGTAGGTCAAAAGCGGGGTTAGAAAACTACGCTGAAAAAATGAATTAGCGCTCTTACCTTTAGTATAATGGCTCTAATATTCTGTAAGGTTACTTGGCAATCCAATATAAATGCTGCTGAACAGTTATGAAAGAAAATTATCCACTGACAGTGGGAATTCTCCAATATTATCGATGGGCGCATTTTCATTGATTTATTGACACTTATTCCCAATGGGTACCCTTCAGCATCCTGTGCTGAAGTTGGTAACCTTGTTGTTTATTATGTATAGGCTATCGTGATTTTCTTTTCTTATTGATAAAGAGAGGGTCCTGTCCTCAAGAACCTGTAATTTGGACGGGTGATCCATATCCTTTCACATACAACATCGACCCGACCTGGGACCAAACCCAGGCTGTATTGGTGAAGCGCCAGTGCAATAATCATTACGCTATCCGGACACCCTTAAAAATGCTATATTTTATGAAATACATATTTTACACTTTTCTTCATAACACTCAACTATTGGTTAAAAGAGATAATACTGATCATTTCTGTGGCTTTAGATTACCTTATAATATAATTTTGAATATAAATGATATGAAAAAGAAATAAAAATAAAAAAACGAATTTTTTTTGTATGTTGGCGTAAAGGGTATACATCTGTGAGTAAGAAATTTGATTTGTCTGGAATATATTCCATGTTTGTGATAAAAGACTCTTAACCTCAATCGAAAGAAATAATGTTGACAGAAGATCATTTGGGAAATATTTCGGCGACGTTTGTCAAATCTAGTTCATTATATTCAAATGCGTATCGATTTCTCTCGCAGTTTCACAACTAAACGTTTTAGACTAGTTATTAGCGTCTTCTAATCCTGTTTTGGCGTGTTTTTAATGGCGCTATCAACTTATGTTTTACATAACTAAAGGCTCTCTCCAATAACGCCCAGACAAGAGTAATTACTGTTGATGATAAAATTGTCCAATTACTGAAGTCTGAAAGGGGTGTGTGTGGGTGTTGTGGGGACATGGTGAAGTGATGATATGTATAATCTAGACAGGTCACCATGACCTTTCCATACTGTAAAATATGCCCTAATTCCACCATACTTACTGTAGTAACTTCTTATTTTATTTTCAGCAATCTAGCAAAGTACTAAAATATTACGATTCTCCTGTTTTATGGGTATGTTTGAAATAATGCATACATTTATAATCGTAAATGTACAATGTAGGCTATACGTGATTCAACAATGCAATTGGTCAATTTATTAATGTTTGTTCGTTTATTTTTTTCCACCGATAGTATTTCGATCATCTGGAGACTATGTCCACTTGAGATAGATAAAGTGCAGCCACACTAAAGTGCCACATCAGAGACATGGGGCATGATTATTATCCTGACACCAGGCTAACCAGTCCTAGGACTACCCTTATATGCTGCGCGCCAAGTAAAGGAGCTATGTAAGTGCCATTTGACGACCTTGGTAAGTTTCGACCGGCACTTTATTAATGAAATAGTATTAGTAGGTATATATCTTAAAGTACTGAGAATTGTCGTACAACGTGATTTCAAGCATATTTTGCCGATGACATCTAAACATAAGTAATAAGAAACGATAATAAAAAATATCGGGGTGCCATTGTATTGCCATGTGTAATTCAGAAACAACATTTATAATACATTTGTATCCTGTATTAAGTTAAGCAGTAACAGACTGGTAGATTTGTTGAAAAGTCTAAACAACATGTACGTCATTATTTAGAATACCAGTTTCTACAGAAAGTTAAAATCATCTTTATGGCGTGCTTGTGATTAAGCATTCCACCGTCGTATAGATTTTCATGTAGAAAACTCCATTTCATAAATTAATCTGATTATCCCTCTGGTTTGAAAACTGAAAATTTCTTCTAATATTTTCATTTTTTTTATTCAAGGTTTTTATTTTAATGCATTAGGCTTTTATGTGAAACACTTGGGAATGCTTTAAAAATAAATGGTCCTCGGCAAATGTTTATTCATCATATAATCTTAATGCATTCTGGGGATTTATAACCCGCCATGTCTACTTGCATACGATGGTACACGATATTTGAGCTACATACAGGTACTGACACTGCACGCCAAAACGTCCGTCCTGTCGAATATCTCTAATACAATCAGGGATAAGGCTCAGCATGTATCGCCATTCCATGGTTGGAATTTCTGCGTGATCTGTTTTGTCTCATGAAACCTGATTCTGGGATCTAGATTATGAATCTCAAGAGATTCGTTACAGATTTATGTTCCCAAGACAGTATTTTCTGTTATTTCTATGTCTACTTGAGGCAGATGCAGTGCTGCGAAATTCTAGTATGGCGCCATAAACATGCATTATGATACAACCGTACCCATTTATATTATCGAAACACCAGGTTAATCAGAAGCTTTGCCAGAAGCTGACAGTGCTAAAATAACAGCAAAACGGTCACACCAATTACACACAAATTAACAGGCAAAACAAATCTAAGATATTAACCCTAACAAGCAAATAAAACAAAAACAACTAATGTGAACTGAGTCTATGAATAAATACTGTATGACCATCTTTTACATAAAAAATTCTACAAAATATTTTGGACTTTTAAATAAAAGATGGTGACACATGCAACATTCCCGTGGACAATTCTGAAAATCTTTAAATTCAAAACACAACATAAAAAATATCAAATACTGCCAAGTATATCAAAACAACATTTACTGCCAAAGATATATCATCTTTCGATATAATCGTTCAGCAGTCCAGTTTCATTTCATAGATACCTATCTATTTCAAACGTAGCATTTTTTGTTTTCGGATATTTGTTAAAATGTCTCGAATCTTAAACGAGAATGCTTAAGATATCAACAATTGAAATTTAACAACGGATGGGTTTTAGATGATATCATAGAGAGATTATTTACTTAATGCTCATCGTATATTGCAAAAAATACTTTTAACAATTTAAGTGAGATGATAGTTAATCTTGCTCTTACAATCAGCGTATTAAATCCCATTATATAACGGAACTTACGTCTTGGACACGGAAATGCTCCTGTAGCTTCATATCGTACTCGCATATCGTAGCTCCATCGAATTTTAAAAAAAATACTCAAAGGAAATTTACAATATAATGATAAAATAGAAGATTGCCTGAATAGCTCTTCATCGCGGTTTCAATGACAATCTAGAGCGCCTACAGACGTGTTCATTCGACCAATCCGAGAGATAATTAAAATATGCATTTTCTTCCTTATACCCGAAAGTTTGAAAGCTTAAATCGTTTTGTTGTTTTATAAATTGAATTACTCAAATATGGCCGATTTTATCTTATTTGAATAAGTAAAAGTTATAATGAATACAATGGGAATATATTTTAAAATAACAAAACTCTATTATACGTAATGGATACAGTTACAATTATTAAAGACGAATAGAGTATATTTATTGTGAACATTTTCTCAAGAGCCAGTTTTAAAAATGGACTTTCAACGAACCGGTTAATTACATTAATACAAAACTTTCACGATGCACATCATAAATAAAACAACTATTTATATCCAAATTTAATCAGCGATTAAAATTGATGATGTATGATGCTTAAAGCCCTAACGGCGTGTGGATATCGAGTTTGGTATGGTGAGTGTTTTATGAACATGAAATATAATCCATGTGTGATAGAAAAAACTGAAAAAAATGGTAAGAGCATCTACTGAAAACGGCTTTCTGTATTCTTACTTCATTAGTCATGACGGTTGAATGTTTATCAGGTATTTGTTTCTTTGTTCCTTTTATCGGTATGCTGCCTTAACCTATGTTTGATCTTTCTACATAAAAGATAGATTTTCATTGGTAGAAAATGTTTTGTTGTTGTTGTTTTTTTTTGGGGGGGGGGGACTAAAGTATCACTGGGGAGGGGGGGACTAAAGTATCACTGTTTAGATGACAACTAGCTGAAATATAAGTATGCCTCGTATTAAAGAAAGGTTGTTTTACCGAAACATTTTTCTATAGACCTGTTTCGATCTGGACGTTAAAAATATATGCGCATTATGTTCTGTCTCACCTTCTCCACATGTCTGAAAGACAGTTACATACCGCTTCTTTACAATTATATGTTTTATCTTTGTTTTTTTCCAGCATTTCACAAATCGTTATTCGTGCATTATATGAAGGTTTTACATCCTCTATTGAGCACAGTCCAGATATCCCGGCGTTCAAAAATGTTTCCACAAAGCTTGCTCCCGGTAATCTGATCTGTTTGTCTTTCTACGACCGCATAGAAGGAACCTACTTTTCTTTTACGTCAGCGGTGCGGGAGTAAAAAGTTGCTTTCTTGCTCGATATTATAATATCGTCGCCCTGGGCCGGCGATAATTAGCAGATCACCTTGGGCGAATGATTCTATCTACGTACTCCGTTTGATGTACTCTAATTACAATGTTGAAAGGAATCAATTCTCCTATATTTCTTTATACATCCTATAAGTTTACAAAATTAGAAAAAAAAAGATCGTGTTTCCTTGGAGTTTCGACATAATATTACTTTTAATTATTTGATCTTAATATCAAAAGTAGTACATGCATTTTTAAACAGAACCAGTAGAGACTATTTTAACGGTGATAAAATGTCACACACGTCACACACAACTAATAAAGTTATCTTATCACCGTTAAAATAGTACCTACTCTCTGAACATTTAATTCTATACTTTGAAAGCCGAAGAACCTCCCAGTTTTGTAAAACCAATCGAATTATTAAATATAACCCTACAACACAGGTATGCTGAGATTGAGCAAAACAGTTGAAAAATAAAGTTTGTGTCAAAAATAAACATTTAGCTGTACACAGTAATTTTCTGTGGCATAAAAGCACGAAAGAACTAATTTTTCTATGATAATGCGTAGCTATCACTTTCAAATGCGGAAAAATATAGTTTGTTTTGATGCAAAGGTGGCTCGTAAATAATTTTGATAGTCGTAAATATGCAGGTTTTTAAGCGGTGCCAATAACCCTCATGTTATAAACCCGCTGTAGTCTTGCGTTATCTCGCAATTATTAAGTTACCCAGCAGATCTTCAGCTCATCAAACAGTCTTTCACTTGAGTCACACACAATTTCAGTGCCTTCCGCGCTTTGATTTTTCAATATAGTAGGATCGCAACATGAGCAGCACACTTCTATCGAGTATTACAACATTCGCTGACAACAAGAAACTATGTTTTATTATACCCCGCCTCATAGGATGTTAATAGGTCTAACAATGGCATTGAATCATATGGGATGGCTTTTCGATGTTTGGGTAAGCTACGAGGGACCATCTCAGCGTAAATTTCCGAGGCAAAGAAATGCTAGTTCAATCACGGCATGGCTAAATAGAAATAATAATTATTATATAATTATTGATTATGACGTATATTACAAAGCATCATTACTTATTTTTGGAAAAAATAATGATACATAATTCAGAATCGTGTTGACATTTATGCGGAATTTCTCTCGTGCCATCAGGAAAAGCTAGAATTTCTAGTCCTTTATATATACACAATGCCAAAATATCCTGGAGGCTATTGTGAAATCGGTATGAAATGATATGTTTTTTTTAACGCCTTATTAAATTCCTTATTTACAATTCCCGCTTCACAAAAAGAAGTAGGGCGACATGGAAATACCGCACGCTGTTTCGTCACATCCAGTTCCTGTTCGCGACGTCGTAGGCTTTGCAAAATGTTCAATCTATTTTATATTTTAGAGTCATTAGTAAGCAGAAAACCTTTTCATTTTCACGTTCTAATAATTGACTATTTATAACCGATATTTTACGCATACAAACACTGATTGAATTCTTTCTGGGAGCCATTTAGTCTGCATAAAGTAATTATTTTGTGAAGACCTATATCAGAAACATTACAGCTACTTCTGGGGAATGATCAAATCTGTGGGTGGACAGTAGCTAATTTAAAAAAGAAGATTGTTACTATTGCAGTAAATTAAGCGAAAGTCCGAGGAATTATTTTCCTGTCTTTGTGCGTTAATCCAGAAGGTAAATTCATAGTGTTTACATCGGAACGCACCAAACTCCGGCGCAGTGGATTTGCTCCACATCATTTACTACCAAACTGAGTACCACGTGACCATGGTGTGTTCCGTGTGATACCTATTGACGAAAATGGTTGTCTACAGACATGGCGTTTGAAACGTCATCATTTTTTATTAACTCCTCCGGTAATTCAATACATTAAAGTTTTGGAACAATAAGGCGTAATTCAATACACTAAGTTTAAGGAACAAAAAGGCGTCATAACATTGAACAGCGTCCAGTGAAATGCTTGAGGATATTTTACTTTCGTTTTCAATTTCAATTCCCGGTTTGATGTTGTCGTGTAAAAATGTTCTGATATAAGTAAAGCAATTATTTTTTGTTATATTTCAATTTCTAACATAAGAAGAAAAGATTAAAACAAAAGTTTTAATGGACGGCTTATAATAAGAATATTGTCCGCCTCTCTTTCTCTTAACCTGTCTAGACACAGGACCATCATATTTAAAAAATTACCTTTCTTTATATTATTTATATAGAGAGGTGCAGTTATTATTTATTATTAGTCCTGGGACTCACTATGCTTAAAAAATATGATTCCCAATTCAAGTTTGCATCTTCCTCAAATCTAAATAGAATTTTCCATATATTTTATGAAACCAGTGGATGCATTGAAATTTAAACTTTGCATTCACAGCGTTGTTTTTTTTAATATAAGAATTCAAGTTTAGAAACAATCGATATCTCTAGATATCATTTATACATAGAGAGGTCGATATTTTTCTTTTTGTGGTCTATGTTTAAATCAAAAGGAAGCAAATATAAATTAACAAGCAAAAATCGGAGTATACATTATACTTAAGATTCAAAAAAGAATTAAAAAGTGAATCGAACTCGCGACCTGAAAATATTAATTAAGATAAATTTACCGATTGAGCTAATTCCACAAGCGTGCTATTTTGGCGCAAATAAGGCTATCTATAGGTAATTATTACTGTAGCAAAAAACAGTAGCACTACACAGGCACATTTACTACACTAACTACACCTTGCATATTAATAAGATAAACATAACGCATTACTTATTCTACACATCATGTAATAATTAACCTACTATGTATAATTACAAGCTCAATGTCCAGACCGACGAGGGAAGCGATAAGTAGGTCATGACCTTTATGTATAAACATCATCAAAATACAAACAAAAGCTGACGAATAAAACATTAAATTTATCTTTCAAACGCGAAACTATTAAAAAACCCCCCATAAAACACGTAGTTGATACCCCAAACGATTACATAAAAAATGATCGGTCACTGAAAATTATTACAATCACAGCTTTACATTCTGACTGCAATACCAATTTGCACAAGCGCAAGGGCAACGGAAGTGAAAATCCATTTTAATTGGACATACTAATATATACACATGACTTAATAGCAGTAATATATATACAGTAGTGAATACCGTCCAGAAAATATAAAAAAAATGGTGAAAAAAAAACCTAACAGAAATTATGAAATAGCACAGCCTGTGCTTATTCAACTCTTTGTAGTAGAGAAATCTGTGTGAGATCTCCTGCTTGGAGATTGGGAATTGACAACTAAAGGCTAACAGAATATGCAAGAATAGCTTTTAAATCACTCCGAGTTATAGGTAAAATGCCAATCCGGTAATACAGCCTTTCCTGCGACATAAACTGTCCTATTTCCATCGTTCTTTTATTGATAATATATTTCTGAATTATTTGTATCAATTATGAAGTTATTGTCAATAAATGATTAAGTCTACCAGCTATTACACACATTTATTGCCTATGAGAATTCGTATATTATAGAATGGTATTAAAGATCTTTTTCAAGGTATTCAATATATATAACATATATATTTCTGCATATTAATCCCGTCATTTTTATTAGTAGTGTTGTCCGTTGTCACTCGAGAGTTCAAGATAAATGTCATTTGTTATTGTTGGGTTTCAGTCTAAAAAGCACTGATTCAAGTTTTCTTGTTCTGCTTCAGAAGCAATGAAGAAATAGATCTGCATAAAGTAATGCCTAAATAAAAGATCTACTTATTTCAATATCACTTCCATTGTAAAATTAACAGTACGCTAAGCCTGCTGGCTGATAGTTCAGTGTCAGTATCATTAAGTATATCTTATAAGGCAACATCATCTGCCGCCACAACAAGCTCCGTCAGTTAAGTCCTAAGATCTCGTAGGCAGCATACACACTCATATTTTCCCCATATCAAACAACAACGCTCATTGTATGCATTTTTTTTCTTTTCAAATTTTGAATGAAAGGCAAGAATTTCATTGGACGATTAAGTTGGACATACTGTAAGAGTTTAAAGAGGAGAGGGAAGGCGGGGCAACCCGAAGCTTCATACATGAATTGTTTAAGTCCTTGATGTCATGTAGTAATTGTTCTAGTGAAAGCAGTATTAGTCATTAGCATTCAGTTTAAAGGTTTAATTCCAAGATTGACACAGAAAGTTACGTTGGACAAAGAACATATTAAGTATTAATTATCGTTTATATTACAATATCATGGATGAAAGCGGGGGCACTGCGATAAATCCTTAAAATATGAAATATAAACGATGACATACTCGCACCTACGCCATACAGCTTTGCCTTTGATTTCGCATTATGGACACGCCCCTCGTTTGGTGAATACTGAGAAACTTAAACTGTTTTATTTGGTTAAACGCCTATTTCTATGATAAATACATATTCAATGGCGTGTAATAAAAAAATTAACAATTTTGAACATATGAAATACATTTTAAACGTATATACTATCTAAATCCAAGGAAGCCGTCTGTCTTGTGATCAATGGAAATTGATTTCAGTAATATGGACCTACGGCACTAATACTTCAATACTTCTGTCATAAAATGTTTTTCTTTTGTTAAATGGAACGACATATAAAATTTCTGCCGTGACTAAGGATCGTAATCCTTCTCTCTTTTGAGTTTGTTTAGTTTAAAAGTTCGCTGAGATAATATGGAGCATTTTCCACAGAGCAGTTATACATAAAGCAAATAATTTTTAAATATATGCGGGCTTTGATTGGTAACCAGTGGATACCAAATAGAGCTTTCTTTGAACTTTCATATGTTCCACGTAGTAATACCAGTTTGGCACGCATATTCTGGGTACGTTGCATTTTATATAAGTCAGCGTCTACAGTTCAAACAATATGACATTGCACTGGTCCTGATTGAAAAACAAAAGAGAATTTTAGTAGTGTTTTCGGTAAGATATATTTACGAATATTTTAATTCGAAGATAATTTAACATAGCAGTTCTACACTTTATTTTATTTTTTTTAATATTAGAGATTCGTCTAAGTAAATGCCCAAATGTCTTATAGTGTCAATCACCTGCAATGTCAATTTCTTTTGTACAACATTTATTCAACTGAGCCTTACAGCAATTATTATAAGCTCTGGTAAAGCTGTGTTCATTTTTAGTTTTAGTTTAATTTTTCATCTAGTCATTAATAGTAACTGCACATTGTTCAAACTTTGTAATTGCATTACGTTCCTTTTGACACTGAAGTTGGTCGTAAACGTTTATTGGCGATATGGTCGTCAGCGAAACCATATATCGATATAGTTAGTGGAATTACGTCAAATAAAGTTCTAGCATATGCAATATAATTTGTTTTACATGTAAGTACGGTAATGTCTTCAGTACTGTACAGATTCAGTGTCGCTGGGTGTATTTATATTTGGAGCTACCAAAACATGACATACAGCAGTCACTGCAGCAGCCGTAACCATTTCCGCCTTTAATTCGCTTTGGTCACGTAGGTACCATACACACCATTCACATTAATTTTGTCCATATCAATATCTCATTGTTCATTTTATATAAATAGTTATTTGAACGAGATACAAGCATTACATTGGACGATAAAGTAGGACTAACTGTTAGTTTAAGAAAATAAGAGGTTCATATGGACCTGAGTACATCAGCTTATTTAAAGTAATTCAAGTCACTTGATTTTATCTGGTTTCTTCAAGCAACAACCAATTTCAAGTTTCAAATAGAAAGAATTCTCATGTTAGTCAATCATCTGGAGTGCTCAAATTGCAACGGAACAAAAATGCTTACACAATTTTGGTATGAAACCTTGAGGTAATCAATGGTGCAAAACAAGTTTTTGTTCTGAACATTAGTTCCAGGAGAGAATGAAGTGTCCGTTTGTGTTAAACGAAATTAAATTCTGACCTTGGTTTAAGATTTTTAAAATTTTAAAAAGGAAATTGCTGACCCTAGGGGCTACATTTTCAAGGGATCGCCTTTAATTTAGCAATTATGGTAGACAGACATGAGATGACCATTTGTGAAATTAAATGCTGACAATTGGTTTCATAAATGAATTTCATAAAGAGTATATAAGGAAATTAGCCATCCCCCTAGGGGCCTCATTTTTTAAGGGATGAACATCATTTTAGCAATTATGGTAGAACACTATCAGGTGATCATGTATTCAAAAGAAATTGAATTCAGACCATTGGTTTCAGAGGAGAAGATTTTTGAAGTTTTTAAAGTAAAATTCTGTTGGTTTCAATGACAACCAGAGTTCTGCATGAATCAAGTTTATTTTAACAACTTTTGTGGAGGTTCACCCAAGGATGATACATGTCAAGTTTCATCAATTTCTACTCACTGAATTCAGAGGAGATGTCGTTTAAAGTAAATTGTTGACGACGCATGATGGACGACGCACGACTACAGACGACAGACGCAGGGTGAAAAAACAAACAAACAAAAAACACACACACACACACACACACACACACACACATCAACAACAACAAAAATCATGCTGCTTTCTCTTCTTAATTATTTGACAATTAAAACATTTATTATTAACGTTTTTTTTAAACTATTTTTCTATTATATATATTAACCTTATGTAGTATCGGTTCTAGGGGACGAGGGGTGACTGCGTCTGCTCTGAAACTCAATGTTACCCTAACATATCACAGTACTGATACATATATGGACAGTTCCGCAATTTGTATGAAACTCCTTCCCCTATTGATATTTTTGATAGTTTCTATTCATACCCGAGTCATTTGCTTACAAACAGTACAAAAACACACACAAAAAAACAACAACACGTGATCCTTTGAGTAAAGTAGGTAAACTGTTGACAATCTGCTTCACACTTACACTGGTTGGATAAGCCGGTTAATGAATACATACTTGATTGACAATTTATTAACCGTCCATTATTCCTGGCATAGTAAATAATACAATAATAGTATTTAAAGCTTAGCGAGGTGTCGAGAAAGTGTAGGTTTGATTTCATAGCACTTATCTGAGGCGTGATATCGCAGTGTGGAAACATTGCATTTGTCATTTTTTGACAGATTTATAAATTGACTGAAATACCGTTTAACACTACCAAACCTACGCTTGGTCGTAATTTATTATCACTCCGGTCGGATGGAGCGTCGTGAAAACCACATGATGATTGGTGTGATACTTACAGCACGAGATATTGAACATTACATCTTGTCTAAATAGAAATAGGTGGCACATTGTACGTGTTATTTCGAGCACTGAGTGAAATATGAGATAAAGAGAATGTGGGATATATTGGTAAGATCGTTATTAAACTTTCACGCTTGGTCATAGAACATAATTTGCATGAGTGTCATAGCAAAGAAAACTTACATTCTATATAACCAAACGTGAAACAAAATACATACAATCCTAAAATAGACAATTTTATCAGAGGATCGGCAATACGTGGCATAATGATCTGATTTAAATTGACCAATCAGTGACTGGGGAAAAATCTAAGGTGTATGTTTATTGGGTGAAATTTTACACCAGTATGGTGATAAGGTGTTCGGGAAGTTCTCGTTGATTTACGTAGGTTTACGTCTCATTTCGGAGTTAAATTGTCTGAAATATTCAACATGAATTGTTTAGTTTATGCTTCTTTTACGCAGTTTTTTTTCTTTTTCTCGTGTCATAAGGAGTCACAATAAATCCACGTGATTCGAAGGTTGTGGGTTCGAACCCCGTTTTGGGCAAGGTTTCCTCATGACCATCCCAGGCGCAAAGTTCTGGTCCAACCCAGGAAGCGTCAAGAGGGATTAGTATAACTTGTAAGAACTTGTTTCCCAATGGACGTAAAATAAATAAGTTTAATACCACGTGAATGCATTTTATCTTCATTTTTATCTAAGTTACAGTAGGAGTGCCACCGAATCACATTCCCACTACTAAATCACACCTTAGCGACGTCATTATATAGTCCGACATCATATCGGCGGCCATTTTGTTTGTTTATGAAAAATATATTCTTGATTTGACGTCAAAAAATATAAACACAATTGAAAAAATGAAATGACTACTTAAACCAGGGTGCTTGACACACTCTTGTTCATTATAAGCCACTTTCATTGCGTCATTGTTACAAAATTCGAATCGGCAAAAAGTGTATTTAATGAGAGGCGTCATAAACGTTTACAAGAGAGAGAGAGAGAGAGAGAGAGAGAGAGAGATGGTGTTTAAAGTAAATTAACATTGACTTTGAGGGTCATTTTCCATATTTATAATATCAATGCAATAATTTTGATCTACAAACACACACATATGGTTATTCGAACTCTACTTCTCACGCCATAAATGCATTTTAACAGAGGCCAAATTATCAAAAGAAATGAAAACAATATCACCCCTTCTTTCAGATTTAAATGAGTAGGGGTCTGTTTGTGGTTCAGTTGCTCAGCACACCAGTATTTTTAATGATGCCCTTAATTATTAATTTCACATATATATATATATATATATATATATATATATACCTTTGTATATACCTTTGAACCCATGCACCTTCCCAAGTGCTGAAACAATGTACTAGCCCAACCAAGGAATCGTAGATAGGGATTTATATAAATTGTGAGAAGTTGTTTCAGAATTGATGTAGGATTAATAAGATTAAATTAAACCTATTAATCTTTCTATCCAGTCCTCTCTTTTTTTTTTGAAATTATTAATATATTGATATTGCATTATAGTAGTCTAGAGTACATGAGGCCGTTCCAATGCTACACACATAATGAAAACATATATTTGGAGTTATTTATTGGTGTCCTTAAATTACATTTAAAATAATATCACACAAAAATTCAATCCAGGACGTCTGACTTTGTAATGAGAGCACAGACCCATGGCTGCTATCAGCAATCTGAAAGGATGTAACAATAAATCACTGAATTGAACTGACAATTAGATGAATAAGTTATAATAACATGTCCAAATCTTCGGGAAAAATAGATATTTGACAGAAATATAAACCCAAACCCAACCAGATTAATTTCAAATTCCTACACTACAATACATGAAGTGAATTACCATCTAAATATTGTTGATTTCTCATTTCTTCTTCTTCAAAAGTATCATTCACTGACAGTTTCATTATTTTCACCCCAACTTTCATCGTTTTACAGAATAAATCATACTGCTTATTTCACCTTTGCTGAAGGCCAGATGAAGAACATGATATGTGTTGTTTATTTTTAAAGACTTGTTCAGAATGATGTGTTTTATTCATTTCCATGATAAAATCTTTATCTTACCTTCACAAAACACTGCTGTGTGACAAATTACACCATGGTTTTGTTTCAAAAACCTTGATTTGGACCTGAAACAAATAATTCATGCTTAAAAATTACTCATTTATACAAATCTCCTATTAGTTCTCCCCTATGTAAAACTTCTTGATTGGGAACAAGAAAACATGCATGGAATGAATTGTTGAATTTTGCTATTCTTGATGATAAAAATGCTGCTGTTTCATTTTGAAATCGGCATCTGTAAAAAGGCATGTTGTCTAAACAAAATGGGGTTTCCATCAGGAAAATGGAATTGCAAATTTTCCATAAGGATTTAACAACAAATACATTATTTGTTTTTTAAATTCTACAATAATAAATAGTATTCAAACAGCATACTGGTATTTTAATTACACTAATCAATATTAAAATTTAAGATATATTGCATTAGTAAATTTAATTTAATTTTCTAACACATGTTTATTTTATTGCTGTTAAGTTTTACAAGTCTATCTTGTTTAAAATCAATTTATTATTAAGATAATCTTTTATTAGAAAATAATTTACTGTAGATTAAAAGAGGATCATTATTGTGATAATCATGAATGGAAATTAGAAACATGTAAGGACGTCCTATTTTAGATATCGGCTACAATAATATGGAATTTCTGCATATATCAATTGCGCTTTTGAAACAATTCTCTTTCAATACACGGGGTCACCGAGAAAAAGTTAGAAATTCATGCTGAAAACATTTTTGACACAAGAATTGATTGTGAAATGAGACAGGCTCGTAAGAAATTATTTTTTTTACCAGTAATTTTATTTAACTATTGTTAAAAAAAATCACTTCCTAACTCATTTTTACACAGTCCTCTGCATGCTAATGACGGTGATTTAATTGTATGGAAAGCGTCACAATAAAATTCCCAATCTATCATTAGATGAAAAATTATATTTGAGAAACGAGTGTCTATCGGATTAACTATTACAACCACATAATGTTGACATTTTACAATAATATCGTGTGCGACGAAAATGGCGCGCGCAAAAAGAAAATAATCGAATAACACAAATATATTTTTAGCTTCTGGGATGAGAAAAGTGCTCATTTCACTAAAAATCATATGGAAACAGATTTTCTGAAATAAAAAGCATTATTTCTCCGAAATTATTGGATGTCACTGGAAATAAATAACTGCTAAATTGAAAAAAATAATCTAGTCCAAATATATTTCTTTTTATTTTAGTGCAGAAACATAATAAAAAGGAGCTGATTACAAATCGGCAATAAACCGGATGTAGAATTAGACAGGCCCTGTTTCTTGGATATTTGTGCAAAGGTGATAGGTGTATGCACGTGAAATGGTTCCCTGGAACTCCTGCTGTGACATCAATGATCAAGGCTCTGTCAACGCGATATCTGCATAAAGAAAACATTTATTGCACTGGACATGACCCTATCCTATCTCTAAGGTAAAACATGTGGTTATCATTCTTGGAAATATCTGTCTTTTCCTGAAAGCATAGAAAAATGAAAGTATATAGCAGAACAGTTAAGATAATATTTACTGATATTGTCACATTCACTGATAGCGACATCAAAAATTAAATAAAAAGGTAGTAAAATATCTGCATTACTGCTACACATGTAGAATATTTATCAACTTCTCATATTTTACCTGTAGTTTTGTGTTCAAACTGTTATAATGATTTGTATTTCCATAATTAAGTTTGAAAAGAAAGGTATCGAAATGTTTATATGATGATGCAATAATTAAGCATTTCATTTATTGATACGTTCTTCTTTTCAACATTACGTCTCAGCCACGTGAATCTGTCAAAGATAAGTGTAGTAAAAACGCCAGGGTATCATGACATGCTTAGTGTGTCTGCAATTAACACATCGCGCAATAAATCGCTAATAGCATTAAACTGGTCACGTGGTTTGTCTGTCACCCCGTCTCTGTACTAGATATAACTTTTCTTTATGAAAAGATAAGATTCAAATTTTGGCCTTTAAGGAGGAAGGACCTCTTTTTAGGATTTCATAACGAAAACTTATTAACTGATATTTAACACTGTATTTACTGTCATTTCACGGTTGTTATATGAATTTGTGTATTGCCACAGAAAAGAAAAGAAAAAGAAGAAAAAAAAAATTCCATTAACCATAAACAGACTTATTCATGATTGTATGCGAGCTTCCAACGCTCCCAGCAGTTCCTCGACAATTAACCCAACCTAGATACTGGGGCACAGTCGGACAGTCAATGATTTAATCTACATTTACTCTATTTTACTTCAATATTTTTAAGCCTTTCAGCATTACAATTTATGTAGTTGTTATTGTTTACATTTTTAATTTTATGGAATTTATCGCAAGCGATGTGAACATCTTAAACGTGCAAGCGCTCTTACAAATTGTATGATAAATATATTGAGATATATTTCTCAGGATTAAGTATAGACTTAACAGTTTGTCTGTTAGATACACACTATTTAAGACGTTTCTAGTAAAATTAAAATTTTCTCTTCTAGAATGGTGCATTACATTAAAGAATAATTTTGCTTGACTCTCTGTGTGCGAGAAAAGGGTTACAATAGAAGTGACTCAAGCGTGAAAACAAATGTGACGATCGCCGGTGAATTACCTCATAAAAAAACAACAACAAGAAACATCTTTAAAAGAGATACTCGGCCGTGGTAACCAGCTTGATGATTAGTGTCTGAATGGTTAAGATGTAATAGATTTTGTTGTTGGTTTAATAGTTGTATAATTTCTGTGTCAGTGCAGCTCTTTGATATACCACGGATCCAAATAATTTGTACAATCTTGGTAGACACTTACAACCTTAAAACATCTGCGCATTAGACTTCGTTTCGCGGGCTACAAAACGAAACCGGATGTTACGTTTTTGCTGAATATAGGATCTGTCAGGTCGACCAATCAATTCCGAAATCTATGTGTTTCCTATGTTTTAGCGTTCTACTCTCTCAGTTTACCTTAAAAAGGTGCAGTGTCTTACTATTCGGGACAAATTGTTCGCAGGGGAAAAAAACTTCAACTTTTAAAACAAACAGAGATCTAAAGAACTCGTTTCCGCAACTCCTTTCTTTTCTTTTGACTAATTTTACAACGACCAATGGGAATTTAGCAAAGTATATAATAACCAATGAAAAACCTAATTATGTTCCGCTTCATTACTGTGTGTTTCACAGGAAGTCAGAGTGAAAATAAACGGCCTAACGACCGAATAAAAACTCACCTAGCTTAAAGAGCGGTCAAGGTTTGAAAAGTATAATACAAAAATCCCGTATCTATCTGATGCTTAAAACACCTGATATCATACAATAATACATGTATTAATTTTCATTTGAGCCTATTTGGCTGAGATGATTGAAATAAAATATTAATGAATGATTATATATAAACGTTACATTAAATTAACATAAGTATATGTATCTCATCTAAAAAACAACAACAACAAAAACAACAAAACAACTTTAAATGAGCAGCCAAAGAAATCAGGGCAAAATCCTACCTAACACCTTACCACAGAGCTACTAAATATAATACCATACAGTATCGTAGGCGACCCAAGCATTACTAGTGACCTGCCTCCCGATCACCGAAGAGAATGGTACGGCAGCGGCAGTATCACCTGGGCTAGCTACCTTCCGATCCCCGAGGGGCGTGGTACTGTAGTGTCGCCTAATACTTAGAGACTCTAACCTTACTTTATATATACCAGGCTAGCTACCTTCCGATCCCCGAGGGGCGTGGTACAGTAGTGTCGCCTAATACCTAGAGACCCTAACCTAACTGTATATATACCAGGCTAGCTACCTTCCGATCCCCGAGGGGCGTGGTACAGTAGTGTCGCCTAATATTAGAGACCCTAACCTACTGTATATACCAGGCTAGCTACCTTCCGATCCCCGAGGGGCGTGGTACAGTAGTGTCGCCTAATACCTAGAGACCCTAACCTAACTGTATATATACCAGGCTAGCTACCTTCCGATCCCCGAGGGGCGTGGTACAGTAGTGTCGCCTAATATTTAGAGACCCTAACCTAACTGTATATATACCAGGCTAGCTACCTTCCGATCCCCGAGGGGCGTGGTACAGTAGTGTCAACTGATACCTAGAGACCCTAACCTAACTGTATATATACCAGGCTAGCTACCTTCCGATCAGACGAAGTGCGGGGTACAGTAGCAAACCATTAAATATAACACTTGCTGCTTCGAATTGGGGCCCGTGCGATCTATCCGACTGCTTGCACAAGACTGAATGAGCGCCTTTGATACCCCAAACTTACGTCATTCACAGACAAGTCCATTCCAAGGACGATTCCATCAGTAAACAATTAGTCTAACCAAAGGGGCGTCGGTTTTATTTTGCATCGACAAATATATACCTTTAATAGTAGTTATAAACCAAATGCAGAAATAAATAGAGAGAAATAAAAAGGAGAGAAATAAAACTACCAACAATGAACGGGATGGAAACTCAACACACAAAGATAGTGATTTTGTTGACGAAATATTACTACAGCTATATGCCTTAATTTATTGGGCGTATTCGACTGCAGGTTTTGTTGACTAACCTTTTTTCGTTACTTATATTTTTATACGACTGCTGGAGTGTTCAGATTGTGACGTCAAAGCGTTAAGCAGTTACTCAACGAAGAAAATTCTTCATTATTAATCTGTAAATTAGTTTCAAGATTAAAAACTAGTATACATAAGCGATACTCGTAAAGAATTTATACTTATTCAAACAACTCATCGTATATTTTTTGCTAAACAGAACTCATTAAGTTCTAAATTTAACATTCTCCGTTCAAGCAGGACTTGAAAACTTTCTGTATAGAGAGTATAAGATCAGTAAGATAAAATCCATATCTCATAGTGTGGGTGATATAGATCATTCGGAACCACTTTTTCTTTTTAAAGGCGTTTGAGCGGGTTTTTCTAACGGACAGATTTTTCTAAAAATTTGCATAGAAGTACTTTAGACTTTAACTAAAAGATATATGATTTAAAAATGTGGGATCACCATGCTTGTTTTAGAGATTACGCTTATGGTATAGCATCACTATTTCCTAAAATTTGTTGAAAAAAGATGGCGTTTAAAAATAAGAAAGATTTCGATTCTAAATACTGTAACAGCATATTAAAATGATATTAAAAAAAAAAATATCACCATTTGTAACTTATACTGTATTCTATAAGTTACAGATAAAATACTGTCAAATTTGCATTGAAAATACAAAACGGGCACTAAATCTCATTTGAGCCCGGACCAAAATGTACACAAAAACTATCCCAAAATTGTGAATTTTTATATATATTTTTCTAAATAAAAAAAAAAAAATCAACGGACATATTTCCTTTATTTTTTTAAGAGTCAGTCCTTTGATATAAGTGCTTTCTGAAAATTAAAAAAAAGACATACCTCATCAAGTTTGTTTTTTTAAACTAAAACTGCTAATTTATTGAAATCTAAAATGTGACTTTTTGTACCTTCAAAATTTGGCAAATATACTTTTAATGATATTCTTAATACATTTATCTTAAAATTTGGGCTTTCTTCTACCATTCTACTTAAAATAAATCAGAAATAAAAAAAATATATCAAAATCAGCTGTAACCCCCTGTAACATGTAACACAATTATAATAATAAATGTTTCCTTTGAGCGAATATGGATGATATCTCACGTTCACATTTTTAATCGTGGTACACTAAAATGCCATCGACACAAAACAAACAAATATCTCCCTTCTCTTAGCAAAATATAAATCTGAATGTTTTCTTTCCAGGAGAATCATAGAAATACCAAACTACCAAATTACTAAATTTGACCTTTAATGTAAATATCGAAATTTAATTTTTCGACGATGCATCACGAGTTTGCATTCGATGCATTTGAATTTCAATCAGAAAGTGCAGTAACCTTGGTAACGTATTACCGTGATACATGTGAACACGACCATTGCGTTTGTTGTATATTGAATTTTAACGTCAAACTAATTTAGTAATTACGCAACTTCTAGTTTATATTACATATGTATGAAGATCCAAGAGAACCTTTGTATCTTATTTTAAGACACAACTGGACAACTGGGTATGCTTTAAATAATGTTCAGTCAAACAGGGAATAGAGTTATATGTTGTAAATAATGCTCAGACAGACAGGGAATAGAGTGATATGCTATAAATAATGCAAAGGCAGAGAGGATATAGAGTGATATGTTGTAAAAGAATGCTCAGACAGACAGGGAATAGAGTGATATTGCTATAAATAATGCTCAGACAGACAGGGAATAGAGCCTGATATCGATCTCTCGCTTCATAAGGGAGTGGTTACCCTAGCAATAGGGTCGAAATAATCACCTGTGTCGTGTCCGCGCGCTATAATACGTTGTCGCGACGGCGCTCTTCGAATCTTCGAACGACTCGCCATTGTGATAAATTATCGTGGCGATAGTCATAGTGACGACATCGCGCAAAGAAGCGACATGGTAGAAACGAAATCAGCAACCACACGTTTCGCAATGATTTTAATATGAATGTATGGTATCTTCCTTATTTCATTACCTGAATTGGAATTGATTACGCGATATCATTAGTATGAAGTACAAAAGAATGCAGTAGTAATGATCGGTTGCCACGTTCGATCCCCGTCCTTGGCCTGACGAAGACTTTAAAATCAGACGAATAGCTCTCTGCTTGGCGCATCGCAGCAGTTTCATCTCTTTTTTTTATATATTCAGAATTTAATGATTTTGTATATTTATTACATAGTATCTGACTAACTAAAATAAAAACAGGGGGTCACCAGCCTTAGAAAAATGATATACCTGTGTTTTTCGGTGTAAGCTGTATAAAATGGATTTTGACAAACTTCTTCAATCAATCAAATGTTGATATGCAAATGAAGCCAAATGCAATGCTATCATTGGCTTGAATAATATATATTAAGGATATTCCATTTTCAAATGGGAGTTTCAGGTTGTATATATCTTTCTACTTGATATAACTGGTTTCTTTTTCAGATTAAACATGAACGGTAACACAGTAATGAAAACTTTACACTTCCATATCATTTTAGGAATGTTGCTTCGGCAATATGATTTAAAACAACTAAATAAGAAGCATGCGTATGTCTATTTTAGACCACAATTTCCGATAATTTGTAAAAGTTGACTCGGTCTTTAGAGGAGGTAATTACTGCAGAGAAGTTGTGCAGTTTTTTGTGCGGATCTGGAAACAATAATCGGATATACACGATTTATAATCTTTCGGTTTCACTTGGTTACACATGAATTGTCTTTATTTTAAATAAAATCAGTAAGCGCATAATATTTAATGGAAGATAGTAGATTAGTTTTTTTTAGGTTATAAATTAAACCTATTTTGTTACATAGTCTTCACAATACCTCCCATAATCTTGGTATTTATAAAAGGGATGACGAACTGGATAAGGCGGAGATCTTTATAAAAACCGTTCCCGTTGGTCATGTTGTGAGAACGTTCGCCTCATGGGCGAGAGGTCGAAGTTTCGAGCATCTGCCGCGACATATCCAGAATCATAAAAAATGGTACTGGTAAAGCTCCATTGCTTAGCGCTTAGCTAAAAAGAAAAGAGTAGTTCGAGGACTGATTGGCCCAGTATATTGTTACCCCCCCCCCCCCTTGGAAGAGTCAGCCGGCTACTTAATTTATATTAGTCGTTTTTGCGTCAGTTTCTTGCTTTATCAACAGAAATGTCCATATGAGGAATATATTTAACTTTTTAAGACTGTGATGTAAAGAGAAAACATGTTCAAGAAGAACAATCTAGCGATTCCTACTGTGAAATTAAATATTACCTTACATAAAAAGAATTTTTTGATACTCCACATATATTTACATACCAGTTTACACCATTGCAGCCTCACTTGTATATACATACATCGGAAAAGACATTGAAAAACTTACATACGTACACAGAAAGACAGGCAGAAATACATACATGCATACACGTAAACAAACAATCATTTATACAAATATATAATATATTATATCCTTACACATAAAACAACAAACCAATTAAAATTAATTTAATAAACCCATCCGTTCATCTACCCGACGATACATACATACATACATACATACATACATACATACATATATACATAAATAGATACATACAGAGACAGAAAGAAATATAAGACACGCACACACACACATATTTGTATATACATTACTTCATTCCCATGTCTATATAGAGTTTTTGAGTCCGTTAACGTATGAACAAGTTTTGATAACATATCAATCATCACTGTCATATAGATGTTTGAGCTAAGATGCCCAATAATCACACAGATAATCCCATTTATGATATTGCGTTATTGCAGAATGCAAGTGCCTCGCAAGCAGCCTTTACAAACGGCATTACCACACATATTTCGGAATTGATTTTATCAATCAAAAGGGCACTTATGTTAGAAATTCGCCTCTTAAGGTTCGAACAATTTATATAAACTTGTATCAGGGAATATGTCCCGGGAAAATGGTATCATTTACTTTGTACACACATTAAACAAACGTCTCCTGCAAAAGCATACCTTGTCCATTCTCTTTTGTGACTTTTGTGGCGACAGTAGTACCGTTTGTCATTGAAGGCTTTTTTGCTTTAAGTAATCTGTCTCGTTCATTTCTACTTCGAAGATTGTCCGATGCTTTGAAGCCGAAAATCTTGCAGAATGTTCCTCTGAACTGCTGACTCATTGTGCAGTACAGTACAAAATTGAAAGCTGAATTTGCTGCGAGCAGAGAATCGGTTATCTCTCTTATTCCTCTCACAATATCGTCCTCCTCGACATAACCAAAGCCGAAAAACATTGACATGACTGCGTCAGGGGTAATACAAACTAGGAATACTATTATGATTATGATCATGATAAGAGTGATGCGATTTCTTCCAGACAAACTTTTTCCTTTTATCCTCTCTTTCTTTAATTCGTTTATTATCCTGGCGTTCAGCATTATAAGAACTACCAGAGGCACAATTGATCTGAATAAGTTTTGTATCCATGTGTAAGGTGTCATGAATGTCTGATTCCTTCCAAGGTCTGTGGGTTCCACAATATAGCATGTGATGTTGAGCACTGTGTCATCGGCTTGTACGGCGTGGTACCGCAATGCTGATGGTATAGACAAAAAAATCATGACGATAAAAACTGTGATGCTTATGTTCCGAGCCCGTGGGATGGTACATATTGACTTTGCTCTTGTAGGTCGACAAACAGAAATATATCTCTCCACGGCGATGGATACTGTAAGCCAAGCAGTGACGCAGACTGCGAAATTAAAGATGTAGTGGGCGTAGGGATACAAATTTGCCATAATCATATCGGCATTGTGTGCCTTCGTTCTTTTCAAAAGTATGACAATAAAGTAAAGAACGTCGTTTATAAGTTTGATTGTATCTGATATGGCAAGAGCAGCCAGATACACGTTGGTAGATGTGGCCATGTCTTTATGAAATAGAACAATGAGGGACAAGACATTGCCAAGAATTCCAGGAAAGCACAAGACGGGGTAAATGATTAGACCCGTGATGAACTGCGCAGTGTCATAAAACACGGCGGAGGAATCATAAATAGGACTCTCTGCGCATGGGCTAGTTTGATTGTATGTGACATTCACCTCGAAAGTGTTATCTACTTCTTTCGCCACTATGTAAGTTATGTTTGTCATTTTTATGATTTTCTTATCACTTCGTGGAACAATGTGCATGAATAATTGAGTATAGTCAGTTATTAGCCCTTTTGCGTATTATGGTCGTAAATTTGATACCACTGGAGTAGTGCCGTCTCCATCTGAAAAATAAAATACTATCTTTGAGAAACAATATATATATTTTGTTAATTTTCAAATCATACAATGAATAAATAATGTAAAATGATGGAAGTTTTAAGTTTAATAAAAATTCTGTTCACGTCGACTGGGAAACAAGTTCTTATAACATAAACTTAACCTTCCTGACAGTTCATGGGTTGATCAGTATTTTGTGCCTTAGAAGGTCATAGCATATTGTTTGCAAATATGAGATTTGAATCCGTGGTCATGCTAGCTACCACGACGCCCTGTTCGCCAGTAACTAAAGATTAAGTGGATATCTGAATAATACGTTTTGTTGTGTGTTCTTTGGTTTGTGTGTTGCTGTTTGAATCTCGATAAATATCATACAATTGTATTCAATATGTTTAAGCATGCATTTATTAAAGGGGTTTTCTCGTATTTTTCACTCTTATCTAAACATTCTCTGTTAAGATTATTCCACCTAAAGTTTTATGTGAAAGGTACAATTCTCGTCCACGACAAAAATACCAAAATGGTAAATAAAAATGGTAAATTAAATGCTAAGCTTCATTGCTTGGTGCTCATATATATGTCATGGTACAGATAACTCACAGTCGGGGAGGATCATATGTAAGCGGCTGGGTACCTCAATCGGTATTCGCCCTGTAAGCTAAAGGTCCCGGGTTCAATTCCCGGCCAAGCTGCATATTTTTCTCGCCCTGTGACAGTATGGATTGTAGTGGTATCATTCCACATGTACATGACGAACTACTACAGTGTGGCAGCACTACATGTATATTTGTTTCAAGTAGACATAGTCTCATACAAACTGAAATACAGTCATTGGTGTGTTAAACCAAACACACTCACTTATCTAAAATTCTAGATATGTTCATGTTTCTATACCTTTAAACGTCCGATGTACATTAGAGCAGCTTGAAGCAAGAACTGTGCGTGCTCAGTGCCGATTATAATGCACCCTGGGAACTTAGAAGGACCTGCCTCTTATCAACCTTACTTTCACTTTTTTTATTAATTACGCATTTTAGAGGTTTACTGGCTTTTTTGTTTTATTCTTCCTATTCCTAATCAATTTTAATTCGTACGACAAAGCTTTAGGAACTGAAAAAGAAACAATCCCGTGACTAGCGATAATAATTTCGTCGACTCATCAATTGAGTTGGAATGTTCAACGTAGTAAAAGCGAACTAGAAATCCGAATATTGACTTCTTCTGTGAAGAATGTAAAACACGTTATTTTCTTTTAAGGCCGGGAAATATAAGTTGCTCCAAAAAGAGGTTGATTGTCTTGGATTTCTTATATGAAGCCTATTGATACGTGTCTATTTTCGAGCAATAACGTAGAAATTATCCATTAACATTTTACCTCATTGGGGTAAAATATGATCAATGGGCTGCAATTAGAATTCATCTGTACAATAATTTATATAACGAAATGCGATAACAAATGCGGACGCCGTGAACTTGTTTTAAATAAGCTACACATGCAAGCTAAATGGAATATCCTAGTTCGCAGAAAAGAAGAGCTTTGCAAGTGCGGTTTAACATTTAATCTCCATATAGACATCGTAATTGATTAAAGTGCAATTTGTATAACTATTTTGTGTTAGGAATATATTCATTATTTTTGGATTTATAATCATCAATCAATATATCGGAGCCAGTATGTAACAGATCCCATAATTAAAACTTGAATACGATTGTATCGGTTTTATATGAGGTATCTCGTGAAAATCAAACAATTCACGTGATGTATTCTTAAAACCAGGATAGCTTGAGCCCATTCTAATTTTCACTTCGTAAAAACAAATTCTATGTTAGTTGTAAGAGAGTATCTGTTTTACTGCAGATCGAATGATTGTCACCTTTTGTGAGGAAATTACTGGAAAAGAAAATCTGTTTGGTATCCGCGGTCTTTGCATACAGGTAAAATGTAATAATATCGAATGCTTAACAAAATAACTGGGTTTTTCCTTTTAAACCCCTTCCCAGCCAGAAGAATCTTTTTAAAAAATTTTTAAATGTAATAATATCGGACTCTAACAAATGTAATAATATCGGACTCTAACAAATGTAATAATATCGGACATTAAAAAATGTAATAATATAGGACTCTAACAAATGTGATAATATAGGTCTTTAACAAATGTAATAATATCGGACATTAACAAATGTATTTATATAGGACTTTAACAAATGTAATAATATCGGACATTAACAAATGTAATAAAATCGGACTCTAACAAATGTAATAATATCGGACTCTAACAAATATAATAATATCGAACTCTAACAAATGTAAGAATATCGGACTTTAACAAAGGTAATAATATCGGACTTTAACAAAGGTAATAATATCGGACATTAACAAATGTAATCATATCGGACTCAAACAAATGTAATAATATCGGACTCTAACAAATGTAATAATATCGGACTTTTACAAAGGTAATAATATCGGACATTAACAAATGTAATAATATCGGGCATTAACAAATGTAATAATATCGGACTCTAACAAATGTAATAATGTAGGTCTTTAACAGATGTAATAACATCGGACATTAACAAATGTTATAATATAGGACTTAAACAAATGTAATAATATAGGACTTTAACAAATGTAATAATTGGACTTAACAAAGTAATATATCGGACTTAACAAATAATATCGCTTACAAATGTAATAATATCGGACTTTCACAAAGGTAATTATATCGGACTTTAACAAAGGTAATAATATCGGACATAAACAAATGTAATAATATCGGACATTAACAAATGTAATATTATAGGTCTTTAACAAATGTAATAATATCGGACTTTTACAAAGGTAATAATATCGGACATTAACAAATGTAATAATATCGGACTCTAACAAATGTAATAACATCGGACATTAACAAATGTAATAATATAGGACTTTAACAAATGTAATAATATAGGACTCTAACAAATGTAATAATATCGGACTTTAACAAATGCAATAATATCGGACTCTAGTAGGTCTTCATTGTTGTAATAAGTCCGATTATGTATGTTATATACGAAGTTGATTATATAATGACTTTTGTTCTGGTTATGCAACGTTTGTTAGCACTATTGACTGCTGCTTATACTAAATCTTCTGTTGTTTTATTTTTTTTCTCTTCTATTTTGTTTTTCTATGAAACAAACTAGTTTATTTTAAAGTTAGGAACTGTATGGATACTATCGTATTATAATTGTTGATATATACAATAATTATGTAAGTTATCCAACTGAGAAAAATGAAACTAACCCGTGGTAGAGTAGCATAACCAATTCATCTGTCTATGTACAATCAGAATAATATTCATGTTGCCATTGAGTTGATTTGAAATAATATCAGATGTCAATATTCCTATCTATGTATACTTACAGTATTGTTTTGTTTATCATTTCTATTATTAATTTTGAGGGAAAAACATCATATTTGTTAAAACTTATAATAATTATACATATCACAAGGTTAAAATTGATAAATTCAATCTTTATGACAATATATGCTGTAATGTGTGTTTATAAGAATTTTTTATAACTATGCATTTGCAATTAAAAAAATATGTTGTTAGTTCCTATAGTTATATCGGATTACTGATGGATACAAGCCAGTATTTATATTTGTCCTGGTAGAGATACCTGGGGAGATACCAAGGGAGAAACTTAGAGAGAAATCTAAGACTCGGATTCTCCAGTCTTGACCACGGGCTATGTACGCTACATGGCAGCGGTCAGTCTGAGTGGCCTATCATTCTGAATAAAATGGTAACTGGACGAAGGCTACTTGTCTTGCATATGGCCATTATACGACACAAGTACAAAAAGCAAACAAAAAGATCCAAATTGTTTTTCGTATAAATCATAATTTTAACAAAAGTCATATTGATTACTGTTGTGTAATTTAGTAATTTTAAGCTTCAATAATATGCATATAATTTTGTGAGAAATCAGTAAAAGCATCAACAACAATATTAGAAACAGCGAGTCAGATAAATAATATGAGTGCATGTGTCCTTCACCTGTAACGTCTCGACTAATCATATAGCAACTTTATGCTTCTTATCTTAAGGGGGGGTTGTTTCCCCGAATTCTTCCTAAACGTCTACACATTCTTGTGTTGTTTGGGACTTGCTTGTAATTGGTATAATACAGTCCCACGTCCATTAGTTTTGTTTCGAGACTGGGTCATTTTATTGGCTTTGGCATTGATGTTTTTCATCAGTAATGCGTATACCCAGTCCGGAGTAATTATTTCCTAGACATACAAAACACCTTCAACAAGCTTCGAGGCAGGTCATGCTTTGGAAAGACGGAGACAATTGAAATTGTCGATTGTTGAGGTGTCTAGGAAACATCGTAATAATCTGTCTTCTCAGAAGGGTGTCATTTGCTCAACTCTCAGTTGCCATGGGAATTGGGATAGTGCTGTATTTCAAGGTTTTAGGATCCCAGACATTATCACCTCATAAAGCTTGGTATTATGCGTCAAAAGTCTATTTTCAAAAATATGAATTTGGAAGTATTAAGTTTAAGGATCAAGGATCAAGAGTCTATACATTGCCCCTACGACCAAAAGTAGCAGATAGACAGACAGAGTGACAGACAGATGAGGTGCGTAGTCAACATACATTAATATCGGGCATTCTTGTTTTTAATCAATTCAGTGATCACAGGGAAGGAAGTCCGCAAAACCATGTTTTATTCAATCTTTCTTTGATATGACAGATTCATTTTTCAATGACATACCTTCAAATCTTGACCACATTACTGTTACATACCATAACACATATACCTATATAGTTTTCAGATTATTGAGTATTTTAAATTTGAAATATATATGATATTTAGAAAAAATCATGTTACTGAAAGAAAATAAATATGTATATAAGTAATATTTTGCTAAGATAATGCTTAATTTTGTTTCAGGCATACCGACAATTATCTCAATAGTAATGCTTATTTAGTTTAAAATTTTTCCTACGAGGCGAGGTGCGCATGTGCCAAATAATATAGTGGAGAACTTCACTTTATGCAAAAACAACAGCTCTTTACATAACTATAGTGATATTTAATGCACAGAGACATTCTTCTTCAGACATTCTTTATTATTGATTTGGCATCCCTGAAAAATCACAGTTTTATACATGCAATAGGAATAAAGCTCGACCTATCAGCACAGTGACGTCATCAGCAGCTGTCTTCGCTGTTAATAAGCGAC
>CM037786.1:45233189-45268746 GCA_021229015.1 Solen grandis | reverse complement strand
AACTCAAAAACTCACAGCTAAATAAAACAAAACACCCTTGTAAACCCATCATACAAAGAATTTATAAATCTAACTGGACCTACTTTGGTTAAATTAGACCTTTTTTACTCATGCTTTTTTTTAGACAAAATTATCCTGAAAGAATGCGGAAAAATAAGGATTTTTTTCCTGTAAAAGTCTGAGAAAATATGCAGTCGTTGTAAATTTTTACAACAGTTAATTATACGCCTCTTTTAACACAGTCACTCCGGAGGAACCATTCACACACTACTTGAATATCAACACTTATTGTGGCAGAATAAACCATCAGTGCCTAAGAGCATTACTTTTTTTTTTATAATGTTCTTCTTTATATTCAGTTTGATAAAAAAGACTTTTTATTAGCATTTCGATGGTTGGTTTCGTAAAACATTTGTGTATTATGATGTAATGATATATGTCTGAATGGAAGAATTCAACCGTATTTCCAGAATAACATGACAGAAAAACTTAACATGTGTTAAATATACAAGAGAAATATAATTCCCAAGTATGCAGTGTGAGATCGGTATATCCGCCCCTACCCACCTTGCTCTAGCTCATTTATAGTAAATGAAAGTGAAAATATTCATATAAACCATGCATACATGATAATATGTTCTTAGTCTGCTCTACTTACACTTTACAGCTATATCTATATTGGTTGTCCGTTCTGAAGTCAAAGTCATATGAGTCACATGACACGTTGCTTGTTCCCCGTTATCTGCCCCTCTAACCTGCCTTTGTAACGTGGACACCACACTGTACGTCTCTGTGGATGGATCCAGGGTACTAATTTCGCTGACAGACTGCACCTGAGGACTGAAGGTCTGTCCCCTGTATGTCCAGGTGACTGTGGGAGCCGGTCTACCCCCGCTCGTTCTACACTCCAACGTCATGGTTCCAGTGGAGACGGGTGTGTTGGTCTGGGTGATAGTGGGCTGACTGGGTTTTACTGTGGAACGAAATACAGAACTTGACAATGTACTTACTTTACTTGATTTTTTTTCTACAAGCGAATATCATTTTACTTAAGGTTAAGAAGTATAAATACATTTTAAAATATAATTATGCTTAACTAATTTAGCAACAAAATAGAAAACAACATTGACAACACTGACAAAACACTCATGTTTGCAATTAAACATTTTTTGTTGTTTTTATTTTAGAATTAAATAAATGGTTCATTATGATTTTATAATAATTAGTTAACTTACAGTTCAGGTACAACACGACAGGAGTATCCCGAGATCCCTGTGTAACGGCACTGTCGGCCTGTGGGTAGAAGGAGCGACATACAAATGTCCTCAGGTCGTCACTGCGGTGTGCTGTTATTGTGTGGGTCAGTGTCACTCTGTATGTACCGTCCCCCTGTTTCTGCCCGGTACTGATACTCTTCAGTGGGGACGTGCTGATGCTGTCCTTGTACCAGGCCACTGTGGGGACGGGGATACCCCCATTTGACACACACGTCAGGGTGACCTGGCTGTCCTCAGTAGCACGTATAACACTGCGACCGTCCGGTAACTGTTCACGGCTGGTGATATTTGGGGGGCCTGGAGTTGCTGTAAGAACAACAAGAGAAGATGTCATGAAATAATGAAAGTTGATAGAAACTTTGTTCATTGGATACAAACATATTTTAAAGAACTAATTACCTCAAATTGATATATTTTATTTTTAAATATTGTGGCAAAGAAGAATTAACATTAGATAAAGAAATTATGATATTTTTAATGCAAAATAAATTTATGAATTTATAAATTATTAATGCGCTTTACTTTTTTCTTTGCTGCAATAAATGATGCCAAATATCACACTGTTTAATCACCAATAAAAGTATTGTACATGTATTCCAATGGTATAAAACAGCTCGGCCTATATACGACACAAAATTGCCATTCTACTGTATGGAATGGGCAGAAACAATTTTAAGTAACAATCACCATCAGAAACCTAACTCGTTCTAAGCCGGAGAAACACAATTTTGAACAGGAGAACAGCCTAAAAGATTTTCTTCAATCACATGATACATCATGGAGTCTTTAGACAATCTGCTTGCTTTTGAAGCGCACACTACACTACTAGATGGATCAAATGAACAATATGCGAATCCATTCGTTTCGTAATTCGTGACACTAAGTGACACTCAGCTTCTGCACAGGACTATGGTTAGACTGGCAGATGAATCTACAGACATAACAGTGGACAAAAAGGTTGATTTTGTATGCTCTTCAAAAGCAAATCAGATTAAAACAGACGATTGAATAAACAAACATGCCCACCACAAATCACACCACAGGGGGCAGGCGGTATCAATGGCAGAGGGCTTGCAAACGCCTCGTTATAGGGAGAGTATGCAGGTAGTTGACCCTAGGTACATGGCAAGTGAAACCATTAACTTTGTCGGACATTTCAGGAAAATAAACAATTCAGTCCTGACACGAGGCAAATGATAAAAGCTTAAATCATGAAAGCAATTACTGATATTTACATGTCCAGAAAACAATATCAAAGATATACAAATATTGGAGAAAGTTGTATAAATTGAACCCATATCAGTGAATTAATTACGAAAATATGAAATGAAATATTTAGAAATGATACTATACTTGAATCAAAATACCGAGTGACCTAACTGAAATATATTGAATTGTAATATCAATTACATCTTATGTTGAATATTACTCTACACAAGACAGACAGAGAGAGAGAGAGAAAGAGAGACAGAGAATAATATATAGTGATAAAGCCTAAATTATTCACCTGAATAATTGACCGCTATAGCAAATCAATATTTTAATTTTTCCTGTTAAATTGATACTGGTTAATGTATGTTTCCTTTCTTTCTTCATATAAAACCAAATAATATCCTTTGCTAATCTCTCCTCAATATCATATATTGGTTCGAATAAGCAATGATTTCTAAGAAACAAGAAAAATGATAATTTAATATCAATTGTTATCAACCATTTAATATCAGAAATTCTCTAAAATTACCATGGCTTAAGTTAACTTTTTTTTCTTTCATTTAGATAATGACGCACATTTTTTGCGATAAGTATAAAGCTGCATCAGGACACACACCAGAGAGTGTTTAATGATATTAATATCAGAGTTAATCTGTTCTTATAAAGATATAACCTAGCTATTGTCATGCATATAGCATGATTATGAATATAGTTTTATGTTTTTAAATCTGATAATGGTAATAACATGGTAATAACAACAGTCTAAGGCAGAAGTCAAGTATTAAGATTTCTTTTTGTGTAAGAGATGTGGAGTTCCACCTTTAAAACTCTTTATAATCAATAATCTATATAACATATAATTATCATAAACATATATAGGGAGCGACGAGAAAAAATGCCTAAAGGAAACGGGAAACTCAGTGAAATTCTATTTCTATGTGACGCCACGTTGCTTTCCAATAATGTGACTTTTGTCGTTTAGAAGTAATATAAACAACCTAGTCTTTATATTGAAAACAACAACACCAACACAAAATGGAGAAGGAATTTAAAACCTGATACACACATTTTTAGCTTTAATCTCGGCGTCACTGTTTGGGTTTATCTGTCATGTGACAACGTCTCATCAAGAACATATTTTACTAGACTCTTTATCACCTTTAGATGGAGAGACATATAAGTCAAGATTTATTTCATGAAACAATGATAAATATACAAAAATCTATAATCCTAAATGTAAATAGTGAATAAAATATGTTAAGATTATGTAAATCATTTATTTTGATATGATTGTGTTCTTGTTTAGTGGAAATATTTAAAATAAATTTCACGCAATAAAATATTTGATAAAAATTGAAATGCCATTTATTGACCTCTTTTTGTGTAGTCAGATCAAAACACATTTTCAAATTACCGATTACCGATCAGTTCGATGTCTAATCAATTTTGTCTTGCTTACTTGCAATTTAATTTAATAGATTTGAATTTTTATTTTAAATGATATCAAACAATGCCGAAACACTCTTTTTCTTGAATTCGACCCCCTCCCCCCTTGTTACAGTTAATTAGTCACCTCCCAATTATGTTGCCGATGTTTATCCACTTGAAGTATGTTTAGGTTATTTATATATGCAATCATTTACACTTATTTTCAAATCATATTATGAAAATTATTTTTCTATCAAAAGGAAAAGATATGCTTATGTAAAATAAATCTTGTACTTTTATTGAAATGTGGTTTACTGCCGGTTTGATTTTATTTTAAAATTAGAGGGTTAAGGAAAAAAAAGTCCTTTTTCATCCATGGTATGTCATGGAAGAAATTACATTGGCTTCTTTTAATATAAATTTAGGATTTGTTTTTAGTTTACAGCATTTGTTGAAAATGTCAAAATTTGATGTCGGTTAAATGAAGACATTACAGTTTCAGTGGTGAAAAGTCATTAATATATTATTTAAATGTCGGTCTTGTGTTTATTTTTCTTACACATAGATTCCGACTCATTGTTGCTTTGATTGTTATTTCTTGAAAAATTTTGAAATAAATTAAAGACATTTTGCAGGTATAGGAACAACTTGCTTTGTTTTGGGGGATGGTGAGAAAGCATAAATTGATAAAAAAACAACAACTTAATTCTATTTCTTGATAAATCTTAATAAATATACATTTGAATATATTATTGTATGTAGTTCATGATTACTACAACCGTTTTCAAATGATCTAACTAAGCCATTACACTCATGATAACAGGTATCGTTAATTATTAAGACACTATTTAATTATGTATCACGTACAGTTATTTGGCAATTTTATTAAATATATTTATAATTCTTTAAATTGATCATCGTTAAATGGGTATTCAAAATAAAATTTTGCAAAACACAGCACGTACAAAACTAAGTAAGTGTAGCCGGGTGCAGGTATTATGTGATAAATCAATAGGCAAGAAGACACATGGCTTGGTAGCTCATTTGGTAGAGTGCAGGAACGGTATTCCTGAGACATAGGGTTCGAGTCACGGTCGAGCCATTGATTATTGAAAATTATTCACAACCTGTTACATTTGGCGCTCAACGAAAAGAACTTACTGTTTGATATGGCTACTGCATCGGTAACTCAAGAACGTTTTCACGATGTTCTTTGTCTCTAAGAAATTGGGACGAATTCTAAATTTGGAGGGGGTATATGTAGCCGGGTACATGTATTTTGTGATAAATCAATAAGCAAGAGGCATGAGGCTTGGTAGCTCAGTTGGTAGAGTGCAGTGACGGTATTCCTGAGGCCCTGGGTTTGAGTCTCGGTCGAGCCATTTATTTTTTCACTACCTGTTACCTAAATAAATGCGGATGAAACAAGAGAACAATATTGGCCCTGGAATTCTAACCAGAGTGCCATATGTCAGGTCATTTGATTTTACCTGGAAAACTACCGTCTGGAGGCCATTTTTGTAAGTCATCAACAGTGCCAAAGAAATTGCGGTAGAGGACCGTGAGGTTATCTTTAATGAAAACAAAAACCAATTCTGAACGTTGTTTTTAGTGGAGCGGAATTTTGAAATTATGGATGTAGGATACATAACGAACTAGCCGCGCACCCAGAGGCCTCTTTTTCTTAGGGGTCAACTTAGTAATTCTGGAAGTGGGTCATTACGTGCCGTATGAACTTAATTTCTCGCCATTTATCCATAAGAGATGAATTTTGATATTGTTTATATAGAATGTATAGAGAAATTATCCAAGTCCAATGTGCCGTATTGTTTTAAAGGGATCAGATTTATTTTTGCAACAATGGTAGTAAGGCATTAAGTGATTTGTGCGGTAGAATTTATGTGACCCGAATGATCAATCGATAAAGGGGTCCAAGTTGCTATTAAGACCAAAATTCCTCGGTCCCGATGTTGGTCTTATTATAATAGTTTCTGATGCAGTAAAGGCCGTATGAACTATTTCACTGATTCATTATGATATCGTCTGATGAATAAAAATTAATACGACTGTTCTCCCTAGTTTAGAATGTAACATTGTGTGATAAATATTGGTGGGTGACATGTATGGATGAAAAACAAATCAAATCTACCATGTTCTTATTATAGAAGTTCGTCTTTGTAACTATTTCACTAACATATCATCTCAATCAATCATCATCATCTCCTCTCTTTTAGTGAGGTGTGTGAATGTCAATATAATAAACTATGTGGGTTATAACCTAACCTTCTTTATGTACCTAGTGTCGTCTTGACTGTGTCACGACACTGTAACCACCGTCAATATCTTTCATAGGAAGGAGAGTGTCAAGTAATAAACTATGGTTGACTTTAACCTACCTATCTTTATTTTACCAGTCAGTGCTGTCTGTGTGACTGTTGTCACAACAACCCTGTAACCACCGTCAACATCTTCCAGTGAGGAGGAGGACGTCCAGGTACAGCTGTAGTAGGAGGACAGGGTCGGGCTGCTGATGCAGTTGTGATTCCCATTTAGAGGGTTGTTCTAAAATGAGAATGTTTGAGGGGATACAAATTAAACTGTTATCAGGTAAATGTCATAATTGATCATAATATGATCATTAATTAATTATCAGTTCTCTTTTCAAATATCAATATATGTACTTGTACTGCTAGCAAATCATTTTCAATTCCAACGATGTTTAAATGAAATAGCCAAAACAAGATTTGTAAGAAATGGAAGGACAATGGTCAAGGTCACGAAAGTAAATACACACAGTTGTGAGTAGCATTTCATGCCCATTTGCGAAAATGGCGGGGGCTTAAAAATTTTAAGTTACACTTGAATGTTACTTAAGTTATAAGGTGCATGCGCCACAATGTGTCTGAAACTGTTAACAATATGTTTATATGCTTTATAAGCGATCTTGACAATTACAAGATATGGATGCTTCGATGAATGGGTTGGTCAACCTATTTAGTTATAGAGACATTCAGAACCCGAATTCAAGAGGGAAAAAAATAGTGAGTTCCAGGAAAAAGAAAAAAGTCATTATTGCATGGAAGAATTTAATGGAATTTCAAACAATATCTCAAGTAAAACAGAAATTGTTTAGGAAGATCCAAAGTACCAGTGTCACGGACATCTGTGTCGGCTCAGGGTAGACCTGGTCTACAGAGATAGATAGCTTCTTGGCCGGCGTGACAAGTTGAGTTACATCTTTTGGCTTGCCTGAAAAGTATACAATATAGGTTGTAAGATCAAACCATGTTTCAGTAAGGATTTTTATGACCTTCACAGGTGTAAACTATTGTTCCAACTACAGAACCGTCGAAAGCGATTAGTATAAGTTGTAAGAAGCTAATTTACGATCTGGATAGGTCTGATTTTGGATTGCCACAATAATCCTTTGATTGACCTTTATATATGGTATTTATCAATGAAACGTCCTATGATCATTGATAAAGCAATTGAATGGCGACCATCTTGGATAATGTGTATTTATGTAAACTACCAAAGATTATACATCATCTAAACACAGATATAATACAAAACAGTTTTTAATGAAAGAATACATACATTACAATATTTCTATCACTAAAAGTAATCCATTTGAGTATAAAAGATGCATAAAATGAGAAAAAGTAGGTAGGAGATTTTAAATTTTGGTATATTTGTTTGTACTTTAACCCTGAAATGATCTTGACCTTGAATTTGTCATTGTAGGGTATAATTTTATGGACATTATGAAAGGAATAATTATCATGCAGATACTTTAAACTATCTCTGTAAATAAATCTTTAAACAAACAGATAAATATTTTCACTGAACGTATGGATTTTTGGCGGCCATCTTGGACGCCATCTTGGATTTCCAAGTCCGCACCAGGTGTTGGCAATTTATGCCGGCAGTTACATATACTAGTAGTACAGACATTGGCGAGCATTTTGGAATATAACATTGCTTGTTCTACTTTTATGGCACCTACTCCTTAAATAAGCTCCTTTTTGGCCAATCGTCACCCCACTATAATTACAGGTGGATGAAGACCCCGAATGCACAGGCATCTGGGTAGAACCACCGACCTATCGCAAGCCGGAAAGCGATGATAGAGGGATGACGATAACACCATAGCATGATTGCGCAAACGCGAAGCTGCAATTGTGAGAATGCGATAGGATAATAATGAGAACACAATGATGATACCGGTACAGTAAAACAGTATGATATTATGATGGTGAAAACGCGACAGCACTATGGTGAAACACAATATTATATTGCATTATCATTATCGCACTATCATATTGTCGTGTTTTCATTATCGTTCTGTCGCGTGATCAGTACCATGCTATCGCGTTTTCACCATCTTACTATCGAATATCGCGTTTTATATCAAAACACATTCAATTACAATGCCCCTAATGGGATTCTGTACAAAGATGCTTTGACTCAGGTACAACTAGAGCTAACACTTAATGTGATAAATACCCTCACACTGCTTCTTGTCACAAACTTGCTCTCCACAAAGTGACAGAATTTGATACAGCTAATGGAAACTATGACAATAACAGATCAAACAGAAACTTTGCAAAGCAACCAATATTCAATTCCCAAATGGTATACTCTGCTATCAATGGTAACATTTTGGAAAAACATGCTATTGCTATGAGAATTGGTAAAGGGAGAATATTCTCCAAATGGTAATAAATTATTGAAAAACATTTAACAATATTAAAAGTATAATTATCTACATCTATGCTTAGCATAAGTGCAGACAAATAAGATTAAGAAGATTGAAATCCTTCCTGTAGCCACTGAGAAATAGCGTGGACAAAGAAAGCTCAAAATCATAAATGGACAATAACTCAGAGAATTTTTTTCTCAACCGTAACAAAAGCAAACTAGAAGTTTGTTTGTTGAAGTTAAAATCGAAACGGCTTTCAGTTTCCTTATGGCACAGGGATTAAATCCATTATTTAAGAAAGATATTATCTGCTTACGCTTAAGATTTGAGGAAATCACTTTCAATTTTCAATATATTTTTGCGCATCTTAAACTTCAGCTTTTTAATTTCCACTTTAAACATCATTGATTCAATTGTTTATTTTGTATTAATTTTTCAATAATAACTGATTAAAATCATTGTTGTCATAATCATTTGACTGAAGATAAATTCCTTGAAAAGTGCACCATTTCAGTCGATAAAAAAATCACATTGTTTCGAGAGTCAAACAGGTTTTTTTTTCAAGATTTCAAGCAGACATTCTACGTGACTATGTGCCATGTTTGATGATATAATCATTTGGAATTTACAAAACTTTATGAACGTCTTAAGTTTCGACATTTTTGAAAATATAAAATTCATTGGTCAAACTGGCGATTTAAACACTTAAAAATAGGTCAAAGTTCAGAGGTCAAGGTCAAAAGTCCAAAAGTTTAACATTGAATTTCTAAGTTCACAAAGGGGAATAATTCAATAAACATCCATGCTAGAGTTATGTGTGTTGGTAAGTGGTGTATAAATATGACCTGAAAGGTCTTGCGACAAGGACTTCACATATGAAATATCAGTGCCTTTTTGGTTACGGTTCTGAAATGATAGGCATTTTAAAGTTTTTTACAGGTCAACGGTCAAGGTCAGTAGGAGAAATTTTTGCATATGTCTGGATAGGCCTTGTCAAAATGAATATGCATACCAACAAGAGCTGTCAGGGAGACAGCGCGCTCGACTATTCTCGGTGCTTTATAGTTAAACAAGTAACGCAACACATGAGTCCCCTACCGGTGAGGTGCATAATTTTTCCGTTACCATAGCAACCAGAATTTTGGTCCGAAAAAATCTGTTGAAACTCCATACCGCGATCTATTCATATACCAATTTTCAAAATATTATCTTAAACAGTTTATGAGTTATCGCGGGATCCAGATTTTCGGACATCCAGACGGACGGACAGACAGACGGAGGGCAACCCTATACACCGGAGGGGACTATAAAAGCCATACTGAATCTTTCAATGGCCATGTGTCTGTTATTTTCTACATATTGCATTTATGTTGCTGTTCAAAGTTTACAAAGGCCACAAAGGGAAATTCTTCCATTAAAATCCATGCTAGAGTTATGGGTCTTGGTAAGTGGTGTACAATTATAACCTGAAAACAATTGTCAAGTGAATACCTTTGGTGATTGTGGAGACTGAATTTGCAAGCATAACCTTAACCAGGAATTTTTAAGTTCACAGAGGGGAATAATTCAGTAAACATCCATATGAGTCTTGGACAATGGCCTTCAATTATGACCCCGAAGACATTTGTGAATTTTCAAGTAAATACCTTATGTGGTTGTGGAGATTGAATTTGCACGCATAATCTTAACCAGGAATTTTTAAGTTCACAGAGGGGAATAATTCAGTAAACATCCATATGAGTCTTGGACAATGGCCTTCAATTATGACCCCGAAGACATTTGTGAATTTTCAAGTAAATACCTTATGTGGTTGTGGAGATTGAATTTGCACGCATAATCTTAACCAGGAATTCTAAGCTCACAAAGGGGAATAATTCAGTAAACATCCATGCTAGAGTTATGTTTGTTGGTAAGGGGTGTATAATTATGACCCTGAAAGACATGTGTAAAGTATCAAGTGAATACCTTTGGTGGTTGTGGAGTTTGAAATTGCACACATTATCTTAATTAAGAATTTCTAAGTTCACAAAGGTGAATAATTCTGTAAAAATCCATGCTAGAGTTATGGGTCTCGGTAAGTGGTGTACAATTATGACCCTGAAGACATGTGTGAAGTTTCAAGTGAACACCGTTGATGATTGTGCAGATTGAATTTGCACATATAACTTTAATTAGGATTTTCCAAATTCACAAAGGGGAATAGTTCAGTAAAAATCCATGCTTGAGTTATAGGTCTTGGACAATGGCCTACAATTATGACCCAAAATACATTTGTGAAGTTTCAAGTAAATACCTTCGGTAGTTGCGGAGATATAAGAAGATAGAAAAACTTGCATTCAAAACCTTAACATTGAGTATTACATCTGCGACGACGCTGATGCCGATCCCAGGGTGAGTAGGAAAGCTCTCACTTTCCTTGGAATAGTCGAGCTAAACATGAAAATTGTATACTGAATACCGTATAGTGGGTTATTTCTGCGGGTGTAATATTCTGCGTTTTTGCCTTAAAAATGGTTAAGCTTTTACTACGGATTTATTTTCTACAATTTCTGACACAGGAAGAATTTATTTCTGCGCTTGCTCACCTTGCTATTTAAAGTAAACATATTAAAATCTCTAATTCTAAGTATTACACCTAAGGAAGGTCACCCTATATTACATCTCACATACTCTTCCGTCAACCATACCGCACACAATTTAACAGTCTCTTTGATATAAGTTAGGAATAGACACAGGTCAATCCAATACTTGATTTTTTATTTGCATGTTTATATGTTTTCAAATGCAAATTTAAACTAAGATTCTTCAACTGTAAATAAATTTCGAGGACAATTCAATCAGATAGCAAGCCATTGTTATATGTGCGAAAATATGCAGTTTCCATTGTTTGGCATGTAATTAAGATCCCGAAGGGGGAAATATCTCCACATCCCCAGGTGAACGTGGAAGGTGACACGTGTGCCATTGATAAGGGAAGATTACAATGAAATGTGGTCAAACTGTCATATTTTAACGCTTTGTTCTTTTCATCCATTTCCTGTTATTACAAACCATTTATTGAAAACTACATTGACTGGTGGTTTTGTCTTAATGCCAGCGGTAACAGACACATGCTGATAATAGACACATCATTACAGTGTATTTCATGTAGATCAGTATCTAATGATCTGAAGGGATCTATAGAGTAGTATCCTGTGAATATTTTTCTGCTGTTAGCTAATTTCCATGGATTTTATTTCTACGGATTTGTGTTCATCCGCAGGAAAGCTGAAATAAATTACATGCAGAAATAACCCGCTATACGGTAGTAGAGAAGTTATGCCCAACGTTAAGATTCCAGACGACGACAACAACGGCGTGGACGCCGGAGTTTCGACAAAAGCTTGAATTTATTTCTTCGAAAAACAGAAAAGCTAAAAAAGAATGTAGTTTTGAAGTAATCAATTCAGTGATTTTTCAGTTATTCTCCTTACAAGTAAGTTGGACAAACAGATGCGGAAAAGGCAAAGCACCAACTAAACGACCCCCCTTAGGGGAAAAAATAAAAAAAAATCTCAGTGTTTTGTTATTAAATACATTATTATATTTTATGTCATGTTCTGATAAAATACAATTCAAATGTCATTGTTAAGAAGCCTGGTGGTATAGTGGCAAAATTTTGACAATTTTATGTAGTTTTCAAAACAATGAATACAATGCAAATACTCATGGGATTAAGAAGCAAACCATGACTTTCTTAAAATGGTAGACTACAAAAGGGTATTAATAATTAATTGTTACTCACATTCATATTTCAGCTCAGCTGCTGCAGATATTGCTGAGTCACAGTAGCAGATGTAATTGCCAGTATCACTCAGTTCTGTGTTTATTATGACCAGCCTTCTGCTTGTGGCTGTATATTTGGTGGAGCCAGTGGTTACATGGCTATATATGGTCCTGGACCCTTTTATGTATCCCCAGGCTTGACAAGACTGTGCTGTATGTTGACAAGTTAATTCAGTGTTTTCTCCACAATTGCCGCTGTCTGGCACAATTAACGTTGCTGTGTTGGTCTGGCCTGTCAATATACTTTAATGTCATTACAGCCACACCAATCGAAGATGAAGGTAGCTCACGGCGGCGGAAGAAGAAACAGGGATCGTTAGCAGTATAATTTTGAAACAATTCAGAGTCATTCCTAAACACAAGGGTGTGTTATTGTCAATTTGCAGTATGTATAGAATTCGGTGTCATTTCTAATGGCAAATGTGTTTTAGGTATTAGTGAATGGTAAAGAATGATATACATTTTCTCTCGTAAGATATATCTATTTTTGTGTTTTTATGTTTTATCATTTGTTAATGAAATGCTTTTTTATTAACTTCTTTGTACTAAAGAGAAGGAATGTTTAATGGTTCCTTTAGAAACCTATTTGTCAGCCCTCACTCTTGTATAAAATGATTTCAGGCAAAGATAGCCCAGAGAGGTGAAAATTACTTTGAACTAATTAAAGCAAAGGCGTCATTATGGGCAATAAACTTTAATAAAAGTATCATTCCTAATAAGAATAAGAATAATAATAGCAAAGTAAATAAAAATTTGTAAATTATATTAAGAAAAAAAAGCGTTTAGTATATTTTTATTATATACCACACTTCTGTAACACTTTTTCATAAATACATACGTGTAAAAGTGCTTCCCAAAAGACATAATGCAATTAACACAAGCAACATAAAATCTAAGACATAATATAAGATATAGTAAAAAAAGTAAGATAAAGTAAGCATAATAAATGGTGGGATCATAAATTTAATTTGGCCACATTTAATGACAGCTTTATTTATTCCTTTAATCTCTGTATAAATAAATGCGTTTTCATAAAAGTTTTTAAAAGACAATGTGGAAGAGTCTCTGGTCCCAGCAGTTAGCGCATTCTATTACTTAGTGGCCGTGACCTTGAAGCTATAATGAACTATGCTGAGATGAATGGTGGTCAATATTTGTATACACATAACATGTATACGTTTAAGACAATACATATGAAAGAATGAGAGAAATCCATCATGAATTTTATATACACTTAAAGGACAAGTTTTTATATAAAAAAAAAAAAAAATCATTACATTCAAAGGTAACTACGGACCAGCTTTCTATTATAATTGAATGATAACCCTCTTAAAAACAATAATTCTCAAAATTGGCAGTGAAATATCACTTATCCTCCTTGCATGCTAAATAGAATTTTCTTGTTGGATTTAAAGTGAGCCTAGAGCATTTAAACATACCACATCAGCATATTATAACTTTAATGTAACATAAAAGTTGGAACAAGCTGTGGGCACTAGGGAAATCGGCTTTCCATAAATTCTTATTCTCCTTGTAACTTTCTTATATGATGTCCTAATTTAATAAACCTCGGTACCGTTAGAAAAGTCCTCAGATTCCCAGGCTTTCACTTGGTTTATGTTTGGACCTATCATTAACGGCTCTTGAGATATAACGGTAAAATCTCAGCAAAAAAAAAAGGCAAAAAGATGCTCATGTATATTACTCCTTCTCGACCGACAACTTTGTAATTTATGGTCCGATCATTAAATTAGCTATGAAGCTATGAACCGTTAGAAAGGTTTTTGAATTCCCATCATTTCAATCGCTTTATGTATTGACGTATCTTTAACGGCATTTTCAGATATGGATTTTGAACCTCTAGGAAACGGCAAAAATATGTTCATGTTGTTTTGTTTTCAAATATTTGAAATTTAAGCAAATTGAACGACCAGGAATCATACCTTTATCTACAAAATCAGTAGACTTCTAGATATAAACAGTTGATTGTAGCTGGTGACACAATTTTTTTTCTTCTTCCATACCTCGACTAATTAAATCCCAATCTTCAAAAACTAAATATCAACTTACTAAGGACTACAAATCATGCCCATAGTGTCTCAATGTAATCTAATCGTTTTTGAGATATTAAGAAAAAAAGGACAATTGATATATGATTTTGACCATTTCGAAATTCCGAAAACGGAAGTGACACTTTGCTATAAAATTATACTCTGCATATTCATTGATAAGTTCTTACGTGCTTCGTATAAATCATTCCAAAGTTAGGCCTTCAGAGGTTTTCACCTTTATTTATTTTTTTTTTTTTTTGAAAATGATTTAACATCATGCCGTCTAATGGCATCACATGACGCCAGGATTCACTTTTAACTAGACTTCAGTGCATATTTGTTTTAACCTCAAATCTGCATTATGGGTTGCATGACAGAGTACGACGTTTTCAATATGTACCTCTGTTAAGCACCTAGATGAGGTGTGAGAAGCTAACATTGAATCATATTTGAAGTTCAATATGAGCAATGGAATTTATTCACAATATAAGATATACGAATATAGAGCTGGCGGCGAATTTCAGCCAGGTCGGAGATCGAAATTCAAAAATTAATACAGCCAAATATCCAAGTCGGTCATCGTTATTCACCATATAAAAATGCGAATATCGAGCTGGCGGCGAATTTCGAGCCAGGTCTGAGATCGAAATTCAAAAGCCTATTACTGCATATATCAAACTAGTTTCAAATACCGAGCTAAGTCGGACGTCGTTATTCACCATATAAGAAATGCGAATAGCTAGCGGCGAGTTTCGAGGCTTACAAAGGGTTACATAAAGCTGCAGCCTGTCAAACCATAATTCAAGTTGAGACACACACAATTTCAGTGCCTTCAGCGCTTTGATTGAATTTCGATGCAAAAGCTGGCCCGAAATTCGCCGACAGCTCGATATTCGTATTTATTAATGTTGAATATCAATGTCCGACTTGGCTCGGTATTGGAACCTAGCTCGATATTTGGCAGTAAAATATTTTTTTGAAATTCGATATCAAAGCTGGCTCTAAAGTAACTGCTAGATCGATATTCACATTTATCATATGTTGCTTTACTATTTCCGATTTTCCTCGGTATTGGAACCATCTCGATTTGGGGTTTTTAATTTAGGTTGGTACTGGAACGTAGTTGATAGGTATTATGTTTTTGAATTTCGCCCTGAGACCTTGCTGGAATTTGCCGCCAGCTCGATATTCCTAATTATTAGATGGTGAATAACGATGTCCGAATTAGATGGGTACTGGAACCTAGCTCGATATTCGGCGGTATTTAGTTTTCGAATTTCTTCTACAATAATTCTCCTTGGTATTGGTACCAAACTGGAAAACATCTGTGTTGAGTTTTTGAATTTCGATCTCAGACCTGGCTCGAAATTCACCGGTATCTCGATATTCCCATCTTATATGGTGAATAACGATGTCCGACTCGGCCCGGTATTGGAACCTATTTCGATATTCAGATGTATTAGGTTTCCTTATTTCGATGTCAGTGCAGGCTCGAAATTCTCGTAAGCTCGATATGTGTATTTCTAATATGGTGAATACTTCGCTCGGTATTGCAACCTATCTGAATTTCGATCTAGAGCTGGCTCGGAATTAGCTGCCAGCTCGATATTCGTATTTCTTATATGGTGAAAAACGATGACCGACTTGAACCTAGGTCGATATTTAGCTGTATTAAGTTTCTGAATTTCGATCTTAGGCTGGCTCGGAATTAGCCGCCAGCTCGATATTCGTATTTCATATATGGTGAATAACGATGTCCGACTTGGATCGGTATTGGAACCTAAATCGATGTTCGGCTGTATTTTGTATCTGAATTTCGGTCTCAGAGGTAGTTCGAAGTTCGCCGCTAGCTCGATATTCACATTTTGTATATGATGAATAACGATATTTTTCTTGTCTCGGTATTGGAACCTAGCTCGATATTCGGCGGTAATAAGTTTCTGAATTTCGATGTCAGAGCTGCCTCGAAATTCGCCGACATCTTGATATTCGCAATTTTTATATGGTGAATAACGATGTCCGACTTGTCTCGGTATTGGAGCCTAGATCAATATTCGGCAGTATTGTTTCTGAAATTCGATCTCAGAGCTGGCTCGAAATTCGCCGCAATTTCTTTGGTGAATAACGATGTCCGGCTTGGCTGATCCATGAACACTATGCATCCGTGAAATACACATCTGAGGGGGGGGGGGGAGAGAGCTTTAGGTGAACTAATTAACGTTATATTTACCTGTAACAAATTGAAATCCAACTAGACATAATAGAGATTGAAGATACATCGCATTTGTTTTAATCCATGAACACTATGCATCCGTGAAATACACATCTGATGATGTAAACTATAAGTGATCTCATTATACATTTTGAGTGTTTGAATTTTACTTCCTTGTTCTGATTATAACTTCCTTATATAAATAAAACAAAGATAAGAGGAGTACATATATACCCCGGCACATTTCATATTTAAACCGATACCTATGTCCAGCTATAGGTATTTGAGAGAGAGAGAGAGAGAGATTTTATGTATGAATTTCATAACAGCGTCATATTTACCTGTAACAAGTTGAAATCCCACTAGACATAATAAAAATTGAAGATACGTCGCATTTGTTTTAGTCCATGAACACTATAAATTGTGATATACTCATCTGAATAGATATAATGTACACTGTAGGTGATCTCAGTATACATGTTGTGTGTTTAATATTTACTTCCTGGCTCTAAATATAACTTCCTTATATAAATAAAACAAAAATAAGAGGAAAACATACATACCTAGACACCTTTCATATTTAAACCGATATCTATGTCATGCTATAAGTAGTTGAGAGGGAGATAGAGAGAGAACATTTATGTAAGAATAACAAATATAATGTATATCGGCACTGATATTTAGATGGGTCTGTGTAGTTGTTGTTTGGTTGACATATTTGCATTTATGATCCATGTGACATTATTTATGGTTCTGATATATTTATGGATTATATCATTTTGAGGGCGGGGAATTCCCTATAGCATTTTAAGGGGCCATGTTATCATTATGCTTTGTTGCAATATCATAATGTGGGTTTGAATATCTCCGTAATTGGAAATAATGATATAATGTTGAGTTTTTTATGGTTAAAAGGAATTCAAATATCATTTTAATAGACTATTAAGTTATTATATGATATTATAATATCATAATATGAGTCTTTATATCATCATGTGGGATAGTAATGCCATTATATGGGTTGTCATGTCATTATATGGGGTTGTTATATAATCATGTGTGGTTGTAATGTCCTCATATTGGGTTGTAATATCATCTTGTTTGGTTGTAATATTATCATATGGAGTAATATCATTATGTTTACATTGCCCTAGATGAGGTGGAAAAATACTGAGTACTTAGTTCCATTCACGGCCTTGAACACAGACAGACCGCAGTGTTTCTTTGACTGGCTAGTGCATTGAAAACTATGTTACATTATCATCATCAGCAGCAGCATCAGCATCAGTATCATCATTACAATTCTTACTTCATTCCTTTTTCAGAGGTGAAGCCTGGCTGTTCAGTCGAGAGCAAATTTTCCCTCACCATGCCTGGCAATCTATCCCAAAAGTCTAAGTATGAACACCTTTATATCCATTTTACAATATTTTCATTACCTTAATCTTATTTTTTAGGTTGTTATATCATAATGATGGATAATGATGTCTCTTGTTGTGTTGTAGTGTCAGGATGTGTTGTTGTCCTGGAGCGCGCCATTACTTGATTCTTTGTGATATATTAACTATAAAAGATGGCACGCTATATTATATCTTCAACACAAAGGATGGTGCGGACGAATACATCCAAATGAGAATTCCCAGAGAGACAAAAAACTGTGATGTCATAATAGCATGATTCACCAGTAGGTGGTCACCTTGGCAAGACAAAGACAAAAATCCAAATTTATTATAAGAAAATATATTCTTAATTTTCATTTTTATTTTTAGGAAAAAATACGGTTAGATTTTTATTAAAAATTTGCATTGTTTAGTGCATCCCTTAAAAAAAGTAATTATAAAATTATATGAAAATCTATCGAGCCATTCTTTTTCATCAATTGTAAAAGCTTCACTACGATAGCGCCTTGGGGCGCTTATTGACGACGTCAAACTGACGTTTTGCGACTTTTGTAGCCTACTCAAACAATTAATGTTCCTTCATTTATTTTCAATAAAATAAATATTTGAGAAATTAAAAGGAATTTGGTAGAATTTTAACAAATAACCATCAATGTTGTTACAAATAGTTCAAGCATATATTGAAATACTTTAAATGTGTGTTATTTCCATGAGGCATGTAGCAAAGATATGCATACAAAATAACTTATATTTTCATTACTGATATCAAGGAAAACGATGATAATAACAGTGACAATAATATTGATGGACATACCAACTTTGTTTCATGATTTATAAAAATTATCAATTTATAATGACAATATCACAATATGTAAAATTTAAAAGAAACATGAAATCAAACTCATTGTTTAAACATAGATAACATAGTTGAACATTGATAACTAAAATCTGTTTCACAAAGCCGACGGCATTTATATAGCTATGGATATTATCAATGTGCACAGCGGGACAATCATGGTCATTATTACGATTTATGTAGCTGTTATTTATTGAGAAAGACCACCAGACATACAAATATCATAATATTGGTAGAGTCACCAAACCGGCGAAAAAAGTACACTTTCACAATCGAAATGCGATATGTGGAATGCGGTAAACGGAATGTACTACAAAACGAACGAATCAAATCTAAAGAATAAGTTGTTTAGAAAGTTAAAATAATCATAAAGACATTCATAAAGTTACATAATTTTAAAAAGACATAAAATAACTGCGAGTAATTACTTTTGAAATTAAGATTTTATTTATTACAGCAGAATAAGTTACAGGTGTAATAAAATTTTGATCTTGTTCCCCTTCCATAATTTTAAATGTACAGACGATCGACAGGCTTCTTGCCGAATGTGCTTTTAATTATACCCGAACTATCGTAAACCGATCTGGGCTTTAATTTGACCATGACATTAAACTATAACGGTCGCGAGGACCAGCATGTATGATCGGGGGCAGCCTTATGCAACCGGAGCATCATACTGATGTGTTGTGCATTTAAACATTTATCAACATTGTCAGAAAAGATCGAAGAGTAACGGGGATTGTAGTTTGGTCTTAAAACCCCGGAAAAACTCGTAAAAGTAAACTCCTTTGGCTGGCGTACGGAGGTATGGAGGCACAAAAGATCTTCTTTTCGATCACGCTGAGAAGTCATACCTTATTTAACGTCCTCGAACATGTATCGATCTTTCCACGAACGAACGTGTCCAGAGCTAGAGGAAGGAACCGATCAGGAAAAAGTACCGGGTCCGTACCCTTGCGACGACCGGCCATAAGGCTCTCCTGGATGAAGTTCAGGAAGGCTTACCTCATATGGCTGGTCAAGAGGTTCAGATCCATAATTATCAATATGTCCTTTCAAAATATCTACAAGACTGACTGTGGTGATTCCCGAATACATCAACAAAAATAAAGCTGGCAGAATAGTGGACGCTGGTGCCATTCACCACTGCATATATGCGTTCATCGTATATTTTAAGATTTGGCATACATAAAACAATAGTCAGCACCATTTTAAGAATTGGCATACAGAATATAGTAGCCATTTTCAAAATCCGGAATGGGTTTATTTTTCACTTAATATATCGTCAGCAAACAAAATATACATAACCAAAAGCCAGCAAGGAGTAATGGACAACATGTGTATAAAGAAAAAAAACGAACATAGGGTCATTCAGATTTATAAATTTGATATATTTTGATCTTATTCGTTATATCTTTTTTGATGACATATATGAGGTCCTATGGCTTCGCGCAGTACCACTCTCCGAAGCGTCGCGAAACACAATACACAATTCAATATATTTTCATAATGTTGATCAAGGTTGGTATTCAGTTTAACTTCATTTTTCAGCATGTTTTGTAAAATATGTTTTAGAATCTATTTTTTAAGATCAATGTAGTTACTATTGTTGTTTGCGTTCGCGCTCAGGCGTATTGTGTGGTTTTTGACAAAGAACGCCTCTATGGACTAATACCTCTGACTTTGGTTCTCTTGGACTTTTCTGTCATTGTTGCCCTCCCTTAGCCCCTCTAGACGGGTGCACCTACACACAGAGAAATTTACGGATACAAGGAACCTGGGTGCACTATCCTAACTCGTTCTGAACAGCCCCCTGGTTCTTTAACGTGCCTGGTGTATAGAAACAATACATGCGAAACTCCTTTTCCACTGTCTGGATGAACCAGCACTAGGCTTCTAGTTCACCGGGGTACACTGAATGGTGTCCCAGCAATTTTCAAAAGTTCAACCGGGATTTGTTTCCCGGAACCCAAGATTAGCAGTCCAGCATGTTACCACCGAGCAATGACTTCGCCAATTAAAGTCAATAAATTGATAGATCTAAATGATGTGTATATGATTAATAAATATGTATATTATCTATTTATATTTACTTATCTAAGTTCCTGTCCAAACTTTGCACTAGATAAACCTAATGTCTGTATTGCGACAATACACAACAGATAAATGATAATCTTTTTCTACTAGAATTGCTACCCCATAATACTCGCTTATACCGCAATTCACGTTTCTAATATTCATAATCATTTGAAAAATCAAACATAGACTCCCGGTAGCCGAATGGTTAGGGCGAAGGCCCCGTTATTCCGAATTCGTAAAAAGTACTGCTATAGCTCCCTTGCTTGGTGCTTATAATATAAGGGTACTTCAAGGACTTGCTAGCCAAGTGTCAGGATAATATGACTGGGTGTGCTTTCATGCCACATGTCTACGGCGTGATACTGCAGTGTGGCACTACTAGACCTGTCTCAAGTAGATATAGTCTCCAAATGACTGATTTACTGTCGGCGGGACTTTAAACCCAATTAACAAACACATAAAAGATATATTAAAAATTATTTATGCCCAATTATCTCTGAAATATGTTAACTTTGTAAGTTAATCAAACACAGAGAGATATACAACAGATCCGAAGCAACACGTGAAGGTGAGCACGCGATGAAAACAAATACATATCATGTCCTATCTATGCCACCGTAAGTATGTTGTGGTGTGTGGAAAAATAAAGGCAAAGAAAAACTTTCAAAGACAAGACGTGTTTCATATAAATGTAAAATACATTGCGCAGCATAATATAATGCAAGGTAACATCGTCTCACAAGTGGGTTCATGTCGTCTCAATAAAGGGTTCACATTATCCTGGATATCGCACTGATTCACATCAACTGTGGTTCACATCGTCCTTCATCCTTGCGAGGCATCTTAAGTTAAGCTTTTTCCTCAATCAAAGATTTTGAAGGTCTATATAGACATAGATGTATTTATTCTTTATTTACAAATTGTAGTGATAAATAATTTGATATATTTTCTATTCGATGAAAATCTCATTTAAAGAAGTTTCATGAAGCGCAGACCAAGAATGTGTCCTCTGGAGATGCATTTGAAAACATTTTTCCACTCACGTCAGATTGGATAGAAATTAGAAGAAATAACAAGTCTATATATTTGCACCATTTGGTTTCATAAAGACTTCATAACACTTGAAATAAATGGTGATAATTTTCAACAGTCAGTAATATCAATTTTTAGCTCACCTGAGCATAGCTCAGGGTGAGCTTTTGGGATACTTGATTGTCCGTCGTCCGTCGTGCGTCGTCCGTCGTCCGTCAACAATTTTGATGTTTACACACTAGAGGCCACAATTTTGATCCAATTTTCCTCAAACTTGGTCAGAATGTTTGTCATGATAATATCTTGAGCCCTTTCGAAAATGGGTCAGGTTGGATCCAAAAGTAGGTCAGTAGGTCAAATCTTAGAAAAATCTTTTTTACACACTAGAGGCCACAATTTTGATCCAATCTTCCTCAAACTTGGTCAGAATGTTTGTCTTGATAATATCTTGAACTCTTTCGAAAATGGGTCAGGTTGGCTCAAAAAGTAGGTCAGTAGGTCAAATCTTAAAACAATCTTGTTTACACACTAGAGGCCACAATTTTGATCCAATCTTCCTCAAACTTTGGCAGAATGTTTGTTATGATGATATCTTTTGTGGATGGGGTCAGAAAATTCCTGAACATTGTTCCACCTCATCATCTTTATTCTTAAGCAATCTGTTATGTACAGGCAATGAATAATACTTTTCTCAGGTGAGCGATCTAGGGCCATCTTGGCCCTCTTGTTCTTGTAGGCATCTGAAATTGGCGTCAACTTTATAATGTGTATTCCCGTCCTAGTAATACGTACATAATATCTAAAATGCAGGTCGTTAATGGGTTTTCACACGCCGTTTTGGGTCATTGGTACTTGGAGAGACTTACCATTCAATATATAGGATGATTATGGGTCATGTCAATCTAATTCATCTTGATATAACGTTTCATGCATATGAATTTGGTTTGTCCTCAATAAAATGTATAAAACAAACCCTGTTATTCAATATATTTGGGAAATGAATCATATATCTAAATAACAGAAAACTTGAGAGAAACAGCGTATACATATATGAGTAAAGTAAATTTCAAAGAACATTCAACAAGAAATAAAAAAATAAGCATACTTGTCATTCGTTTATAATTTTTCTCATGCAACATCACTAGCTTTGTACCATATGAACATGTAAAAAAAGATAATACAATCCGTCATTTTAACCAACCGCATTTAAGAATCTCTGAAATCTTAAAAAATATCTACATACAAATATAAACCTTAATTCTAAAATAAATATGTATGGCTTATTCAAATCATTTGCTAAAAGTAAGGAAAAACATACCAGATTTATCGAGAATCGTTCATTACGGCAGTATCCTTACCTCTTTTGTTTACTATTTTGCCTCGAGAGGCGCGAATATGCGAAGGAATATATATATATATATATATATATATATATATATATATATATATATATATATATTAACTATATGATTATAGTGGCATATTAACATGTAACTTCCTCAGATTAATTTTCATTAAAATACAAAAATATTTTATTTTAAAACTTGAAAACTTGAAAGCTACTTAATTATGGAGAAATATGTACAATTTCTCCTCCATTTTTATCATAATAAGTATAAACACAAGGATTAATTACTATTTTACGTTATGGTAGTTGGTCAAGTAAGATATTTCCCCTATGAACATGTCAATTTAATCACTGACCTATGCCTATGTTAACACCCCAGTAAATATGTATAAACTTTTTGTATTATTAATAAGGTTTGCTTTAAAATTCAGAGCTCATTATCATAAACAAATCCAAAAACGTTATTATGGTATCATTACAATTATACTACTCTAGCATGATGCATTACACTATTATTTTGTGAACACCTGACGATAAATGAAAATAATTACAGACATTTTAAACACTTTTTGACTGATATGTACAATATCATACCGTCATACTATACATGTAATTTAATAATATCTGTCTATAGAACTAAGAAAAAAACGTTGAATTGCACTTTCAATGATTTGTATGTGCATGTATTCCAGTTTAGTCTTACGTAACTAGGCTACATTCCTAAATAATTCAAGATAGAATTATATTCTAACAACGTCTCATAACGTTGACTTTAAGATATACACTTATTGCTTCTTCACTTTCTTATCGTTGCACATATATCTATATGTAACATTAATATTCTCATTCAGAAAAAAACAACAACACAAAAACTATATATTTGTTAGAAAGTGAAAATGAAGCAATTCTGTAGAATGAAAATTTACAGATACATTTACATATGTTCATTGTTCAGTATAAATTGAAACGCCTCTACGAAATGGCTCCATCACATGTAATGATTTCGAAGAGTTTTACAAACACTTGGTGCACATGTCTCTTCTATAAGTTCAAATTATGGTACGCTGACTCACTGCTCGCTGTAAAAAGGAAAATAATCAGCACACAGAAAGGAATTTATGGCTAACAATATTGTATTTTATGGTAAATTAAATCCATAGCATGATCAAGAACGTTATTGTTGTAATACCAGACACTCAATAACATTGATAATCGCTATAAACGTTATACCAAGGTAATTAAACTGAATATTTCCTAAAGTTTGAATATTTGATTGGCAGTCAAGTAAATAGAAGATTAAATTATACGCATAACATCGATTCATGAAATGAGAAACGAGGTTGAAAAATAGTTTTTATACCTTTACTTTTATTTCATATCTTAGCATAAAACGTTGTCTGATATTCGACAGTTAAATGTTGTTTTGTCCATTTTGCTAGCTTATATTAGAAACAGATAAGAACTTTAAATTCCAAATAATAACTTATTTATATAAACTAATAACATCTTACTTGCAGTTTGGAGAGAAGCATAGTTGCTGTCCCTCTGAGTAGCCTTCAAATCTTCGTAGACTGCAGGGGTTTGCCTGTAATAAAAAAGAAAGAAATCAAAATAATATTACGTATCAAGATTTTCTTAAGATTTATTAATCTAAGAAAGGAAACTCCTGTAAAAGTCAGTGAAAAATATGGTGTAGGCACACATCAGATAACTATTAATAACTTTAACAGGTTTTTCTATTTTACATATAGCTTTTTATTACTTGAGTAATTTTAATGACTACGATATCATTTTGATGGTAATGTAATGTCCGACTGAAAGATACCTTACATACCTCTAATTTTTCTCTCATGTTTTCTCATGTGTCACTACACACATAGCGAATAATATTCAATTAAGAAGAAAATGATTTTACCCTGTTAACTGGCTATCCCCGTTGTCTGCAAAATAAAATAAAGAAATACATAACATTATATAAAGCTGTCTGAATCACAATATGTTAACTCATTCAGATGTTAAAAACAACATATAAACATTACTCCTGAACGCCTTTATGCTATAATTAAACGTTTGTACTGAAGTATTATTATATTTACTTTTTTTTATAAAGTTATAAGGTAAATAGGTAATGATTCGGCAGGCTGTGGTATTTTTTTTTATACAAAGAAAGTGTTGGCTTTATAACTTAGTGATGTCTATGACATAGGGAGCATATATGGGCATGTTTACGTTAGTCACAGAACAGCGTATTTGTGTATGACTGTGATGATATTTCCAAAGACCAAAAAGGTTATAAGATGTTTACCGTTGTCATTGGAGAACGCTGTGTTCTGATAATGGTCTTGTCTTGTCTTCAGTTTCTTGCTGTTTCAAATAGAAATATACTATATTAGCACACGCTCAAATCGTATCTGTTACTACGATGAATAAATCCACTTAATGATTTTGATCGGCTAATATGGTCATCGCATAACTCAGATAACTGAATTTACAAAAAAAGGATAATCATCTAGAAATTGCACATTCAAAATGAAAATAAATAATTTAAAATAAAGGTATCATACCTAATACTATATATTTCCACATATCTTAAGCATATAAGCATATCTTACATAACACCAACTTTATGTACAATTTCATGCAGCATACGAAGGTAAGATATTAAGACATGGCAATCAAAGCGGATAACCACACACACTCACACACACATACCTTGTCTTTAATGGATCAGAGACACCATCATCTGTAGGAAAATAATATGAACGAATCTATGTAACATTATTTAAGCAAAACATGAATCGACAATGTAGTATTACTACAATATTGTTTTAGTGGCGCCGTGATTCAGCGATTGTATTCAGTGACTTCGCATTGAAAGTTACGAGTTCTATCCCCCATAGGGCCATCGTTAGCAAGTCCTGTCAAGTGTAAAGTACAGTTACAAGTCAGAAACCGTCCGGGAGGAATTTCTTTAGAACTGTTAACACTTGTTATCCAATCGATAAAAAAAGTAAATCAAAATTTGTATACGAATATGTTTGTATATGCTAATTCCATTTGCACAATGTAACTTTAATAAGAAAATTTGATACTGTATTATTTTCAGACGCACAAAGAGTGCATAATTTGTTCATGTTCAAACGAAATAAAACAATAGTATCAGAGTGGCCTAAGGGATATAAAAGAGTCAGTCCTGCCTTCATTTGCATTTTGGTTATTTTTTAGAATGGTTGTATTGAAAGCATGTATCAGTTAAAGAAATGACAGCAGATTTCGAGATGTTACAGCTAAACTAATACTATTCAGATTATTCCAGATTTTTCAATCTTATCCTGAAAAAATCAGCTAAATTAATAAGACATTATAAGAGACAATTCTACTTCTACTTACTTGAAAATTTTAAACAAAGGTTGAATATTCGATATCGCTGAATCAGCAAGGTAAAGATAACACCGAGCAGCAAACCGAGAACCAACATTCCAACCATTCCCCCAGCAAGCTGACCTTGGGTAGAGCCAGACTCGATACTTGTAGCTATATTGTTTTAAAAAAGATAATTAAGATATATAAACAATAAGAATAAGAAGGAATTAACATTAAATGTTTTAAAAAATATATATGTATTAGTCATTAAGTAATTGACGAATGAAGTCTCAATTCAACCTTTAAGTTATTGATGCTGACATTTATGTTGTAATAAAAGACATAAAATGCCTTGCTTCAACAAAAAAGTACATTTACCAGAATCTTTATTGGTTGTAAAGTTAAGCACAGCTGAATACCCCTCACTCTGTCCCTCATTGTTGTATGCGAACATTCTGACGAAATACTTGGTAGAAGGTGTGAGACCTTCCAGTGTGACTGAGAAGGGTATGGCCAGATCCTGTCCACCGTATACCGATGTTTTGTTGAACCATATTATTCCATTCTGACTAAGCTCTATCACAAATGTCTGGTTCAGGCCGCCATGGTTACCGGGAACCCACACCAATGTGGCCGCGAGGGAACCATGTGTTATTATTTTAACTGACGAAGGAGCATCAGGGGGACCTACAAAAAGTATGTCATGTTTTGACTACTTAGACTTTGCTAAAAATTGAATTAATAAAAGAAAGAGATATTGTAAAATTAATTCATTTTGAATATTATGTTACTTATCTGCAAATAAAAAATGAATATTGACGATGACCTAGTATTTAACGATATAGATCAGATAAGAAAGACGTGACATTTATCCTATCCCAGATTAAACACTAATGTAAAATATAAATGTTTGTTACTTTCAAATACCAAGCGGGAGTGTAGATCAAATATCTTCTTTACAAATGATCAGACATAAACGTGTAAGGCAAACAAACCTTGTGGTATAACACTGGTCAGTAATGTTGACCCGGACCCAATACCATTAGTAATGGTAATGTCGTAGTCCCCAAAATCGTCTTCACTATTGATCATGATAGTGACAGTTGCCATGGTACCCTGCGTGAGTACAATATGGGAGAAGACAGGCAGATGTACTGTCACTTCGGACTGTGCAATATGCCCTACTGGCGTGGGCGACCTAACGCCATTATTACTACGGTAACATTTGATGTCGCTTCCAGGAACATTAGAGAAGTACTGTACAGAGACTGTGGCGTTGTGGTTCAGACTACCTGATACCTTGTACTTGTCCTGGTTTACCTTAGGTTCCAGTATAACTGGTGGCGCTGTGAAACAGGCAGAATTAAGGTTTATTAGACAGAAAATGTGCTTGTGTGCTTTAGAGAACTAATATTCAGGACATTCTATTTGTGAATATATATGCAAGATGAAAGACTCTTTATATTTTACAAACAACATTAAAATAAGTTATGGTAATATATGTATATTATTTGATAGTCTGACAAAATGGTTTATATGACTTCAAATGTGTTAAAACACTGTCACTCAAGCCATTTAATTTTTCAAATCTAAAAGCTAATAAGACATACGCACACTCAGGTAAGCTGGAAAATATACTGTAAGGTAACGCCATGTATGATCTTTGACCAAACACATTTCCAATGCACTGTAATTCATTTACCAGATCCCTTTTATTTTTGTTTTAAACAACAAAAACAATTAAAGCAATAAAAGAGTTCCTATCGGAGAAGGCCTTGTCACTCTAAACAGAACCAAAATTCAAGTATTGACAATAAGTTAGGCCAAAAAATAATATGTCCGTTTCTGGTCTCCGGACCGACCCTCTTTTTTTACGACCGACCCTTAAGTTTAATTTTACCTCTCTGCCTTTAAAAAAATATTTTCTTTTCTTTAGCTGTCGATTCATGTAAAAAAATATATAAAGAAAAAAGAAATTTCCGACCTACCGACACTCTTTTTTATTTGCTGAAGACCAGAAATGGAACTTTTTTTTTGGACTTAGGGGAAACCAACAGATTTTCATGTGGACAGAGATCAGATGGTGGTCCGAATAGCAGTCAGGCACGTTGGCTACGTGACAATTTCCTGCCGGGTAGTTAGTTAAGGCAGTATCCAAGACAGATCCCCTTTTTCAAATGTAGACTGCTCAACCAAATGTATGAAGACACTGTTTGAAGCTTCCGAAAGGGGTAAAAAAATTCGTAAAAAAGGGGCATACATTTTCTAAAGAGCAGACTTATAAATGTACCTTACTGTGTGATCTGCAAGACTTAACTAAAGTAGTATCGGTTCTGTAAAAGTTCAAAGGTATTTGAAAGAAAAACATTCAAGACAATGTATTTGATATATTTTCTACGTAAAAAAAAAACAGAATATGTGCTTTCAATATAAGGCAAAGAGATCTGGAACGTATTGTGTAAACTAACAATAACACCAATTACAAAATAAACGTTTGCTTAAAGTCTCAATCAAATGCATCAATAGGTTCCCGGAATATTCGATGGAATGTAGAATTTTTTGAAAATGTTAATTGTGAAAAAGGGAATAATTTTGTGAAATCAAGTCAGAGGTATGAGATGTGACATGTGAACTGGCTTTTTGAATCTCAAAACAAGTAGTAAGTTTAAAATGGACATATAAAGAACAGACAGACGGACGGAGGGTAAATCTATAGCACCCCCACCCGCGATTAACCAGTAGGAGACAAATTGCCTTTTTGAATTTTAATTAAATATGCTTATAAAAACAATGAAATTATGGAGAATCGAGAAAAGGTAATATATTCTGTGGAGTGATAAGTAAGGAACAATAAAACCCGTCCTACCACTAGTAAAAATGCTTTCTAACTATTAACATAATTACATTTTGTGACCTTAAAACTTAGAAGCTATGTTTAAATCGTCTTAAATGACAACATTAAAATTTAGCTTTCATAAGTCAATCTTATGCAATACTGAGAACAAAATGCTCTGACATGTATTTATAATCAATACAGCCCTATTTGATTTTGAAAAATTGAAATATTCAAACAATTACATATGATATTCACCCTTTATAAGTAGACTTGTGTTCCCTTGCACAGAGATGGCACCACTCTTGTCAGCCTTGACCATACATATGTACACCCCGGAGTGCTGGTATGTGAGCTGAGTCAGATTCAGTCTCGTGTTGAACGGTCTACTGTTGACTTCCACATACTCTCCATTGCTTTGTTGCCACTTCTGGACCCACGGCTTAAACTCAAAACTTCCCCCAAAGTTACTCAGTGTGCACGTGACTGTTGTGCTGGAGGAGTCTGTTGTTGTGTTGATGGCCGTAACAGTCACATCTGAAAGAGGAAATTTCTGAATCAATAATTGCAGTTCATTTTTATATAATTACTTCGAATTTAATAACTTTTTGATATGTATTTTTATTTACTACTTATTAAGTTAAGGCGCGTCTGCCCAAACTTAAAGAGAGATATAAAGAAACACACACAAAAACAAAATGAAAATATATGTGAATGAGATAAATTACATTAGCATATAAAACATAAAAAGTAAAGAGATTAGGTTACCACGTTACAAAATGAAAAGGTTAAATCTAATCAAATGTCAAGTATAATTGAGGGGTAAGTTTAAAGTACCGTTCGTCAATATGAAGGGATGTATGATAAAAGTCCGAAGAGAAAATATAAAGATTATGCTTTAAAGAGGAAGAAAATTAACGACAATCATCTACAACATGCACAACTAGAACTATAATAGAGATGACATAATACGCCCGCATACTGCTTTGTCACAGCATGGAAGTATGCTTTAAATGATGAGGACAATAATTAGTGATTAAAGAAATTGGAGATATTAGTCAAAATTATGATTAATATCAACCGTATCGTTCAAACAAATTATAGATTTCAATTTCTTCTTCTATAGTAATGACTAGAAATTATTTACTGATTTTCGACCTTGTCGTCCAGGATAACCTGCTTTTGCTAAAGAGACAGTACCAGAAGGGATAAAGATTTGATACAGGGTAGACACTCAAACTTAATTTTTGAATAGATCCCTTGATCATTTACGTGCCAGATGTATACCGCGATACACGCGAGATAACTTCCTGGGTAGAACCAGTACTGAATACTCCCAAGTTCCCGTGTGCCAGACAAGAGTGCACCTGGTGACAATTGTTATACGTGTTTGGTTTGACTCAGTCACCAGGGCAAACTGCCCTGGCTGGTATACGAGCCCAAGACCTTCCGAACGCAAATATAATAATATCTATAATAAATTATATAGAACTGCAACTAAATGACATCTCCTGCCAATTTTACCCGCAAAAGCACAGGTGTTAGAATATTAACATTTAAGCACAAATGATAACAAACATTTTTTATTCCGAATTTAGATGCAAAATAAAAAACACATCACCACGAAACTTCCTACCGTACAAAGTTGAAAAGTACACTTAATGATCAATAAAAGGAGTAATCTTAAATGAATTGCTATAAACATAGCATTTCAACTGACCTTAACCCATTACCTGTCTGTGAATACTTATAAAAGTTTCTTTGTTTCAATTCTGACTATTTACCATACCTTTTTTCATATGAGCAATACATGGATGACCTTAGACAGGAAAATAACATTCAGTATATATGTTTTCCTTAATGCTAAAATATACTTGGACTTTGGGAAATTTAAGGGCAATTACTTAACATAGGTGATAACTATATGTTTATCTTTCTACTTTTGCAATGCAGTCAGATCTTTCTGATAAAACGACTTCCTATCTTAGAGACCTTCATGCCAAATACCCAGCAGTTTGTTCTTAACTGAATGACCTGCTGCCTTGTGTTATGTGATATTGGCGATAATAGGCCAGTAATAGAAGTCTGCCTGTCTAAGCAATTTCTCTTTTTTATTCTAAAGTAAGACTGCAAATCTTAAAACTTATCGGCCTATATTTTTAATTATCAAAAGTGTGAAAATTTACCATGACCTTACATAAGGGATTTTCAAGTTAAAAAAAGTGATATCATCAAGAAAAATAAATCGGTCAAACTGCAACTCAAGTTTCTGAGAGATGTGTTGCTTTTGAAACTAGGATATGACTTAGCACTTTAGGAATATCAGTATCTGAATTCTGAATACTGCATCAAGAAATTCCTAACTAATCGCTCATCAGTTTAATGTCAGTAAATCACAGCCTTCGAATTAACCCAAAATCAAGTAAATCTTTGACCAGTCACTAAAACAGAAAATCAAGTCTTCAGAACAACCTCTTTTCCACAATATTCACCGTCCGAATGTACTTTTTATCTGCCAATAAAAGTATTTAAATTATTGGTATGATTAACAAAATTTAAAGTGAATCAGTCAGTAATGTGTTATCTGTATTGTATACATCTTTCTATTATCATTTAAAATTTTGTATTGTATAATGTTATTTGTAGAAATGAAATTCTAAAAGCTACACTTTACCATAACACAGATCTATACATCACTAGAACAATCACAGAATGTGTTCAATACCCTCACATACCGCGTTGACACAGAGAAAAACTTATCATTATTACTCGTACATAATCCTTGACAAAGATATCTACACTGGCCTGCTGACTGGTCTTATAAAGGCATTATCCACAAAAGTTACCAATCTTCATATAATTACAAAACGGGCCGTGCCAGGACGTGAAGATAGCCACTATTTTACTAAGTGAAGCAGGGTTATAATGTTGACCTTGTTTCAACACTGCATGACGAAAGCCCATCGGCTCTGGATTCATGCAAATAGCTTTGTGGTTTTTCACTTAGAAAGCTACTCACATCTCACAGTAACGTCTAGATCCTTGTTGTCAGCAGTACCAATTTGATTGTCAGCCTTACACTTGTATTTCCCATGGTCATTCCTTGATACAGTGGTAAGTGTGTAGTCTAAGGTGTTGTAGCCATTACCAGTAGCTGTCCCTTGATCAGAGGTCAGGACAGTCCCACCACGGGACCACGTTATTGTGGATACAGGTTTACTGGACACTATACAGGACAGGACAACATCAACCTGACCCTCATCTACTGTTATACCCGCCATTGACTGGATCTCTGGGGAGTCTGAAATTAAGGTTTGCAAGTTATAATTATTCTTGAAAAATATATTAGTGTAAATTTTTACCCTGAAGCAGTAGGATCATTTATATGGTACAATTGTCATATTTCAAAAATAGTGGACAAGAAAGGCAAATGTATTTGCGCTCTGTAGCAAGACAAAACAATAGAATCAATACAATTTGAATAATCACTGTAACTAATACCGTTTATGTACTACTGACTGTAACATGATTAAATGTATATTTGATATAAGTCTGAATATATGCAGTTAGTTTGATAAATCCATTATTTTCTCATTACTGAATATGGCAAAATGAAATTGTGTATACTGCAGCATATGATAACTGTAATATAAATATAAAAGTAGATCATAGAGTGTTTGTGATTTAAACTGGATAGGTATTTCTCGGATCACTTGTTTCGCTCCAATAGTTGTCACAGAAAGAATGTTTAAAATTAAATTAATTTCTACCACCAGTAAGCACTATACAAAACAAGATCCTATCATTTGACTCAAACAACCACTTTTATATGATCCCTATTTATTTGTCATGCTATGCTGGGGACACAACAAGCTTGTACATCTTACAAAGTATCAATGATCTAAACTTGAAGTGCATCCATCATATAATATTGAAGTTATGATATGGACAAAACTCTTTTTGCAAATGAACTAATGGAGATAATTTAATAATTATAAAAGGTAGAGTTACCAAGCAATGCACATCTACATCTCATAAAGTATCCATGATCCAAGTTTGGAGTGAATCCATTCAATAGTGTTGAAAATATGCACAGGACATTTTGTAAAACAAAATCAATTAGGTTAAGGCAATTTTGATACGAATGCTATTACTAGTCTTGGTTTGCATTAATTATTGAATTAGTACCAGGAGCTGTGCAAAAGGTTCAAATGATTTCCAGTGGCGTATTCAGAGTGTCAATGCATACAATTTGTAATATAAATGACAAAAGAAAGGGTTGCTGTATAAAAATGTACCAGTCAATGGAAGGATTATTTTCCTCCTCATTATAAAATTTTCTTTTGATGGCCAACGAACCAACCCCTCGCACACACATTTTGCGTACAATTCGAAATCACCCAGGAACACCCCTGGTTTCTATCAATATTGTAATATATGTAATAGAATCAAACACACATCCTTGGACATAAAAACAATGTTTTTTTTTTGTTATTTCTTTTTTTTCTTCTTTTTAATCAAAAAAGCTTAAATAAATGAACTGATAAAAAGTAAATAAAACAACCAGATGTATGAAATAACCTACATTTCAAGTTCAAGGTGACAGAGTCAGTGACAGCTCCTCCCTGAATGGCTGCTACGTCACTGTCACTATTGGTAACAGAACATGTGATCACTTCACCATCGTCATCTCTTGTTGGTCTCAGTGTCAGTATCTGGGACGAGACCTTGCCTCTGTTTTTTCCTGTCCAATTGTTTACAGGGTTACTGCTGGTTATAACTGTCGACCCTCTCCGCCAGGTGATGTTGGAGGCGGGGTTTGATGAGCCCGTGGTACAGTTCAGGTTCAGTGGGTTAGATCCTGTGGCTATTATCTCTCTATTATCCGTTATGACTGTAGAGTCCGGGCTGACAGGAACTGGAATTAACATTTGTAAAATAAAATCATCACTTATTTGTTTTACTCCATTTAACTTATGATCCGTTAATGAAAACATCGAATTTGTATATTTCATTTCTGCATACTAAACTGAATAATGAAAGTATCCTTGGTTAAGACCCGTTATTTGAAATACAAGATGTTTAGCATAAATTTGAAGTTAACCTTTATCATTTATGATTCAAATATCAAGTATAAGAGAACATAAACCCAACAGTATTACAGGTTTGACTTAGCTTTATCGTCATTCTTACATATATTTTCATGATAATTGTTTAATTACGAAAGGAATTGTGGAATGATTTAGCATGTCTTTCAGAAACATGACTGGTGGAATTTTGCAACATCTAGACATGAGTTTATGCCTAAAACCAGACATATGTCTTATTCCAGTGCTAATTTAATGACTTTCTTATCTACTGACCAAATATTAAACACACAATATCCAGTTATTTGGCACTCAAAACGAGTATACAGAAACTAACCTTTTTCTTGAATTCCAACCCAGAAAGGAATGAATGTATACATGAGTTATGGCACCATGCATCTATGTTTACAGTCATACATTCTAAAAAGACTAACTACACGCATCTTTTAAGCAGCTTTTTCATGTAAATGACTGTTTTAAATCTTCAACATATTACAAACATGTACTCGATTTACTGGTACAATATCTGGGGCTATTTTAATCGTTAACCTTTGGTTCTTTATACCATTCCTTGAGACAATTTATTTATGTAACAAAAAATGGAACAAATAACTATTTAATTGGAAGCAAACAATTATACACTATCAGTTTACCGTATGACATTTGACATTCCTTCTACAAAATCAAAAAGATTGCCAGAATGTTAACATGTCAACTACATTAACATTAACAAGCATCTTATCTCAATAATTCTAAAAAAAAGAAATACAACATTAAGAGCTACTTTAAAATTAGTATTCTTCAACCTTATTTTCACATCATACATGCACTTTGGTTGAAAAAGATTAGATA
>CM037786.1:45219041-45233089 GCA_021229015.1 Solen grandis | reverse complement strand
TTTGCCATATACTTCAAAGAAATATTTTTAGTTTTGGAGCTTTTTTTGGGCCGAATAAAAACCAATAATCGAAATAGCCCCTTGACCTTTTCATTTTTTTTTTTAAATTTTTTAATTGTGATCCCCTTTCGGGAACAAAAGAATACAAAAACTTGTGAAAATATCATGAAGAATAAACCCAAAAAATAAAGTCAGAAGCGATAAAAAACATGTTTTTAAAACTTTAACTTTTCCAAAAATTTAGTGAAATTTGACCTTTTCCCAGGGGGACCTCCCAAATAATTTTTTAAAATTTCGCCCACCCCTTTAATTTTGTGCTTTATTGTCTTGAAAATAAATTTGCAGCAAACAGAATTCATCATCTATCTCTAAAAAAAAATGGATGGGTTTTTTCGTAGCCCTACCCCATTTGACAGTTTTTTGCGAGGTTCGAACTTTAAACCCCTTCTGTAGTAAAATACTTTCAGGGGAAAACGTCCCCTCAAAACCTAATATTTTATTTGGCTATAAAACAAGGAACAGAATGAAAAAAAAACCGCTTTTGAATCGGACCTCAAATAAGTGAGTTATTAGCCATTTAAAAAATTTTTATGCAAAACGCCCCCCGGCGGGGAAAAATAAGACATAAATGAAAATTTTCTCAACGTTAGGTTTAATTTTTAAATACCGGTAATAAATGATTAAAATTTTATACATGTGACTTTTTTTTTGTCATGGTGATATGCCGTTCACAAAAAAAGGTTAGAAAAAAATAATAAAAAAAAAAATTTAAAAAAGAAAGAAAAACAATAGGTTTTTGCACTGCGAGGTGCGAAAACCTAAAAATAAAACAGAAGAAGAAAAAATAGGTTTTCGCCTGCGAGGTGCGAAAAAACCCAAAAAAAAAAACAGAAGAAGAACAAAAGGGTTTTTGCACTGCGATTTCGAAAACCTAATAATTCTACTTGAGGCTGAAAGCCCTAATAAAAGTTTGAAGAAAGCCGTTATAACTAAGGCAATGTGCTTATCGGTCCTGGTGTACACCATTGCATCCTAAAATGCACCTCATTCTCTCAAATACGCATCGCAATTCACCTTTCAACACGGGCACTCTTTCCTGCGTAGGAACGTCCGGATCGTGGGTAACCAACCCAATAACCGCCTTCTTCCCTTACTTCAAATTGCTAGATTTTCGTATACAAGCCCTTATCCGAAAAACATGAATATCTGCCATGTTTGTTGACGGAATCACTTGAATTTTTCAGGACTTTTTGCACATTGTAGTTGACGGCATTCTTGCAAATTTCAACTTCAAACATCAACTTGTCGATTTTATATGAATTTTTTTATAATTTCTGCTTAAATATATATGAAATCATAATCACGTGACCAAACAAGTATTCCTTGCAGTATACATACTTACTTTTCAGTGTGTTAATGCTGAAGAAATCATAATTTTTGACTCAAAGTTCATGAAACTACAGCGTTTCAATTTCGTTAAAAGTACACTTTTCGTCTTTCTGTCATAACTCAACCAATTCAACCCCGATCTTCAAAAACTAAACACCAATGGAAAGATCTCTTCACAAACTAAAACTTTTGTTCATATACTTTCTATAAAATATTTTTAGATTTGAAGCTATTTCGTGCCGATAAAAATAACAATAATCGGTATATGACCTTGACCTTTGCATATCTTCGCTGTTTTTTTTTCTATGATTTTATTTGTATTATAAAAATGCATAAACAGTGAAATAATGATGAAGATTGAGCAAAAAATAAATTCAGGAGCTGCAAATAACCTTAAAAGTCATGCTTTTAAAATGTTGATTTTTCGAAAATTGGAAATAACAATAATCGGTATATGACCTTGACCTATTGGTTAAGTTTGACCGCGTACTGTGGTCAAACCATGCATTTCCCGAATTCGCCACCCATATATTTTGTGCGTATATGTCTTGCAGATCATATGCAACAAACAAAATTCTCCTATCTCATCTCTGAATAAAATGGGTAGGTTTTTCGTAGACCTACCCTTATATCACAGTTTTTGCGAGATTCGAACATTCAACCTCCTGTAGCACGAAAGTTTTATATACGCAAATTTTTGGAACCTATCATATTTTATTGGGCTATTAACAAGGAACATTATGCAAAAATCGCATTTGAATCGGACCTCAAATAATTGAGATATTGCTTATAAAACATTTTCATATAAAACGCCCCCTGGCGGGAAAATCAAAACAAAAATGAAAATTTTCTCGACGTTAGGATCATCTTCAAGTACGTGGTTATTACTGATAAAAGTTTCATAGATGTGGCTTTTCTCACCTCGGAGCTATGCCGTTCACAAAAAAGGGTTAGAAAAAAAAAAAAAAAAAAAAAGAAACAGAAGAAGAACAATAGGTTTTCGCACTGCGATGCGAAAACCTAACTAGAATCGCAATCGCGATATCATCGGTTTTCGCAACAGCAATTAAATTCAGTTCACGAGTTGCATGATTCGAAAAACATTTCTTCGTTCAATTGCTTGTTGATACTGTTAACAGTGATCTTTCAAACGTTTCTGTCGCAACGTTTAAGCAGACTTTTTACCCAAGAGAGTATTGTTGAGTATTACCTGTCAGTTATGAAATCGCGATATCATCAGTTTTCATGAAAGCAATTCCATTCAGGTTATGAGTCGTATGATTCGAAAAACATATTTCTTCGTTCAATGGCTTGTTGAATACTGTAAACAGTGATCTTTCAAACATTTTTGTCGCAATGTATAATCAGACTTTTTACCAAGAAGAATACTTTGAGTATTACCTGTCTGTTATGTAGTCGTAAACTTGAAAACTTTTTTTACGGACTTCGGGTACTGCAATGTTATATGTGTGTTTTGCTTTATGATGGAGACAATTGCAAACGACAAACAACAGTATAAAATGACACACGACAATGCAATATGCCACTCAACACTATTACGAAGAACTGTTGCATTGAATTACTTTCATTTTCATGAAATATCGCATTATCTTTTTTTTTTGTGTCATTTCAAATTGATGTCACCGAAGAACAGAATGCAAAAAAAATCGCATAAAAATCAGACTTCATTTTTTTTTTAATTATTAATAGTGATTTCAAGCTAATCGCCCCCAAGCGGCAAAATGAGAACGAAAACTGATTAAAATTGTACTATTAGGTACCTAGCATGCAGCAAATGGTTCAATCAAGTATACAAGTCGCACTAGTCAAATATTCTATTCCTTATATATCACAATTTGAAGCATAAAAACTGATTTACAATTGTTCTTAATAGGATCAAAACTTGGACTGCCGTAAAATGACCAAATCAAGTCCGATCTTCAAAACCTTAACATCATTGGAAAGCGCTCTTTAAGAAATAAAACTTTTGTTATATACTTTCAATGAAATATTTTTTGTTTTGGAGCTATTTGGAGCCAAATAAAAACACAATAATCGTAATATGCCCTTGAACTTTGCAATTTCTTTTTAACTTTTTAATTGTGAGGTCCTTTCAGACATAACAATACATAACTTGTGAAAATATCATGAAGAATGAACAAAAAATAAAGTCAGGAGCGACAAAAACATGTTTAAGACATTTTAATTTTTCCTAAAATTTAGTAAAGTTTGACCATTTCTAGAGGACAGACCATGCATTTCTTAAATTCGCCACCCCATTTATTTTGTGCGTTTTTGTCTTGCAAATCATTTGCAGCAAACAGAATTCTTCTATCTGATCTCTAACAAAAATGGTTAGGTTTTTCGGAGACCTACCCTCATCTGCACAGTTTTTTGCGAGGTTCGAACTTTCAACCTTCCGTTAGTAGCTCAAAAAGTTTAAGCCACTCATCCACTCATACCTCGAAACTATCATACTTTATTAGGCTATCAACAAGGAACACAATGCAACAAACCGCATATGGATCAGACTTCAACATTTTGAATTATAAGTAGAAAAGTGCTTTCATGCTATGCGCCCCTAGCGGCAAAATGAGAAACAAAATTGGTTAAAATTTTACCATTAGGTACCTAGCAATGCGGCAAATAGTTCAATTAAGTATACAAATCGCACTAGTCGAACATTCTATTTCTTATACATCACATTTTGAAGCATAAAAACTGATTTACAATTATTCGAAAAAGGATCAAACTTTGGACTGCCGTAAAATGACCAAATCAAGTCCGATCTTCAAATCTAAACATCATTAGAAAGAACTTTTCTAATACTAAATCTTTTGTTCATATATTGTTTATGAATTGTTTTTTGATTTTGAGCTATTTCAAGCCGAATTGATATACAATTATCCTAATATGACCTTGACCTTTACAATACATTTTTACGTTTTATATTATGTGACACTTAAGAACATAGTTTTACATTAAATGTGAAAATTTCATAGAAATTGAACTAAAAATAAAGTCAGGAGCTGCAAAAAATCTTAACAGTCATGCTTTGAAAATGTTGATTTTTCGAAAATTTGGTTAAGTTTGACCGCGTACTGTGGACAAACCATGCATTTCCCGAATTCGCCACCCCATATATTTTGTGCGTATATGTCTTGCAAATCATATGCAACAAACAAAATTCTTTTATCTCAATTCCAATAAAAATGGGCACTTTTTTTGTAGACCTAACCTCATTTTCACTGTTTTTTGCGAAGTTCGAACTTTCAACCTTCCGTAGTCAAAAGTTTTATATACGCAAATTTTTGAAACCTATCATATTTGATTAGGCTTTTGACAAGGAACACAATGCAAAAAACCACATCTGAATCGGACCTCAAATAACAGAGTTATGAGCATTTGTTGATTTTTTTCAAAGCGCCCCTAGCGGCAAAAATAAGACAAAAATGAAAATTTTCTCAACGTTAGGATCAAGTTCAGATAAAACTGCATAAACAGTGAAATAATGATGAAGATTGAACAAAAAATAAAGTCAGGAGCAGCAAAAAAGAGAAAACATATGGATATACAATTGTTTGATAAGAGGATCAAACTTTGGACTGTGGTCATTTGATCAAATGAAGTCCGATCTTCAAAAACTAAACATTAATGGAAAGATCTCCTCGAAAACTAAAACTTTTGTTCATATACTTTCTATAAAATATTTTTAGATTTGGAGCTATTTTATGCCGATATAAATAATAATAATTGGTATATGACCTTGACCTTTGCATATTATGTTGTTGTTTTTTTCTATGAATTTATTTGTTTTATAAAAATGCATAAACAGTGAAATAATGATGAAGATTGAACAAAAAATAAAGTCAGGAGCTGCAAATAACCTTAAAAGTCATGCTTTTAAAATGTTGATTTTTCGAAAATATTGGTTAAGTTTGACCGCATACTGTGGACAAACCATGCATTTCCCGAATTCGCCACCCCATATATTTTGTGCGTATATGTCTTGCAGATCATATGCAACAAACAAAATTCTCCTATCTCATCTCTGAATAAAATGGGTAGGTTTTTGGTAGACCTACCCTTATTTCACAGTTTTTGCGAGATTCGAACTTTCAACCTCCTGTAGCACGAAAGTTTTATATACGCAAATTTTTGAAACCTATCATATTTTATTGGGCTATTTACAAGGAACATTGTGCAAAAACCGCATTTGAATCGGACCTCAAATAATGGAGATATTGCTTATTAAATATTTTCATATAAAACGCCACCTGGCGGGAAAATCAAAACAAAAATGAAAATTATCTCGACGTTAGGATCATCTTCAAGTACGTGGTTATTACTGATAAAAGTTTCATAGATGTGGCTTTTCTCACCTCGGAGCTATGCCGTTCACAAAAAAGGGGAAGAAAAATAAAAAAAAAAAAAAAAAAAAAAAAAAAGAAACAGAACGAGAACAATAGGTTTTCGCACAGCGATGCGAAAACCTAAAAAAAAAAGAAACAGAAGAAGAACTAGAATCGCAATCAGAATTGCGATATCATCGGTTTTCGCAATTCAATCACATTTTTAAACAATAGAAATTGAAATGTATCATATTTGATTAGGCTTATGACAAGCAACACAACGCAAAAAAAACGTAATTGAATCAGACCTCAAATAACAGAGTTATTAGCCTCTAGTGACCTTTACAAAACGCCCCCTAGGGATAATTATATCAAAGGGGAATAACACAAAAAGTGCACATGGTAGACATATGGTCCTTGCACACTGCACTTCGCGTCATTGCAAGGAACATACAAATGAAGTTTCAAGTCATTCAAACTTATGGTGACAAAGTTATGCTTCGGACAAGAAATTCTATCAAAGGGAAATAACTTAAAAGTGCACAAGGTAGAGTTATGGTTCTTATGCACTGCACTTTGCGTCATTGAAAGGAACATACATGTGAAGTTTCAAGTCATTCAAATTTATTGTGACAAAGTTACCCTCCGGACAAGAAATTCTATCAAAGGGGAATAACTCAAAAAGTGCACAAGGTACAGTTATGATTCTTGCGCACTGCACTCCTTGTCATTGCAAGGAACATACATTGAAGTTTCAAGTCATTCAAATTATGTGACAAAGTTACTCCGGACAAAAATTCTATCAAAGGGGAATAACCAAAAAGTGCACAAGGAGAGTTATGTTCTGCGCACACACTCTGTCATGCAAGGAACATACATATGAAGTTTCAAGTCATTCAAACTTATAGTTAGCCTCACTGCAAGGAACATACATATGAAGTTTCAAGTCATTCAAACTTATGGTGACAAAGTTATGCTTTGGACAAGAAATTTATAAAGGGAATAACTCAAAAAGTGCAAGGTAGAGTTATGGTTCTTGCGCACTGCACTCCGTATCATTGCAAGGAACATACATATGAAGTTTCAAGTCATTCAAACTTATGGTGACAAAGTTATGCTCCGGACAAGAAATTCTATCAAAGGGGAATAACACAAAAAGTGCACAAGGTAGAGTTATGGTTCTTGTGCACTGCACTTGGCGTCATTGCAAGGAACATACATATGAAGTTTCAAGTCATTCAAACTTATTGTGACAAAGTTATGCTCCGGACAAGAAATTCTATCAAAGGGGAATAACTCAAAAAGTGCACAAGGTAGAGTTATGGTTCTTGCGCACTGCACTCCGTGTCATTGAAAGGAACATACAAAGTAACCCCTATACTATAGTCAGGCTACACAAAAATGATATTAAGCAAAATCTCCAATAGCAGCAAAACGTTAAACAAATTTATTTACATATTACATTTTAGTTTTTAGAAATGCAGTAAATTAGGATTTCTGCAGTTTAGTGTGTTCTTGTCTTCACTCTGAAAGGCGAAAGGTGAAATTACAAAACATGCCATATTGTCGTTGTGAAGAAATTAAATATGCCAGGCAAAATAACAAACTTTTAACAGGCGAATGAAAAAAAGTATAGTCTTTGAATGTTTCTTGTTAGCAGTACGAAACCTTTTATGTCAGAACCATTTATCTGTCTTATATTGTATCTTGACCCTAATAGGCGAAAGAATGAAAAGATGCCATATTGTCATTATTTCGCCTTTTGCTTTTTGGGTCAAAGACACAACATATGCCTGGCAAAATAACAAAATTTTAATAGGTGAAGGAAAGAAAAGTTTCATCTTTGAATGTTTCATGTCCTGGGTTATAAACATCAGACACCACGATATAGCAGATTTCCTGTTGTAGTGTTTTCGACTAACAAAAAAGTTGAAGGAACAAATTGACAACACTTCTGGTTTTGCCATCCGTGGTTATTCTTAATCACTGAAGAATCTGCTGACATTAAGAACATAGAGTAAATAATTATATGAAAATGTAATACTGAAAAAATTAGTATGGAAAAGTTCAATTTATATATGATATAAGCAAGTTCTTATGTAAGACATGCTGGAAACTGCTGACTATATGCACAAAGCAGGAAACTGGTGACCCTATATAGGATGAGAATCTGGAGGGAGAAACTCAAAGCATTCAAAGACGAAACATTTTGTCCTTTCGCCTTTAAAAAATGTATATTTCGCTTGACATGTTTCGTGTTGTCGTGTCCATGCCCCGAAAGGCAAAATAACGACATTGTGGCATTTTTCGTTATTTCGCCTTTCGGGCGAAATGGCAGAAATCAGCCACCACAGTCCCCTGATCATATATACAAATAGAAACCGGAGGGCGAAACCATAGTGCTATCTTATTATTTCGACTTTTCCTTTTGATGCGCAAAAACACGACAACACGAAATCTGCTACAGTGTCGTGTCTTCGCCTTTCAGGTTTAGGGTGCGAACACAAGAACACGACAACTAAAGGGCGCCAAAATGAAATGGTTTCTACCTGCAAACATGAAACATTAAAAGAGGAAAGTTTTTATTCAATTAGGGTACTTTTTTTTGCTTTGCCTGTTAAAATTTCATTATTTCGCCTGGAATATTTTGTGTTTTCGTGTTTTTGCACCGAAAGGCAAAAGGTAAAATAACGACATTATGGCATGTTTTTGTTATTTCGCCTTTTGCCAAAAGGTAAAATAACGACTTTCACAAAACACACGAAATGTCTAAATTAATCCACCATTGAAGAAAGTTCAGTCAAGTATACAAGAAGCACAAGTCGAATACTTTTCTTTATACATCACAATTTGAAGACAAAAGAAAATGTAACCAAAAAAGATCAAATTTTTACCATATTACATCACCAAATCATGTTTTTTTTTGATTTGGTGCAATTTGGTGCCTAGTCCTATAAATAAGCCTTCGCATATCATAATTCCCCTTCAACATTAAATAAACTGATTTTTAACATTTTTACTTTCAACAGATATGCGAAGTCTTATGGCTTCCCATAGAGGTCCATGTAGCAAAATATTAAATTAAGTATACGGACTGTTGACAAAATAACTCTCATATATAGAAAACAAACCCAATAACATATTAATTGATCACATTAAAATTTGAAATATCACCATTATAATGTCAAAAAATCCTTTTGTAGTTGACATATCAATTGATGAAGTAATTTGTCCACCATCTTGCTGTGTAAATCAGTGTTATATAAAATATACGGAATAGCCGAAATATTTAGACGAAATAAATAAAGTCAAACTAACGATGTGAGTGGGACAATTCTCATTCACTGATATATTATCATCTGTCATATCGCTCACTACACGATATAAACGTTTCCAACATTGGAAATGTTTATTTTGGACTTTGAACACGATATAGTTTACAAGACAAACTTCATCTAACCAAATTCGTGTTCCCAGTTTAACCCTGACTGTACACATTATTTTCGGAACACTCGGTGTTGTTTGTACGAAATGGAGGATATAAACGCAAAAAAGGAAAGTGAAGTTTTTGATAAAGTATTTCACCCTCTTAATGTCTATGTATGACAATTTCCTTAACTAAAATGGTAAATTTTTATGTCTGCTTTAAGTTTATTGTGTTTTCATAGTGAATTGCCAATTTTTATGCCTATGATAAATGGAAATGTAGCGCGTAAGAATTCACGCGGAGTTTGCTACATCAATGTATACGGCGAGCCATAAGACATAGCGTATCAAGGAAATGTCAAAATAGTAAAATCGATACGCTATGCTTATTTATAGGACTATTTGGTGCCCAATAAGAATACAATATTATAAACTTACTTCATATCCGTATCCTATCCTAGATCATGTGTATATAAGGATGTGTGTTACTGGTTGGTCAAATCACCTATAAGCATGTTGTCATTAGTATATATAACATGACAATCATTTTATAGAAGAAACCATGCCATATCTATATAATCTTTCTCCGTTGAAACTTTAATACTTTGTAAAAATCCGTAACACAGTTGTTTTGATTTGCTTTCATGAGTCACCCGGTACCACATTTTTTCTACACGAACATGATACTCTGTTATTAGACTAGCATCAGTTATTGTTTATTACACTATGCTATCTATGTATCAGTGCAGTATTCGATTAATTTTCATGGTACTTCACTGTCTCTCTCCCTGTCTGTTTCTCTCTCTTTTTTTTAATCTCACACTTAAATTTAGGTTGATTTAAAAGCTTACTTAGCTGATTACCTGTACATCACATGATGATTTTTTTGCCTGTAATGCTAATGTTTCCAACCTATGTAAGACTTATGCAATGTTTATAATTAAAATCCCTTAATATTGAAAATTCTATCTTCCAAGGTGCTATATACGCGTGAATCTAGCCTGTAGTTTATCAACTTTGTTGTTATGATTACATAAAGTGTCCTCGTTTTCAATACAATACTGAATGATTTCAATACAACTGACTTTTTAATTTGAAATCCTATTTTTTAAGTATTTTCTACCTAATCAATTGATTACAGCAGTATTATAACTATTGTGATTTATATGTTTCATCTATGACAGAGAAAGGGGGGGGGGACTGACGCTCAACCACACTCATTGATTTTTTATACGTCTTGTCAATACAACTGACTTTTTAATTTGAAATCATCAGTGGATGGTTGTTTTGTCTGTCTCCAATAATGAGTGATCATTTAGCTTTCTCCTTTAAATGACGCGTAAAGAAGTCAATGCACGAAAACCAAGTTAACCGAATAAATTGGCAGCGTTAGTATCGTGCATGGATCGTATCGTGTATATGAACCAAACGTGTAACGTGCGCGCACCGTGTACCGTGCGTTCCGTGTCCGTGCAACGTGCGTTCCGTGTCCGTGTAACGTGCGTTCCGTGTGCCGACTTGCACACAAGCCGCACTGTATATACACATAATAAAGTTATTATATATGAAATTCATAAAATTCGTAAATGATTGTTATGATGCAGATATTTTCTAAGGCTGAGATGTATTCAGAAATCAAGTAACCTTACAATCATATATACACTTTTTAAAACTTGTGTAGAAAGGTATATGCAAAGGTACACATTACTTATTGTTTGCAAAACTGACTCTAGCATAAAACATTAATGTTGAGATTTTCATAGCTATATTTTTCATTATGCCCAATTAAATCTATGTGAGAGAGAGAGACAGACAGACAGATAGAGAGGTAAGGATGAGAGCAGAAACTTATAGTGATTTATTCGCTTCAATAACAGTGTACTGCATTGGTGGCTAAGATAAGTCAGTCTGCTTTTAAACATAGCTACCAATCTCCAAAGGCTGACCTACATAATTGATCAGCGGTACTCATTCTACTTGAGATAATACAGTCTGCCTCTTTAGCTTGCATATACAGGTAATCCTCGTCAGGATAAGAAGCTTTTTTTTTCTCCAGAAACCATTAACTTTGTCATGTCATAGATACTACATTTCACAACCGATTTTGATCAAGATTATTTTACTTGAATTATAAGATTTTAAACTTCAGGATAATCACACAAAAAAATAACTAAATTCAAACTTTGAAAACAAATTTACAATTTTTCCAAAGAGGATAAATTTTTGAACGGGCCATAAAATGACCAAATCAGCCCGATCTTAAAAAACTAAACATCATTTGAAAGGTCTCTTCAAGACCTAAATCTTATCCGCACATGATAACAATGAAATATTTTTAGTTTTTGAGCTATTTGAGGCCGTTTAAAAATCCAATAATCATGATATGACCTTGACCGTTGCAATATTTTTTAATTTTTTTTTCTCTGGAACATTCAGGACATTAAACTACATAAAGTGTGAAAATTTCATGGAAAAGGAACAAAAAATAAAATCAGGAGCAACACAAATGTGTTCAAGAAATGTTAATTTGTCCAAAATTTATTAAAGTTTGTACTTTTCTATAAGACAAACAATTCATTTTTCAAAATCGCCAACCCATTTATTTTGTGCTTATTTGTCTTGCAAATCATATGCAACAAAAAGAACTCTTCTATCTCATCTCTGAAAAAACTGGTAGGTTTTTCGTAGACCTACCCTCATTTTCACCATTTTTGTAAGGTTTGAACTTTCAACCTTCCGTAGCTCAAAAGATTTATGTACGCCAATCATTGAAATCTATCATATTTATTAGGCTATCATCAGTGAAACATAATGCAAAAACCCGCATTTGAATCGTGACCCAAATAACAGAGTTACTCCTCTTTTTATGATTTTATACAAAGCGCCCCCTAGCGGAAAAAACAAAGACAAAAATGAAAATTTTCTCAACGTAAGGATTAAGTTCATATAAGTAGAAAAAACTGGTAGAAATTTCATAATTGTGCCTTTTTTCTATCATGGCGATATGCCGTTCACAAAACCGGCGGAAAAATAATAAAAAAAAAAAAAAAAAAAATAAAACAGAAGAAGAACAATAGTTTTTCGCCCAGCGATGCGAAAACCAAACAATAGGTTTTCGCACTGCGATGCGAAAACCTAATAATTCTACTTGAGGCTGAAAGCCCTAATAAAAGTTTGAAGAAAGCCGTTATAACAAAGGCAATGTGCTTATCGGTCCTGGTGTACACCATTGCATCCTAAAATGCACCTCATTCTCTCAAATACGCATCGCAATTCACCTTTCAACACGGACACTCTTTCCTGCGTAGGAACGTCCGGATCGTGGGTAACCAACCCAATAACCGCCTTCTTCTCTTACGTCCAATTGCTAGATTTTCGTATACAAGCCCTTATCCGAAAAACATGAATATCTGCCATGTTTGTTGACGGAATCACTTGAATTTTTCAGGACATTTTGCACATTGTAGTCTACGGCATTCTTGCAAATTTCAACTTCAAACACCAACTTGTCGATTTATATGGTTTTTTAAATAATATCTGCTTAAATAGCTGAAATCATAATCAGTGACAAACAAGTATTCCTTGCAGTATACATCACTTCACTTTTCAGTGTTTAAGCTGAAGAAATCATAATTTTGACTCAAAGTTCATGAAACTACAGCGTTTCAATTTCGTTAAAAGTACAAATTTTCGCCTTTCTGTCATAACTCAACCAATTCAAGCCCGATCTTCAAAAACTAAACACCAATGGAAAGATCTCTTCACAAACTAAAACTTTTGTTCATATACTTTCTATAAAATAGTTTTAGATTTGAAGCTATTTCGTGCCGATAAAAATAACAATAATCGGTATTATGACCTTGACCTTTGCATATTTTCATCGTTATTTACTACGATTTTATTTGTATTATTTTTAAAAGCATAAACAGTGAAAAAATGATGAAGATTGATCAAAAAATAAGGTCAGGAGCTGCAAGAAAGAGGAAATATACGGATTTACACTTGTTTGATAAAAGGATCAAACTTTGGACTGTGGTAATTTGATCAAATGTAGTCCGATCTTCGAAAACTAAACACCAATGGAAAGATCTCTTCACAAACTAAAACTTTGTTCATATACTTTTCTATAAAATATTTTTAGATTTGAAGCTATTTCGTGCCGATAAAAATAACAATAATCGGTATTATGACCTTGACCTTTGCATATTTTCATCGTTTTTTTCTATGATTTTATTTGTTTTATAAAAATGCATTAACGGTGAAAAAATGATGAAGATTGAACAAAAAAAAAAGTCAGGAGCTGCACATAACCTTAAAAGTCATGCTTTTAAAATGTTGACTTTTCGAAAATATTGGTTATGTTTGACCTCGTACTGTGAACAAACCATGCATTTCTAAAAATCGCCACCCCCTATATTTTGTGCGTATATGTCTTGCAAATCAAATGCAACAAACAAAATTCTTCTATCTCATCTCTGAATAAAATGGGCACGTTTTGGTAGACCTACCCTTATTTCACAGTTTTTGCGAGATTCGAACTTTCAACCTCCTGTAGCACGGAAGTTTTATATACGCAAATTTTTGGAACCTATAATATTTTATTGGGCTATTTACAAGGAACATTATGCAAAAACCGCATTTGAATCGGACCTCAAATAATTGAGATATTGCTTATTAAACATTTTCATATAAAACGCCCCTGGTGGGAAAATCAAAACAAAGATGAAAATTTTCTCGACGTTAGGATCATCTTCAAGTACGTGGTTATTACTGATAAAAGTTTCATAGATGTGACTTTTCTCACCTCGGAGCTATGCCGTTCACAAAAAAGGGTTAGAAAAATAAAAAAAAAAAAAAAAGGGGAAAATAGGTTTTCGCACT
>CM037786.1:45168941-45218941 GCA_021229015.1 Solen grandis | reverse complement strand
ATCTCAGGTGAGCGATTTAGGGCCATCATGGGCCTCTTGTTATTATAATTACTGAACTTAAATACGATAATAGTTTTGAATTTCATTTAATACATTTTTATCTGTTTTTAAATGACACTTGACGTAGGCCTATGTTGTCGTTTACTGTACGAAATCGACTTAGCTATTTATAGAGTGGCCGATTCGGACCTGGTAACTTTTCAAGATTAATATTATTGTTTTATCTTCTTAAACTTACATGTCATATCATTTTCGTCTTATAATTGCCTATGGTTGATACGGATAGCTTTAATTTATAATGGGTTTCGTTTACCGAACAAAATGGCAGAATCAATTCACTGTGTATTATCCGGTATCAACCGAAAAGCCAGGTACATAGTTTTTTTTCCTTGATCATTGTTTGACTAGAAATTGCACTGTATTCTCTCTCTCTCTCTCTCTCTCATATGGTTATGAGTTATGAGAAATGACGTTTTAATTAGTAGGTTTATAACTGGCGCGATTTAATAATACCCATATAAAATATAAAAAATTTAGTACGGTTCCATAAACTTACAAACGCAAGATTATTTTGTATTTGATATTATACATACATGTACACCTGGGGTGATTGGCATGACCACTGTGGCATGTGCCGTGTCAACTTGGATAAAGGTGATAATCGAAAGCGTGCCGCAAGGTGAAATACTGTACACGCGTCAACTGTCATGCGGCACACTTATGATCAGTAACTCCATAGAGGCGTCAAGCGGCATTATTGAAGATACTGATAATTCACTTTGATTCGCCAAAACATCAATAAATTTTACGTCAAATCTGTTCATAAATATGACAGTTATAATAAAACACTTTTGATATAGCTTTTGTCTGTATTTTGACTGTCATGTTAGGCCTACTATATACCATTTTATTTATACTTAAGTAGACCGGAATCGACATTGTAAGCTAAGAAACGAGGCTCTGATGCATGTTATGTTTTACCAATTATACAAGTAATTGGAAACTTCAAATCCAAACGAAATAACAACAAAACACAAAATGGGCGGATATATAATGATTTGTTCATTGCCTTGACCAAAGCCTTTTCATTGTCAGATCCAGTAACCAATTGAGAGAGAGGCACGCCATGTAGTTTGAGTTTCAGTTGAAAAAGGAAATGAGAAAATGATTCGAAATCGCTGTTGTCGTGTATAAATATGGGACCAAGGAAGATAGGAGGTTGACCTGTTAGTTGATGAGTGACCGTTTGTTGCTTATAACATGTAACCGTAACGTGCATCTTGCACAACATAAACATTTTATGGAGTAAAGGATGGGGTTTATTACTTCCTTAATGTTATTGAGGAATATACAATATCCATGCATTAACATTTATCTTTCTGTCCATACACATTTTTTTACTATAAATCTATAATTCAAAAACCACGAAAAAATGAAAGTATCTATTTTTATCACAGCATACGTATGAATTGTATAAACTACTAACTTCCTACGGTCATCGTTAAGGTAGTATTTGGTAGCAGATTTTAAATGCACCCCACGGAGAACTTGCTGTGTGTGTGTGTGTGTATCACAGCAGGTGGTAACTGATAGCCGTCAAGGAACAGTTTGATTAACTCGGTTTAACAAAAAAGAACCACATAATTACGTTTCTTTACACCAATGCTGTTAGACAATATGTCGGCATAACATCTTATGTACAAACTTTTTTTTTCAATAAGCGTGTGTGTGTTTTAACAAGAACTTGTTAAAACGCCACTTAATTACGTCTTAATCTTTCTTAATTGATTCTTTGATTTAGATATCACATACTCATTACTCGCGTTAAATTCTTCGTTGTTAATTGGTTGTAATCAAAGACTGCATAGTCGCAAGGTATTCTTTTAGCTCTGCAAACTGTACATTTTGATTGTGTAATCTGATTTAAAATAAAAAGGTGGCGGTGACTCAAAAGACGATTTGGGATGTACATTATTTATACATTGAAAGTATATTTTGGTTAGGAATAAAATGGCCTTTATAAGTGTCATAGTTAAGTACTCTTCAAATTCATAATTTTGTTTAAAATTTAATTGCAATTTAAGAAATAGTCAGACCAATATTGTCAGCTATAGAGCCTCGTACTCAAACTCACGCAGTCTATTTCGTGAGACGTGATTCTATGTTGATGCCACATATTCCACTTAATAAATCGGCCATGTTGTGTAATGTTATGATCAGTTTACTTAACTTTTATAAAGCTCTGCGTACCAACCACTGAAAACTAAAAGATGAAAAGGATATGACAATTTTCATTAGTATTATTACGAAGATCAGATGAAATAGTCATTCAAAACCACGAGGATGACTTCATACCGGAATCCACTTAGTCGGTACCGATAAGTCAAATACATGAAATGTCCGTTAGGAAAAGAACAAAAATGCAGTTGGCTTTTATGTGATCACATTTTCTTAGGTACTTTAAATAACATGTCAAAATATGCTTTTTTGACATGAAAATAATGTGGATTCCATTAAAATCTAAGTGGATTCCAGTAGATTCCGGTAAATAGGGGGATTCTGGTAAAAAGAGTAACCGTTTGTGAACAGTGTAAATCTTGGTTTTCATGGCACACACAATTGCCCATTTTGACACTGAATCTTCAAAATGACCCCCAGAATATTTAAAAATTTATCTATTTTTGAAGGGAGTCACATGGCCCCCATTTGAAGAAAGTCAAGGGAAAATCCTGAATCTAGGTCAGCCTGCAAGTTATTCCCAGGCAAGAAGTTACATTCAAGCTGACGAAGTGGAGTAGTTACATTCAGGCTGACCAAGTGGAAAAGTTGCATTCAGGCTGACCAAGTGGAGAAGGTACATTCAGGCTGACCAAGTGGAAAAGTTACATTCAGGCTGACCAAGTGGAGAAGTTACATGCTGGCTGACCAAGTAGAGAAGTTGCATGCAGGCTGACCAAGTGAAGAATTACATGTAGGCTGACCATTTAATTCCCAGGTGTAAAGTTACATGCAGGCTGACCGGATTATTGATCCCAGGCGAGAGTTACATAAGTATGCAGGCTGACCGAGTTATTCCCAGGCAAGAGTTACATGCGGGCTAACCAAGTCACAACTCCTGTGATGGAAATCATGAAGGGTAGCTAAAGACTGGGTTAGGTTGTAATATGCTTTTAGTTTGATCAGGCATTTCTCTTGTACACGAGGGCGCGTAGCATTGTATCTTTTTGGCAAATGGCAAACTGAGTGAACCTTAAGAGAGACTTAAGTTGCGTTCCTGGAAATGTCAGATATCAAGAGTTAGTCGAGTATTCGAGGGAGTGGGGGAGGCTCTGTTTGTTCCTAGTATTGATTATTTTGTGCCATGTTCTGACGATAATGTCAGCCATCGGAGCTTTTATCCTTAGATATGGCACTTGTAGGGATATTTTTCTCTCTCAAAATTTCCCACCTTTATTGCTGTTAAGTTCTTGAAAAATAGGACAAAATACATCCCAACAAGATTTGTTAGGTATTGGGTTCTCAAACATCAAAGAGCTCAATTAATAAAAATGTCATGTGAAGTGGGGAGAAAAGTAAGTATAATGTACACAGTGATCTAACATTTCTAGAGATGATTCTAAACAAGTGAATTTTGCTTCTGGAACACTACAGACTTGGTAAATTAAGACAGCAGATGAAAAATGGCACATCTGGGTAATGGCTACCCCATATAGCAGCAACAGTTTCACTTTACCCACCTGTTTTACCTGCCCTGCATTCAGTTACTGCAAAAAGTCCCAAGTGTTAGTGTTTGTATCCCTGTTCCAAGTGTTAGTGTTTGTATCCCTGTTTTGCAAGCAGGAAACCAAATCCCTAACAATAGTGAGCATTATGCTCAATTGAATGCAAGGCTCTGCATCACTACACCATTACACCTCTCAGCAGCAACACTTTTTTGAGACTCCACTCAGATGTTGCTGCTGAGGGGACCCTTTTTGGTTGTATGAAGATATAGGTGATAGAACCTGTTCAATGTTTTTTTTTTTTGTTTTTTTTTTGCTGTTTAAAGGAACGGTTATATTCATAGTTAAATTCATTTTTTTTTCTATAGCTTTTAAATTATGATTTATTAAAACTTCGGGGGGGAGGAGAAAAGATTTTTGTTATATCTTAAAAATATTGAAATATAGATGATTATAAAATGTCAAATGATAACAAATTAAAATGAAATGATCTAGATCGACGATGACGATGCTAAATTTTTGTATAAGGAAATTTACCAGTAACCACCTTTTAATATTGAATGTAATGGGTAATAAAATCTTTTAGGGTGTGAACATGAGTATGCTCTAGTTCTCAACATAAGTTCACTGGTACTTATCAAGTAAGTAAAGAAAGTAAACTCTTTATTTCAAGTAGTTAACATAATTGGTTAAAACCAATCTTCCATACGGTCCACATGAAGGAAACATGAAAATTTGTACAACATACAATGACAACAAAAATAGTACAACATGCATCAAGAATATACTCAGTCACTTAGATGTGTAAAACCAGAGGAAAGCTTGATCAGATTGAACCCAGTTCATAGTCACAATAGAACTTGCATTATTGTCTAATACATCTACAAGGTACAGCTGTGATACAGTGTTGTCTTTGTTGGTAATCATGACTTTTGACTGTAACTTTTAGGCAATATCAACTAAATCAAAGATCAAAGATAGACCATGTTACATTGCCATGTGTGCATGGAGAATGTAATAATGCATCTAATAGTAAACAATGGTACTGGTATAGCTTCCTTGCTTAATGGTGCTCAGCATAATATAAGGGTAGTTCAAAATATTGTCGGTGGGGCGTTTAGACCAATAAACAAACAAACAATCATAGAGTTAAAAAAAGTAGTTAACCCTTTCCCTCATAGAGGAAACCATGAAAAGACCTATGCGAACAACATAAAACCAGATCAGCCTGCAAGTAACTCACAGGCTGATCAGGTTTTATGCTGTTCGCTGCTCCTCAGTGGTCTGGAAATGAGGACTTTATATTTAAATTTGGTAAGGTTTAAGTATGGTTTTCTGCAGATCAGGCTTTATGTGGTACCTATTTTTTAGTGCGTCAAAATTAGTCTATATGAGGGAAAGGGTTAAAAAAGGGTTCTGGTTCATAGCTCCCTTGCTTGGTGTTCAGCATATAAGGGTAGTTCCAGGACTGGTTGGCCCGTTGTCAGGATAATGTGACTGGGTGTAGTATCTTGCCACATGTCTATGGTGTGGCACAGTGTGGCAGCACTATATTTGTCTCAAGTATACATTGTCTCCAAATAACTGAAATACTGTTGGTGGGATGTTAAACCCAACAAACATTGGATTTACACTGTCTGGATGTGTATTCTTAGTAAGAGCCTGATATCCTAATTGCATCAGTCAATTTGGTAATGGGTGAATGATTCCAAGAGCTTTACTGTTCTGTAAATGTACCCAAATGTCCTGTTCTTTGACTGTATTATTTAAATATTCTGTTCATATCCACAGTTGTCACAAGTGGAATTGGTTCCTAAATTGAGCAGTTCAGATCAGTTATAAATATTGCATGTGCATAAACAACCACAATTTAAAGACCCTCACCGCTGTGGGTTCAAATTCCCGGTAGGGACTTCGGATTTTTTCATGTGAGGAAGCCTTCCAGCTGGCTTGCGGTAGGTCGGTGGTTCTACCCGGGTACCTCTGTGTACTCGGGGTCTTCCTCCACCTGTAATTAGCTGGACGTCGCTATATGATTGAAATACTATCGCAGTGACGGTAAACCCCAATACAACAACAACAATTTAAAGAAAAGGTTGCATTTTGGTGATTCACACCTGTATGCATATAACTTTACAACATCTACAATAGGTCAGATTCTCAACTTGAATGACCCAGTAGAAAGACCTGAAAACTTTTCACAGGCAGTTCATTAACCTAATTAAAAATCTTCATTGTGTCGGACCTCGATAAGTCAGCATGTGTTCATGCTTAAGTGATTAGGGGAGTGGCCGCTTCAATCAATGTTATCGATCCTGATTATTTAGCCGAGAACATCTGTCCGTATGAATTGTATAGTAAATGCTACTGAAGTATATCGGAAAACAAAAAATTGTCATGCCAGAATTCATGAATTGTGAGATGTAATTATGGTGAAAGATTTCTGTCTAAACATGATCATTTTTGACTATGGTAAAACTAATTAAAGGCCCAGTATATTTCATAATGATACAATTTTCATGAAATAACATTGACAAATTGTAGACTAACACAAATGGTACATAATGTGGAAATATCAGCTGTAAAATAACAGTTAAACACATTGAAAATGTTAATCAAATTACGCAATTTAGTATTTTGGATAGTGTCAAATTACTCTTATTGTTTATATTTTGCATTAGCGTGTAGATGGTCAGTAATTGGAAATAATTTGAAAAGCGTAGCCGAATCACAATTTGTTTATTGGCTATGTCATCAGTTTCAGCACTTGTGATTCGTTAATGGAAGCATATGAAAGGTCTTTGCAAAACGACAGAAAATTGACGAAAAATATGCGGTATATGCAAATTAGGTATTTTTGTAAACAATTAAATGACCTTAAGTAAATATTCTTTCTTATTATACATTGTTGTAAATTTGTCGCCAATGAACATGTACAGATTGCATCTCATAACAAATCTGTACCACTAAGTTTGCTTTTCTGTCCGAATAATATACACTCTTTTTGGAAGAAAAATGGGCCTTTATGTTCATTTTCCTATTTAAGACAGTAATAGTATCATAAATTTGGGAAATAGTTCTGACAGTCCTAACTGTACTGATACAATTAAGTAATATGACCCCCCAAAAAAAAGATATCAGTCAGCAACACAGTTATAGTTTTACATTGGCACATTTCTAAGTTAATAGTCTGTATATATTGAATGAAAAAAAAATATAACTGAAAAGTATATAACACAGATTGTGGCTTTATCAGTAAAGTCAAAGGATGTCACCAATTTTTTATAGGTCATTCCTATAGGGTGACATTTTAATGTTCTTCAAATTTGGAGGAGAGAGTCTTACTGCTGGTGTACATGGACTGATGACAGGGCCAGCCTTGCAGTTTAGTTAAAGATAGTGCATGGAACTGTTTGCAATGTTATTAGGAGCTGGTTCTCTGCTGGCATTTTATAAGCTTCTATACAACAACCGTGCAAGCACTAATGTTTGTGACTTAAAAAAATGTTATGCTGGGCAAGTTTGCATTAAGAAATACCATTATCATTTTATTTAATGGTATTGGAGTGGTAGGGCCACTGGGGTCAATATAAATGCCTGATGTTTGTTTAAACTCCAGGGAACCAGGGTGAAGACCACCAGAATCTCCACTCATGGATCGAACATTTTCTGGGGGAAAATATTGACCATTATCAGATTGTAATTTTATTGATTTTCCTGTTTCTATATAGGCAATGTCATAGAGGTTGCTGACACTTACAGACAAGCTAATAGTGACAAATTTGATAAAAAGCTTTGTAAACAAATAGGTGTCTTGTGTATTGACTTACGGAATGGAATTGGTTTGAATACAAACAGTGCTGGTTTTGACTCAAAGAATTTTTTGTTTATCAGATAGTTCAACCATTTCTGTTCTTATAGCAATATACTTTTTTAATGTCTCTTCTCAAAATTCCTTTTGTTTTGAATTGTTTAGTTTTGTAATGCCCCAGCATGAGGTAGAGGCAGTCAGGTTCAGTTAACAGTTGGTTTCTCAGTGGAAACTGGAAACACAGTGCAATCTTTTGTGTTTGCTTATAGAAACGGAAAAGATGCTGTTTAAATTGTATTGATTGAAGGTACAAACACAAAAATATGGAGGCAGAGGATGAACCCTTTAAAAATGAGGCCTTTAGAAGTTGGATCTGATCATGATTATGTTTTTAAGTTAGATAATCAAATACTAAAGTACTTACTTAACCCTTTCCCTCATAGAGGAAACCATGAAAAGACCTATGCGAACAACATAAAACCAGATCAGCCTGCGAGTAACTCGCAGGCTGATCAGGTTTTATGCTGTTCGCTGCTCCTCAGTGGTCTGGAAATGAGGATTTTGTAATTTGGTAAGGTTTAACTGTGGTTTTCTGCAGATCAGGCTTTATGTGGTACCTATTGAGTGCGTCAAAATGAGTCTATATGAGGGAAAGGGTTAATGAAATATTACATGTTTGTTACCGTGTGTTGGTAATCGCCTGAAGATTTTGTGGTTTACATGTAAATATAGCATTATGAAGAGAGACATTTTCTTACTTGATCAAGACTAAGCTCTGATAATCGTATTTTTGGTGAAGCTCTATGCCATTATTTTTCATAGATTGTTGTGCAATGTTTGTTTTCTCTTGCCATGGTATTACTGTCAGTTGAGGACATTGTTTGAGTGAACCTTTTGAAGAAATTTCATTGCCAATTGTGAAAAAGATTATTTTTTCTATTGTGGTAATATGACCATGGAATATTCTTTTTATATTGCAAATAATTAATATGCAGTTTTTATCAAATATCCTTGGTCTGTATAGTGCAAATAAACATGTAACATGATATTTGGATGTCATCACACATTTAAATTGCGCATTGCTAGTCATCGGAGCATTACCAGAATATGGTAGACCTCTTGTTATGTATTCTTAAGATTTCTAAATCACAAAATAGTGTTTGATATTTTAGACTTTAGTATGAATTATGTATTGCTGAGCTGCATTGCTCTCTTGATCCAGGAATGAGTCAGAGTTGAAGCATACAGGCACATACCTTCATCTGTCAAATTAGTGACACAGTACACAACTGCCCCAGGCCTCTTTATCAATTTAGGGTGTCATTCTTCAGCCACTGAGAGAATGTGGCCTTAAACTATCAGTTATATATCAATGGTTTCTATTATTTAATTATATTGGAAACTGATTAATTACAAGCCTAGATCAGTGTCTCTCAATTCCTCTCTCTCGTGTGGTTGAGTGTGATTGTATTTAGTAGGACCATGGTGGTGGGGGGGGGGGGGGAATCAGGGGGTGATGCTTGAACTGTATGAAGTGATGTATGTTGACTCTGACTTTTTCAATACTATTTTAACCTTTCCCTCATATAGACTCATTTTGACGCACTCAATAGGTACCACATAAAGCCTGATCTGTAGAGAACCACAGTTAAACCTTACCAAATTTAATTCTAAAGTCCTCATTTCCAGACCACTGAGGAGCAGCGAACAGCATAAAACCTGATCAGCCTGTGAGTTACTCGCAGGCTGATCTGGTTTTATGCTGTTCGCATAGGTCTTTTCATGGTGTCCTCTATGAGGGAAAGGGTTAATGTATTGCTCAGCTGCCTTTTTCATGGTAGATCATTCTGTTCTTACCAGTATAGATGGGTCTTATGGACTACAAAGATATGACTGTACTGTAGATATTGTGCTCAATAGACTGACTGTCATTTACAGCTGTCAGAGATAACTTTGATATCATTATGTAGAGAACCACTTGTAATACTGAAAATCAAAGCTGAAATAACTCCAGTATGACAGAGTTTTACACACTTATTAAACCGAAAGGAAGCGTGATGGATGGCTTGATGCAAATGAAATGACAGATAAACTCAGAAGTAAATACTGATCATTCTTGCTGGAGGTCAGGTTCAAGGGTGTAGGGATACAGACTAGTGAATGACAAACTGTCTGAGGTGTTAACATGGTCAGAAAAAAATGGTAAATCAAATAGGGAATGGAATGGGATGCTGGTGAGCAGTACAGGGGTCAGTTTGTTGTGTGAAATTGTCAGATGTATGTAAGGTGATGTGAAAGCTCTAGTTCTGCATGAATTTTCCAAAGTTAAAAACGCTTTTATTGCCACAAAGGAGAATTATTGCATACCAGAAGTAACTGTGGTACACTACTGTATTTATAATAATATATATATTACACATTCATTATTATAATGTTAATAATATAACATGGCTCTTACCTTGAAATTCCAGTCATTAATTTGTTACTGTTGTTATATTATTACATGACATTCCAATATAACACAGAAACTAGGTTTGGGCACCCGAAATAGCGTTATAATGGATCTCCACTGTAATTAACTGATTTTATGCATTCAGTTTCTTATATTTTCTCTTATGGTATCAGGTCAGGTGCCGGTCAAAATTTGCAAATTTCCTCTCCTATATAAGAAATATATATTTATTAGCGTAGATAATAATGAAAAAAAAAAGACATTAATCACTAAGGTGTTTGGGAAATATATAAATATCTGTGCTTAATCATATTAGTGGTATTATATAATTAAGTAAGGCAAGTTTGTGGTAGTATATAATACAGTATCGATGTGTGGTAGCTACATGCATTTAGGTTTGTTCATGTGAGATACACTAGAGTATATGCAGTTTGGGATAGAGGATGTTTTGACCATGGTCTGGTACTTCCTCTATTTGTCACAGTGTGCAGTAAGGAGAAAGTTGAAAGGCCCACTCGCTTTTGATGAGGAACATCTGATGCAGTCTTGGCAAATTGTATGATTTATATTCTTGTATCAACTGCCTCTTAAATTTCATAGTCACTTGTTTTTGTTTGACACTTGAAAGAGTACATGCCATTTTCACATACACTTTATTAGAGCACAAACATACTCATTCCTTAAACCACAGATATTTAAGAACAGCGTAAACAAACTTAAGATGTGGTTAAATAAAAATTTAGGAGATGTTTCTAATTTTTAAATCACATTGTGAAATTGTTTCTGCGTAATTTTCTGCATGTCGCAAAATCAAATGAAATTATAATGAATGAGTCACAGATTATACTCATTGTTAGTGAAATGAAAAGTATGGAAATTCACTAAAAATATAATATTGGTTGATTTTGAGGACTGTTGTGCTCATTATGAGATGTGACAGTTACATTAAAAAAATCATACTTTTGATCCTGCTTTTCAGTTGTTCTATAAAATGGTTTGTTGGTATATTTACCTGGTTAGACTAAACTGCCAACATGGGAGGATATGCATGTCTAATGTTAGTATCATATGTCCTTTGTATGGTCACATTACTGCAGTGTGGCATAATTGTGCAGTTTAACCCTTTCCCTCATATAGACTCATTTTGACGCACTCAGTAGGTATCATATAAAGCCTGATCTGCAGAAAACCACAGTTAAACCTTACCAAATTTATTTACAAAATCCTCATTTCCAGACCACTGAGGAGCAGCGAACAGCATAAAACCTGATCAGCCTGCGAGTTACTCGCAGGCTGATCTGGTTTTATGCTGTTCGCATAGGTCTTTTCATGGTTTCCTCTATGAGGAAAAGGGTTAAATAACACCCTTATCAGTTGGTATGGTTGGAGGAAGATATCGGTCAGTTATGTCATAGACCTGCTGACTGCTGTTGTTTCACAATTAATTATAAACCAGCCCATTGTGAACAGGTAATAAACAAAAGCCCTTTATGATGTTACCTGAAAACTATCAAATTTTCAGATAAATGGAGGACTAGCACAGTTTCCCTTATTGGGTTTAAAACAAAGAAAATCAATATTGATATTTTCACTAGTTGAAATTAATTGGTTAAAATTTAAGAATTTCTTGCTCTTCTGTTTTTCAAAGAAAAAAGTCAAGGCATTGTCATCACCCTTGTGTCGTGGTTGGCGTCATCATCATGAAAAACTTAAACCTTGGCCATAACTTCTAAACTATTAAACCTTATGTCATCAAAATTCATATACTTGTTCATTATCTCTAAGGCTACATTCTCACCAAGGGCCGTAACTCTTAGGTCCATAAATTTGACCTAATTTATCTCCCCTTTTTAAAAAAAAATAAATAAACACCTATAAGACCAGCTTTGGCATCTGCATAATGAGCTCTTGTTTAGAATAAAGATGGTCATTTGTGACTGTTGTGTCGATATCTAAGTTTATATAAAGTGTAAATACTTTAAAGATATCGTCAACAGCTGAGAGATAACAACCTTTTCAGCAAAACATTGGACAAGTACATTCAGCACCATTCTTGTGTTTATAATGAACAGATCAGCATTGTTTTCCGTTAGATTATTAAAGAGAGAGAGAGAGAGATACTGCATCTATTTTTACTATGCAGACTGACAGTTATTCTGGTATCATGCTAATGTTAACATGTTGCAAGGTTTATATCAAACAGTACTTTTTACATTCTAATTTCATGGGCTGAATGGATTTTGTCCATAATATATTCATGGAGCCTATTCATATGGTTAAGAATCTTTTTCATGTCCTTACCTCACAAAGCGCCTCTGCTGAAGCGGAACAGTTTTCAATTTAGTGGTTGCATAGGGACGAGGACTTAGTGCATTATACAGGTATACACAAACCAACTGCCAATCAATATTGAACTATAACTTCTGCTGGAGCTGCCATGTTGGATCTAAATGAAGCAATTAGGTCTCCTGTATCTTGAGAATAATTGATAACAGTTTTCGCTTGGGACTTTATGCCATCTCTTGTCCTACTTAGGTATAGAAGAGTGGTAAGCAGGGAAATATACCTGGTCTGCTTGTGAGTTATGTGCAGGTAGATCAGGGTTAATACTGGCTGACCAAGTCATTTCTGAACAGCTTTCTTTAGGCCCTGTACTGTACTGTCTCCTCCTATATAGGTTGCATTGTTATTGCTCTCCTGTGATAAAGGGTTTACTAGTTTTGTTTCAAAAATTATGTTTCAACAGTTATGAAGGTTTGCCAGAAGGTGCACATTGCTGACGATGCAAACCATAACATGAGTTGTCTGTATGAATGTAGATTCTTGGCAAGTTGATCTGAGCTATGTTCACATGGTGCAGAATTAGGACAGTAAGCATGGAAAGGCAAGTTAACAATTAACACTCATATTGCTCATAATAGTTTTAGGCCTATGATTAATCTAGTTGCATCTTGTTCAGATATTTTATTGCAGTATTGGTAGACAAATAAGTTGGGGATGCATACATCCAAGTCATTTATATTACAAAATAAATGACACTATTTTCATGTTATGTAATTATGTTACAATTAACATGAAGTCTTGGGTGTTGTTAAAATGTACATCTATACGTACATCAAGAAAGGATGTGATTATTCATCAAAACTTAAATGATATAGGTAAAACATTAGTGAAAATAATTCATTCTATTTAAAAAGCAATGACAATATTTTGGTAAAAAATTTAAACAGATTTTCTTCATGTGACTGTGTTTGTTTGTTTCAGTCACAGCCACCCAGCCCCCACAGAGACAGTGGATCCCCCTAGCACGTCCAGAACCTGGCAGACCCGCAGGTAAGTCACAGCTAGTCACTCAGGGCTGCAGCTTCATCTTGTATCCTGACCAAATTCTCACAAGCATCTTGTGAGGATGACCGACTTTCAGCTTGTAGATATACTGGAATATATCGTCAGCAATTCAATATCTCAAAGTTAGCAGATGGTATTCCAATAAAGTTAATAAAAATTTATATATAATGAAAAAAAAGGTGAGTTGGGTCAAGATCATGGTTCATAGATACTAAAAATAGCAATAATAAATAAAAATAGGTTGATGAGAGTGTGATGTGACCAGTGACATAACATTGTTCTTGTAGGGCTGACGGAACTGTGAATCTATCCATTTTGTATCTCTATTTGCACTTGGTCAGCCTTCATATTGGTTTTTGGGCAGTGGTTATTAATAATCTTCATTGAAAGGTAAAATATATCTGTTGTTTGAAAACTACATAATGATGTAGGTCAGTGTAAAGGCAGAGGTACACAGATGTTTCCCATGTATATCAGGGAGTATTCAGCGTCACTCGTATAGTCTGGATGTCACCCACCGTTCATGACAAAACATACTCTCATCATCTTTATAATACAGTTTTGTAAGAATGGGCGACCAGGTAGCACGGACAGGACCCTTGAAACTCTGTTATATCAGTTGGTAAGGGTTTTAAGTATTGGTTGACAGTTGGTGACAATGTTACATAGATATGATGGAAAAGTTACCAAAATTTGAATCTGCTTTATGGTTACATGAGTATGAAATCCTATAATAATCTCTTTCCCTGCCTAGCCATTCCAATGTTTGAGATAGTAAAATCAAGAAAATTGAACAGAAATGATTTTAATTCTCATTTGCCCTGCACTCATTTTTACTGACTGGGGTGAGTGGAATTTACACTCCTGTGCAGATTTTCTTTTTATCTGTATATACACCATAGAACCTGTTTAAATTTTCTGTCCCAATATATAGATTCACAAGAAAATGATAGTTCAAATTTTCTCCAAAAACTCTGTCCTATGCCATTGTCAGGGTCACAGGGTCAGCTGACATCAAGGTTTGTGAAGACTAGTTACCTTGTGTGAGACTTTCCATGATAGTCTCGTTATATTTGTCTTAGATTGTTATCACCATCATGTAGGTTAGTTGAAGCAGAAGATTTATATGGTCAGTTGGTTCAGTTGATTATTTCTTCAAGCAATCTAGGTCTGGTCAGTACCTTTGCCCTGAAGCTTTGTGACCAGCTGGCATAGAATAGGGGGGATTGTTTACCTGGCTAGACAGTTTTTCTCTCTTCTCACCTTGATGATTATTTTAGGAGGTTAATATTGTATGTTTTCATACAAAATAAAATGTGTGGACTTGTATAAACCATGTGATGGGACATCTTTTTTAATTTTCACTTGGAGATCTATGTAAATGGATACAATGGGAACCAGTCATGAGTGGCAGTGTCCATGGTAACTGCAGTAATTTGTCTGGGTCACAGATTCATGAACCACTGCAAACAGAACGTGCCACGTATACGTGAAGGTGTATCCTAGGTATGTGGGTACTTACCTGCATAGAAGTGTAAATGTATTAAACAATTTAATTCCGTGTGTCCATGGTAACTGCAGTTAAATTGTCTGGGTCACAGATCCACAAACAGTTGCAAACATAACATACTGATGTCACGTATATGTGAAGGTGTTGTCAGTCCTAGGTTTATGGGTACTTACCTGCATCTCTTGCTTATTGAAGTGTAAATGTCACAGAATGATGATAAGTAAATAGGATGTACTTACATGCTATCAGTACAATAAACTGTAGTCACCTCAGTAGTCAATCTATTGATCTGTCTGTCCATGAAACAGGGGAAGCTTGTTCTCCTGACCAGCTTTTCACAAAATGTCTCAAACTGACGTCTTCTTCAACTCAAAATTATAAAGATCTATTTTGTAGTAGACCTGCATTTTATTTGTCTTATTCTATTATCAACATTATTATACATCTAAAGAAGGGGATTGGGACAGGGGAAGGAATTTACATATTTGAGCATGTTAATTTCACACATTTTATCTCCTAAATAACCAAATTAGGTTTACGTATTGAGACCCACAATGTTCTACTAATGAAATCATGAACTGGTATCTCATCAGCCTCAACATTTGTCCACATGTTCTACATAAATGTGTGGCTTATTCAAATAGAAGGTGAATGATTAAATGTCATAAGCCTTGTCAGCCTGTCACTGGTCATGATACCAAGGTCTGTGTCAGTCTGTCACTGGTCATGATACCAAGGTCTGTGTCAGTCTGTCACTGGTCATGATACCAAGGTCTGTGTCAGCCTGTCACTGGTCATGATACCAAGGTCTGTGTCAGTCTGTCACTGGTCATGATACCAAGGTCTGTGTCAGCCTGTCACTGGTCATGATACAAAGGTCTGTGTCAGCCTGTCACTGGTCATGATACCAAGGCCTGTGTCAGCATGTCACTGGTATGATACCAAGGTCTGTGTCAGCTTGTCACTGATTATGATGCAATGGTCTGTGTCAGCCTGTCACTGGTCATGATACCAAGGTCTGTGTCAGCCTGTCACTGGTCTTGATACCAAGGTCTGTGTCAGCCTGTCACTGGTCTTGATACCAAGGTCTGTGCCAGCCTGTCACCGGTCTTGATACCAAGGTCTGTGTCAGCCTGTCACTGATCATGACACCAAGGTCTGTGTCAGCCTGTCACTGGTCATGATACCAAGGTCTGTGTCAGCCTGTCACTGGTCTTGATACCAAGGTCTGTGTCAGCCTGTCACTGGTCTTGATACCAAGGTCTGTGTCAGCATGTCACTGGTCTTGATACCAAGGTCTGTGTCAGCCTGTCACTGGTCTTGATACCAAGGTCTGTGTCAGCCTGTCACGGTCTGAACCAAGGTCTGTGTCAGCCTGTCACTGTCTGAACCAAGGTCTGTGTCAGCCTGTCACTGGTCTTGATACCAAGGTCTGTGTCAGCCTGTCACTGTCATGATACCAAAGTCTGTGTCTGCCTGTCACTGATCATGATACCAAGGTCTGTGTCATTCTGTTACTGGTCATGACACCAAGGTCTGTGTCAGCCTGTCACTGATCATGATACCAAGGTCTGTGTCAGCCTGTCACTGATGATGATGCCAAGACCTGTGTCAGCCTGTCTCCAGTCTTGATGCCAAGATCTCGGACAAACCTCTTTTAAGCATTGAGTGGCTACTTAGCACAGGTCGCCACATAACCTTTTACCTCATGAATATACATTTACATATCAAGACTATCAGTTGCTGAGCTTTAAATTGTATATGAAGCAATGGGTGTTTGTTTGCCATGCAGACAATAAGATCTGACTACAATATCCTATATCAAATAGATGATACCCTGAACAGATAGCTTCTAGGCTGTACCTGATCTTGGTCTACTCATTCAGCCATATTTGAGATAAAAGGTTAATAATGTGTCACCTGTGTAAAGTGCTGTCCAACATAATGTGTGAAACAAGACTTTCTGGCAATGAGTGTAAAGTGAGCCTAATCATTTGTGTTTATTGATATTACCCAGAAATCTTCCCTAGTGGTATGAGACATGTTTGTCCATCATTAGTTGATGGTTGAAGTGACAGGTTTCACCAGACCAGTGACCTGTAGGTTGTTAACCTATGTGGCATAATTTATGAGGGTGTGGGTCAGCAACCCGGTGGCGTCCCCAGGCCCTAGACTGGCAGTGGTGTGCCCAGTCAGCTGACTGTCTGCTGGACTGTGAACACACCTGGCTGGGGTGCAGCAGTTGTTTGGACTGGGGTCATGTGATTTAGTCTGAGTAATGTACAGAGACATTTAATGATGCCCGTGCCAGGGATCATCTCTCTTAATTAGGTATAATCTGTTGTCCTGACACATGTCATCTCATGTGCGTCATATGTGTTTATAACATATGTTATTATTTCTCATTTTTGCCAAACATTTGATATAATGTATAGTCAAACCCCCGGGTTACTCCACAATCTCTTATTCAAATTTCTGGGGCTATTCAATTTACTTATGTTGTCCCAATCCCATCCCTTCTTGTTTCTATGTAAAACACCGTCTAATTTGAAAACATGGTTTCATCCAAAATGATTTTCTGGGCCTGTGCCAATAGGTTCCTAGGATTTTTACACATACCAGAGGTTTTCTCAAGTAGACGCCCGCTTGCCCGTGCCAGGTTAAAATCACTGCGGGCAAGTGATTTTTCAAAGAAGATAGCCCGGCCGGCAAGTTTATTTATGTAAATGAAATCTTTCAGTTTTTTTATTTTCTACAGTATATCAAGGATGAAATGCTTGCAAATTGTGTTTGATACATATAAACTAAAATTCACCTTAATACAGTGTATTATACATAATTAGTTTTAAACATTAACAAACACCAACTAACTTAAAAATCGGGCAACCTGTTTTCAATGGGGGCTAGTAGATGTTCAAAGTAACTTGCCCCCAGGACAAGTGAAAGTCAAATCCTTAAGTAAACCCCTGCATACTAGGTATTCAAAGTTGCCTACAAAACATTAATTATTGACCCCATTTGAAAACAGTGGAAACAGCTGGAATGCCTATTCCTATTTATTACCAAAATTTTTTTAATGCCCTGAGGACTGCCACTTACAGTTTGTCTTAGATATTGAAAAGTTGAATGTTTTGTCGATTTCATTTATTAGACGATACTTAATTCGAAGGTCTGTGACATCTGCTTATGATTAAAGGAAGGCTTATAATAATCAGCATCAAACCGGGATATGATTTCAATTAAGATGTTAGTACATTTCAATTAAGATGCTAGTTCATCATTTTTGGTTTATATTTTTACATTGATTTGAAGCACATGTGAGTAATGCAGCTACCGTGAAGATTTAACTTATATTTCAACTGTTATTACCTTTCCTTATAACTTTCAAACTATATATCTGCATCTTGAATAAGAAATCCTCCCCCTACCATTTTCACTTTCATTGTTTATTGCATACCTATATACAGCAAACTGACCTTGATTCTGACTGAAATATTTATATTATAATTTTTTTGTATTTAACGATTAAATTCTGTATGTAAATCATAAGTGAGTAAAATAAAAGTTTTGCTCTGTTCTGTTCATCTAATCAAACAAAAGATAAAGTAAATACCTTCAAAATGTTGATTGTGAATATATATTTATTAAATGAACAATTGTGCTTGTGTGATCAGCTATGAGATGACGGCTATATCCGATATTTGTTTGTGCTTTAGTTTATCCCAATAAGTAACGTGAATGTACTCGTATTCATTGTTTATTGATGGTTAATGTTACTATATTGTTCATTTATGCATAAAAGTTATGGAATTAAGAAAAATATATATCAATTGTTATTTACATTTAGGTTCATTATATCATAAAAGCATGTAATTATATATGTATTACTAGCTCTGCGTAAAAAGTGGGTTGGATGGGCTTTTCTCTGAAAGAATGTCTTGATATGGGTTATTTGAAATCATACCTTAATCGAAATTAAATGCTGGTCCCCTGTATTTCAGATAACCAGGATACGACTGTATATTTATATTCAGTTAAGAACTGGGATATACCAACCTAAGAAATATTAAGATATTGAATAGATAGATAAAGTTGATATGTATATACTATAATCCAGAATGTCCCTTCTGAATCCCAGCTTCTTTATATTACGTTGCTTTGATCAAGGATGAAAAATGTTTGAATTTCAGCCATATTCACGGTGATGTGCTACAATGTTCTGTGCGACAAGTATTGTACCCGACAGCAATATGGTTACTGCCCGTCCTGGGGGCTCAACTGGGAGTATCGCAAGAAAGGCATCATGGACGAGATCCGGACATGCTCCGCCGACATCATCGGCCTTCAGGTACCTTTCAATATACATGTAGAAAATTATTCGTTTGTGATTGATGTGCATGGACTTCTATATTTACTTTCTTTCTCAGGAACATGCAGTATGATCCCCCAATATTGAAATATGCATAAATTTTACAGATGTTATTCCACCACTCAATCTACAATAATTAAACTAGAAAATGAAACTGGTATATGTTTTCAAGGTGATAGGTTATCACAGTATCTTGTCATTACATCCTTTTCCATGTATTAAGATTTGATAAATGTGCAGCGGCCACAAGGCTAGGCTGAATTTTAATAACATGTCATCCATACCAGTAGATGGGGTTTGGCATATGTATTGCATATCTTCGCATGCTGTCACATTTTGTCCATTATGAATTAATTTCCCTGAACAATATCAGTGTATCCCCAAACAATATATCTATGAACTGTACCATATCACATTATTACAGGACAGTGACCTTGACCTTAAATTGACCTTGAACATTTTTCATATTGAGGAAAATAATTGTTAGTCACTTAATCATCTTTTGACAAAATATCTTCCTCCCATTTGACAGGACCGTTCCATTGACATGTAAAATATACAAACCAGTAAACAAGGCTTTTTCAGGGATCATTCCTTCTTGCTTCATTGTGATCTGTCGATCACACTTTTTGGTGGGGGTATGAATTGTAGCCCTTGATAGCTTAACTTACCCCCAGATAGCTGCATGCAACAAGGTAGTCTGGTGTGAGCTGGAATGTTGTAAGGTGACAGGGTATGGGCAGGCTGCAACAGCCATGTTTTGTGGCATCTTTAACCCTTTCCCTCATATTGACTCATTTTGACGCACTCAATAGGTACCACATAAACCCTGATCTGCAGAAAGCCAATCTCAAACCTTACCAAATTTAATTGTAAAATCCTCATTACCAGACCACTGAGGAGCAGCGAACAGCATAAAACCTGATCAGCCTGCGAGTTACTCGCAGGCTGATCTGGTTTTATGCTGTTCGCATAGGTCTTTTCATGGTATCCTCTATGAGGGAAAGGGTTAAATCGGTTTATTTTGTGCCCTTCAGCTTTCTAGAGATTCATCTTGCTTTGCTCTATTTATGTATTTTATTCAGGTTTAGAAGTATATATATATGTATATATCCTGTTAATTCATTGTAATGCACTCCATGACAACAGACATTGGACCCTAAAGTTGTCCCTTTTTAGCTCACCTGAGCACAACGTGCATCATTGGTGTGCATCATTGTCTAGTAGATCACAACCAAGTTTGTTCAAATCATGGCCCTGGGATCAAATTTGGCCCCACCAAGGGGTCACCTGATTTTACATAGGCTAATATAGAAAAAACTTGAAAAATCTTCTTCTCCGAAACCACAAGGCCTAGCCTTTTGATTTTTAATATGTAGCATGATCTTATGACTCTCTACCAAGATTGTTCAAATTATGACCCTGGGGTCAAAATTGGCCCCGCCCCAGGGGTCACTTGATTTAACATAGGCTAATAGGAAAAAAACTTGAAAAATCTTCTTCTCAGACACCACAAAGCATAGAGTTTAGATATTTGGTGTGTAGCATTGTCTAGTCAATTCTTACCAAGTTTGTTCAAATCATGACGCTGGGGTGAAAATTGGCCCGGCTCCAGGGATCACTTGATTTTACATAGACTTATATTGGAAAAAAAAATAGAAAAATCTTCAAGGTCTGGAGTTTATATATTTGGTATGTAACATGGGCTAATAGACCTCTACCAAGTAGAGTGTGGTAGTGTGTAGCATTGTCTAGTCGATTCTTACCAACTTTGTTCAAATCATGACCCTTAGGTCAAAATTGGCTCTGCCCCAGGGGTCACTTGATTTTACATAGCCTAATGATACCACTACCAGGTGAGCGATCCAGGGCCATCATGGCCCTCTTGTTGTTTGATATGTTTAGTTGACTTAGGTACATTTTCAGTTTTAATGAGGTTCAGTTTAGCATGATATCTAGAAGTTGACCCCAAATATAGCATTGTAAATGACCTGCAATTTATTCATGGGCATGCAGCAGTCTGGGTCTATTTTTGTATATTATACTGCAACATGCAAAGTGGGTTGGGACAGCAGGATTAATGAAGGAAGTGATTTACAGGAACAGCAGTTATTTGAGCACATTTTTCATCCCCAGAATATCCAAAATAGGCTTATGTATGTACTGAGACCCACTCTTCACGTTACAACAGGATGAAATTTTGAACCAGTTTCTCAACATCCTTTGTCCTCAAGTTCTATACAAATGTGAGGCTATTCAAACTGATGTAACTGGATATATGGATACAACTCTGGCTGCAGGCCAGGTTTACAGCTTGGTGCAAACATACAGTTCATGTTACTGTCATCACATCTTGGCAGTAGTTGGGCCTAGTTATCGGAGCCTCTCTATAACAACAGACTTTGAGATGGGGACTTGACCATAAAACTTAGAGGCTGTTATATCATACTAACAACAGTGTCTACCCTCTTATGATATTCCTTTAAATATGTCTGAATATATTCATTGTTGAGCCTGAAGAAAAATAAAACACAAAAAAATTTGTATTCAGAATGTTTTGAAAGATATTATAAAAAGTATGGCTGTTTGCCATAGAATTTTATTACTGTCTTACATGACAGTGGATGTTTTGACCAAAACTTAATCATGCAGTTTTGAATGGAGACATTTGCTGCTACTCTATCGTGTGGCTTCATTGTGTCAGACAGGTTCCCTTTTGATAAGAGAGATTGAATTAATTCTCTTTGATAAAGTCAAGTGTGAAAAAATATCTCATTACGGACAAAACATCTCACGTTGCAGACTTTGCCTTGTTTTCAATATAATGGTGGTGGTTGTTTTTTCTTTCTCCCTTATGCTGGGGAAAATAACCCCAGAAGTTATATTGTAATATATGTTTATCACAAACAATACATGTTTTCTTATGATTGTTTTAGGATTGTATTATATAATACAGTCTAGTCTGGTTATTGCTTGTATCAGGGACCATATTTTTATTTCTGATAAATTCTGGCTTGAATTCCACCAATCATACTTAGCTAAGTAATACTTAAATACTCTAGGGTGAATTAACTCAGCCTTATCAAAATGTCAAATTTCCTCTCCTTCAGTTACTGATCAGGACATCATTCCGAAATCATTCATGCCTGTTCGTCTGACCTGACTGGTGATTTCTATTTCGGTCCTGTGAATATTTCAATACAGTCTGTCTGAATTTCTAGCAGCAATATTTACTATATACACATTTGACTGACCTAAGTCAGGGCCTCCACTGGAAATTTTTAACATGTCGCCAACATTTTCGCCACTTGAGAAAAGTTGGAGCCACTTTAGAGCCAGAGTAGGAAACTTTGCAATATGTTAACTGGTGTAATACCCATGATGTGAATGTGTAAATTTAAAGGGAATGGGAATGAATCATGTTCTATGTTCTTGTACCACTAAATGATCTTAATTAAAATATTATCCACAGTAATGTTTAATTTCATATTCAAGTATACAGTGTAAAGAACATAGAAATGATTTATTCCAAAATGTGAATCAAAACATAACACATAAACATGGTCACATAAACATTTATTTTTTCATGTATATCATCATAACACAAATGGTCACAAAAACATTTTGAGAATTTGAGTTTTGTGCCTTGATACAAATGTCAAAAACATTTCCTTAGAATTTGGTTCAAATCTTAACCAAGGGTGACCAATTTTCCAAACATCTTTGAATTTCCTAACTGGAGAATTTTGAATTTTAGATACTTTGGAGGGTGGGGTGAAACACCCTTCTAAAGGCCTCTTTGCTGCCATGATGGCAATTGATACATTCCATTACCTTAAGAGACATTTTATACAGAAATTGTCAGGACGGCAATTAAAGTAATTTAAAAGTTGTTGAAAGTTTTTTTTTCACGTTCTTTTTCTATTTTTTGGGGGAATATTTTAATTAAGCATCATTAAAAAATGTTTGCATCAATTAGACAACAAGTCCGATGGCAAACAAGACTATCCGTGTTTTTAACCTTAATCTGTCGGTGTTTGTTTTGTCATTAAGTGATTCGTAATTGTCGCTAGTTTGCCAGAATATCGGTACACTTCAAGAAGAACAGCTACAAGGTGTTATGTAATGGACAAATTGGACTTTTATTGCACATACTTACGCAATCAATCCTCGTTGCGGAAAACAACAAGTTTTCACACCTTATTCGTCTGTAACATGCGTGTGAATCATGTAAACAAACATATAGGCGCAACGATACGATCAGAGTGTTCCGCAGCAAAACAAGCGTCAATTGGATAATGTGACATAAATCTGACTCCGCCCTCAATTATCAATTTTTTTGGCTCCTCTCACTGCATGAGATTTACTGTGTATACTCTAACGGGATACTTCCTGTGTAAACACCAGCGTTTTTGATATGCAATGCTCTACAAAAAACATGCGCCACTTACTTTCGCCAACTGGCAAAATTTAGCGCCAGAATCTCAAAATAATTGCAAATGGCGCCATTGGCGATCGACAGCGGAGGCCCTGTAAGTGAAAATTCATTTAATTAAATCAGGAATCTTTAAAGATATGGTAAAAAATGGTGTTAATAACTTAATAAAATAAATGATAAACAATAATGAAATCTTGTTGTTTTTAGACGGCGATAAGCCGTCTTATGCTGAAGATCGAAATCAGGCCTTGCTAATTTGCATATTTTCCACAACATTTTTATTTGTACCTCTCCGCGCTTAGTGCGGATCCATGCAATGCGATTCTGCTCTAACGAATACGAGTAGAATATGTTACACAGGTGTTTAAATCATAACCGTAACCGCTTTTAGTGTGTTACTGTTTGTTAACATGTTTTCTTTTGCCATTATTTTGCACTGGAAGCATCAATTTTAAGCTTTAAAAAAATTTACGTGACATTTCTTAACCAGAACAGCAACCCATCTTACGTACATGAAGATCTACTCCTGTAACAAGAAAAAGTAGTGCTCCGTATGTATGTAATTGACCTAAAGTAGTCCACACAATATTTTGCATGATGGCGAGTTAGGTTCCTCCCAGGGCATTTCTTAACTTTGAAATAGATAGGCAAACATTCTAGTATCTTAAATAATCAAATACCTGGTCAATTTCTACACATACAAAACAACAGATAGAATTCGCTAGTACAAGAGAAAGAGAATGACCTACTAAGGTATGCAGCTCTTTATGAATGAAAGGTTCATGACCTTTACTCTGGATTATTATGTTACAAACAGAACTTCTGTAGCAACAGCGGATGGAGTTTTTGTCGTCATGTGATTGCTTCAATAACTTCAGAAACGCTGGGTTTAGAATGTTAATCCCGTCGCCGTCTCTCAGCGCACTGTGCGCTTTGATTGAGTTCGGTCCTGTAAAGTTAATTTTGGTCCTGTGAATCTTGTAAAATTACAGGACCAAATGTCTTGTGATCCCTAAAAACTTTTCCAAATGTCTGTGAGTAGTAATGAAGACTTTCTGTCCAATACACAAACAACTTACATTTTGTTGAAGATAAATTTTCCATTAATGTTACAGTCTGTGAATTTACACAAAAGAGCATTATTTTACATGTTTGTGCAAGATTGTGTATTGGACCGTATGGTGGACAAGCAACATATGGTGTTTCATAGTAATCTACTCTGATGGTTTGTTATTCCACATGGGGGAACCTGAGGAGAACCTTTGGTAAAATCAATTAAATGATAACCTGCATCTTTAAATTTTTGATTAACTTACAGCAGGTTGTTTCTGTGGTTTTGATATATTATTTAATGTCCAATCTGCAGTCAGTATGGAAATTGCAAGAGTGATTGCCATAACACTGCATTGTTGATACAAAGTGAACCACTTCAGTCTTTCCATTGAAATATTTAATCCTACCTTTCACTTTTGTGTATGGGTTATTTCCTTTTTATGATTCGGTGAGCTGCTCAAAAACTGTGCCAGAAGCATATGTTGTTTCCTTTAAATGAGATTACATGATATCCCAGCACTGCTATTCAATAATCAATTAGCTGGAATATATTTGTACACATATCTATTCAGGGCATGAATATCTCTCGCTGCATGTTGATTTATCAATACAATAAACTAGATATAGTGATATCAGACTGACTTCAAATGAAAGTCTTTTGGGACACTGTCAGCTGGTTTATAAAGGTGATTGTCCTAAGTGTGTGTGTGTTGGGGGGGGGGGGGGTTGTAAATCCCTTTGTGGGTAAGTCTGGTTGTCAGGGTGTCAGATTCATGACCCCAAACAACAAACTGTCTAAAGCATGTCAGTTTCATACACAAAAAAACAAACACAAAAAAAACATGTATATCTTCAAGGTTTTGAATTTGTTGAATTTTCATTAAGTTTATCAAGTGAATCATTTTCTTTTAGGGCTTTATGCTTCCAAAAGCAGCGCATATTCTTTGGACAGAAAAGCAAAAAGTTTGTTACAGATGCAACTTGTATGTACACATTGATGACAACATTACAACAAAGCATGAATAAGAATGCATCTTTTACCAAGATCATTTAATTGTTTACAAAAATATCTGATTTGCATATTATGCATATCTTTGTCAATTTTCTGATGTTTTCCATACACCATCTGTATGTCTCCGTGAGTACATAAAGATAAACAATTGTGATTTGGCGATGGTTTTTCAAATTCTAATTATTTCAGATTACAGACCATCTTTGGGGAACATATAAACAATGAGTATATTTTATCATCCATACAAAATACTAAATTTCAAAATTTGATCAACATTTTCAATGTGTGTAACTTATTTCACTGTCTATGTATTTTATTTTTTATTTTTCATGAAAAGTGTATCATTATAAGATATAATGGACCTTTAAGCCTTTCCCTCATAGAGGAAACCATGAAAAGACCTATGCGAACAGCATAAAACCAGATCAGCCTGCGAGTTACTCGCAGGCTGATCTGGTTTTATGCTGTTCGCTGCTCCTCAGTGGTCTGGTAATGAGGATTTTACAATTAAATTTGGTATGGTTTAAGTGTGGCTTTCTGCAGATCAGGCTTTATGTGGTACCTATTGAGTGTGTCAAAATGAGTCTATATGAGGGAAAGGGTTAATGAGAAGGATCTATGCTTGATTGATTTGTTTGGGTCATGAATGTGAATAGAGATAGAAGGGTATGGTAATATTATGCAGGCACATCAGCTGCATGTGATGCACATGGCTGTATTCCTGGAGAAAATGCCCATAGTAACCTTACGTCCTGAGTGACCTACTAAATCCAGTGACATACTGACCTAAATGACAGTCCTGAGTGAGCACACCCAACTTTCATCAGTATATTCTACTTCCTATATTGCATTCACATAGCTTTATTACCCTTGAATAAATATTTAAAGGTTTTGTCTAGATGGTGTGGTTATAATTTATTAATCATTGTTAGTGACAGCTTGGGTGTGGTAGTTTTAATGCTGCGGGTAGTCGTGGTGCTCTCAGACAGGTAGAGTCTTTGTGTATCACCTTTTTGAACAGACTTAAGACGACATGTTTGACGGGCATGGTGACCTTGATCTTCAGTGTAGAAGTACCTAACACGTGGAAGTGGGACAATTCACTATCTACATAATTACATCTGATTTGATATCTATGCTCCTAGTCAAACAAATTAATGTATTGTAATGTAGCTGCTGATAGGGTTAAAGTAGGACAAACAAGATACAACTGTGAGTGTAGGTATACAACATATGGAATATCTTTTCCTGTTTGATATTTTCAGATATATGTATATTCTTTTTCACAACCTAAATGAAGCATTGAGACGAATACTGACAGGTCTACAATCAATGTTGAAGTATTGATAACTGCTTCAATAATATTTACAATTACTTGAGTTTGTTGACACTTAAAAGTGTGTGTGTGTGTATTCAGCAATTGAAGGAAATAGATTGATTAAACATCTTTATATTAGCTGATGTAGTGTTAGAAAATGTCAGTAACACACATGAAAAAAATGGAAGAAGGTGTCAGAGAATTAGTTTAGTAGAGTTGTCTCTTCAGTCTTTAACCGTGACACTAGGGTAGAGAATTAGTTAAGTGGAGTTGTCTCTTCAGTCTTTAACCGTGACACTAGGGTAGAGAATTAGTTTAGTGGAGTTGTCTCTTCAGTCTTTAACCGTGACACTAGTGTAGAGAATTAGTTTAGTGGAGTTGTCTCTTCAGTCTTTAACCGTGACACTAGGGTAGAGAATTAGTTTAGTGGAGTTGTCTCTTCAGTCTTTAACCGTGACACTAGGGTAGAGAATTAGTTTAGTAGAGTTGTCTCTTCAGTCTTTAACCGTGACACTAGGGTAGAGAATTAGTTTAGTGGAGTTGTCTGTTCAGTCTTAAACTGTGACACTAGGGTAGAGAATTAGTTTAGTAGAGTTGTCTCTTCAGTCTTTAACTGTGACACTAGGGTAGAGAATTAGTTTAGTAGAGTTGTCTCTTCAATCTTTAACTGTGACACTAGGGTAGAGAATTAGTTTAGTAGAGTTGTCTCTTCAGTCTTTAACTGTGACACTAGGGTAGAGAATTAGTTTAGTGGAGTTGTCTCTTAAGTCTTTAACTGTGACACTAGGGTAGAGAATTAGTTTAGTAGAGTTGTCTCTTCAGTCTTTAACTGTGACACTAGGGTAGAGAATTAGTTTAGTGGAGTTGTCTCTTCAGTCTTTAACCGTGACACTAGGGTAGAATTAGTTTAGTGGAGTTGTCTCTTCAGTCTTTAACCGTGACACTAGGGTAGAATTAGTTTAGTGGAGTTGTCTCTTCAGTCTTTAACCGTGACACTAGGGTAGAGAATTAGTTTAGTGGAGTTGTCTCTTCAGTCTTTAACCGTGACACTAGGGTAGAATTAGTTTAGTGGAGTTGTCTCTTCAGTCTTTAACCGTGACACTAGGGTAGAATTAGTTTAGTGGAGTTGTCTCTTCAGTCTTTAACCGTGACACTAGGGTAGAGAATTAGTTTAGTGGAGTTGTCTCTTCAGTCTTTAACCGTGACACTAGGGTAGAGAATTAGTTTAGTGGAGTTGTCTCTTCAGTCTTTAACTGTGGCATTAGGGTAGAGAATTAGTTAAGTGGAGTTGTCTCTTCAGTCTTTAACTGTGACACTAGGGTAGAGAATTAGTTTAGTGGAGTTGTCTCTTCAGTCTTTAACTGTGACACTAGGGTAGAGAATTAGTTTAGTGGAGTTGTCTCTTCAGTCTTTAACTGTGACACTAGGGTAGAGAATTAGTTTAGTGGAGTTGTCTCTTCAGTCTTTAACCGTGACACTAGGGTAGAGAATCAGTTTAGTGGAGTTGTCTCTTCAGTCTTTAACTGTGACACTAGGGTAGAGAATTAGTTTAGTGGAGTTGTCTCTTCAGTCTTTAACCGTGACACTAGGGTAGAGAATCAGTTTAGTGGAGTTGTCTCTTTAGTCTTTAACTGTGACACTAGGGTAGAGAATTAGTTTAGTGGAGTTGTCTCTTCAGTTTTTAACCATGACACTAGGGTTTAGGTACAATGGTAAGACGTTGTTTGTGAAAGAAATAAAAGCTGGGAAAGCATTATTTTGTATTAGTACACTCAAAAGATTAAATGACTCTTTTTAAGTACAGATTAACTTGGATCAGAAAATCAACTTGATTGTAAGCATTGCATCTATCCACCTGACAGTGCACCTATTGTGCTGAAAGTTGAACATTCATTTAGCTGCAGATCATTAAATAATCGAAGTGTGAGAGTGAAACTAGACTAAGTGCATATAGATTTGCATACATTGAAGAATAGGGATTAGGCTGTGAATATGTTCCACTCGTGATGTAAATCAGCCGTTTTATACTGCAGTGCAGTCCCATGTTTAAGATTGATTGTATATGTTGGTACTTAGTGAGATTTGGTCTGACAGATCTTACAGAGTTGATCATGTCAGAAACCTTGGGTTATGAAGGTTCCAACAGTGCAGCTTTCCAGTTTTTAGCAGTTCATATTCAAGCCTGTCTCTCCCATTCATGGCTAGTTCAGTGGCTCTCAAACATTCAGCTCAGTATCACAAAGAAAATCATATATCTTTTATAGAAACTAGGAAAAATATTACCTATTATTCCAGTGTAGCTATTGATAGCCTTTAAGTCAATTCGAGTACAACTGTATGTACGGAAAAACTCCACATAGTGTTGTTTTTAATACTCAATCTTTGACAAAGTTTTGTATTTCTAAGATAGGAAAAGAAATGATAAATTTCAAAGAGGAAAACTAATTAATTTCATACAAGATAGTAACCAGTGTGATAAAACTTTGAAGACACAATTGTTTATCAAACTTGCGGAAACAAGGTCTAGAATGGTCCAGAATAGATGAAGAGGTAGCAGTAGATGACACTAATGTAGTGCATGAACTGAAAACAAAGGTCTCTGACCCATGAGAAATGAGATTGTTTGAGGTCTTTAGTCTCATACCACTGATTCAGCAGAGAGGTTCTCAAGGTAACGTTTGCCCATCATTCTCTCCTTCCATCTGGAAATTCAGATCTTACGTGACCTGAAAAAATTCTGAAACTGCACAGTGCAAGAAGATATATGTAAAGAAATTATGCAGATCCTTTTATTTTATTTTTTTCAATTATACAAAAATAAAAAAAGCATTATTCTGTATTGGCCATATTTTTCTGGACTTCCAACCATTTCTTCATTGCGGTAGGTCAGTGGTTCTACCCGGGTACCTCTGTGTACCCGGGGTCTTCCTCCACCTGCAATTAGCTGGACGTCGCTATATGATTGAAATACTATCGCAGCGACGGTAAACCCCCAATACAACAACAACAACAATTTCGTCAAAAATCACTCATTACTGCTTGTGATAAGTCCTGGACATTGGTATTTGTCCTTTGACCTTAGCATTATAAATTGACCTTTAACCAAGGTCACATTTTTGTATAGAAAAGCAAGTGCTTTAGAGAAAATCCTTATACAACTTGTGCAATGTATTACTGACAGGGCTAGGAGACTAATGTATAACTTCAAGTACTTCTAGTACTTGTTTACCTTTACCTCATGAATATTCATAGTCATGTTTATGAATTGATGAATATTTACTTACTGAACTTTAATTGGTATGTAAAACAGTGGAATCGACTGCAGATCCATTTAGGTTGTGGACTCAAAGTTTGTAGGGGGCAATTAAGGATTTGTCATAACCCTCCAAAGGCACAAGGTACAGGTCTGAACCAGGAACCATTGAGAGGGATTAGTACACGTTTTCAGACTTTGTTCTCCAATTGACGAGGTAAAATAGATCGAACTAACTGAACTAGTGTAATAGCTGTTTCCTTGGCATGCAAACTGTGTAGAATCTTGGCTACACTATTGTATAACCAAACAGAGGAAAACCTGATCATACAGCTGCTGGAGATAGCTTGTCTGATCTGGGTCTGCTGCTGGTCAGGGTGTATACATGTATGTCAGGTTAAGCCTTTCCCTCATATAGACTCATTTTGACGCACTCAATAGGTACCACATAAAGCCTGATCTGCAGAAAACCACAGTTAAACCTTACCAAATTTAATTATAAAATCCTCATTTTCAGACCACTGAGGAGCAGCGAACAGCATAAAACCTGATCAGCTGTGAGTTACTCGCAGGCTGATCTGGTTTTATGCTGTTTGCATAGGTCTTTTCATGGTGTCCTCTATGAGGGAAAGGGTTAAGGGTTACTGGTAGTTTTTCCTCAACATGTATCACTGGGGTCAGGCCAGGCTGCTTGTAGCCGTCATGATGAAAGAAAATGGTATCCTTGTGTTTTGTAGAAGATTTTTCACTGAAGATTGATAAATCAGATCTTTTTCTTACATATGCTGCTTCACAAATTATAGGAAACACACACAATTTCCCGGACTTATCTATTGAATTATGCTTAGTCCAGGTGGTATTTTGGAGGTATTTATCATCCTCAGTGATAGCTTTAGTTTAATACTGCTGGAGAAAAAGGTTCTCAGCATAATTATGGTGTTCACATCCAGATGAAACCTGATTGACATCATTACCTACCTACGTGTTACTGAATTCTGAATGTAGCAGAGATTAACTTCATGATTAAGTAACACCTGCTTAGACAGCCACATAAAGCATGTTCATTCACAGGCTTGCTATTAATTTTTATTATCTGGCTATTTTCACTGGTGTAATAACCAACATATTCATTTTATAATTGGATTTTGGGAAAATGCCTAAAAATTATGAAACACATGTCTGGTAAGTTCAGATGTGTTTATATTGAACTATTAGTTGTCTGGTAAGTTCAGATGTGTTTATTCAACTATTAGTTGTCTGGAAAGTTCAAATGTGTTTATTCAGCTATTAGTTTTGCAAAATCTTTTAAGATTTATTAGACAAATAAAATATATTTTAGAATTTTATTTCTAAAGTAAATCCACAAAAGATGTGTGATCTGTCTAGCTAGGTTATATTACATGGTATAGGAAATGACTGATTTTAATTTTGCTGTGCAGGGTGTGTAGAATCCAGGATATAATACTGCATGAGCAAATAGAGAAGGCCCTGGTAAGACAGCTCCAGGAAGCCTGTCACTGGTCATGATATCAAAATATGTGTCCGCCTGTACTGGTCCTGATACCAAGGTTTTTGTCAGCCTGTCTCTTGTTCTGTTGCAACGGTCAGCCTGTAACTGATCATGATGCCAATAGGACTGTGTCATTCTGTTTCTGGTCATGATACCGATGGTCTATGTCAGCCTGTCACTGATCATGATGCCATTAGGTCTGTGTCAGCCTGTCACTGATTATGATACCATTAGGTCTGTGTCATTCTGTTTCTGGTCATGATACCCATGGTCTATGTCAGCCTGTCACTGATCATGATGCCATTAGGTCTGTGTCAGCCTGTCACTGATTATGATACCATTAGGTCTGTGTCAGCCTGTCACTGATTATGATACCATTAGGTCTGTGTCATTTGCGTCATATCAGGTCTGTGTCATGTTACTGATCATGATGCCATAGCTGTCACTGGTCATGATACCAAGGTCTGTGTCAGCCTGTCACTGGTCATGATACCAAGGGCTGTGTCAGCCTGTCACTGGTCATGATACCAAGGTCTGTGTCAGCTGTCACTGGTCATGATACCAAGGTCTGTGTCAGCCTGTCACTGGTCATGATACCAAGGTCTGTGTCAGCCTGTCACTGGTCATGATACCAAGGTCTGTGTCAGCCTGTCACTGGTCATGATACCAAGGTCTGTGTCAGCCTGTCACTGGTCATGATACCAAGGTCTGTGTCAGTCTGTCACAAAGTGTCAATATAAGGTAAAGGTGAATAAAACAAATAAGTAAACTTGATAACTACATAAGATTTAAAGTTTTTCATTTTATATATTTTCAGGAAGTGGAAACAGACCAATTTTATCACTTTTTTAAGCCAGAGTTAGAACGAGATGGCTATCAGGGAATATTTTCGCCCAAGTCACGTGCTAGAACCATGACGGAACAAGAGAGGAAGCACGTGGATGGGTGTGCGATCTTCTTCAGAACCTCCAAGTGAGTATAGGCGGTATAAGTAAGAACAATCTGTGTGTGGGTCAGTGGGAGAGGAGGAATGGGGGAATACACGTGCGTCATTTAGTGGATGAAATAAATTGTTACCTACAAGGAAGTCATTTACAAGCTTTTCGTATGCCGTCACCCTAGTGGGAACACCCTATGGGACATAGATATCCTTGTTTCATGCTATCAGGAGGACAGGAGCTGTTTATAGCTAGGGATATGGTCATATATTTCCAGCTCTAGATATATATGAAATCCCAATTTATTGTCAAAAATCTAATAATGATAAAAACTTTAACCAGTATTTCTGAATCCAGCAGAGTAAGATGAGATTGGTGCTATAAACTATCTTTACTACCATGACAACAGGTTCAGTCTGGTTAAGGAGCACCTGATAGAGTTTAACCAACTAGCCATGGCCAATGCAGAGGGGTCAGACGAGATGTTGAACCGTGTCATGACCAAGGACAACATTGGTTTGGCTGCACTCCTTGAAACACGGGAGGGTGTGTTCGACAGCAGCGGTGAGTACTTCCACAGCCTTGCTGGAGTCAGGGGTTTGAATGGGAGGTACTGTTACTATGGCTTCTGATCCTGCTGCTGAATCTAAAACCCATCTTCAAGTGATATGGAGAAAAGGATTTTTTGATTACATAGATACATTAAAGTCTCAGTATCTTATAAATCCAAATTCACTAACAGCATATATAGTTCAGTTTTAATTTCATCACTAAAAGACCTTGAGAAATGCCTATTTTACAGGAAAGATTCTATTAGAAAAAATACAAATTGTGGCTGTCTTGTTCTATATTTAACTCAAAACAATGACAGCATAAAGTCAACATAAAAGAGTTCTTGCAGAATTTCGTAGATTTTTTTCCTATCTCCTCTACTACCTTGTATCAATATTAATTCAGTCTATAGTAAAAGTCCATGAACTTCTGAAACACCTAACACTCACTCAGCCCCTCACCATGTGAGTTCGAATTCCAGCAGGGTCATTCAGATTTTCATGTAAGGAAGCCATTCAGCTGGCTTGCGGTAGGTTGGTGGTTCTACCCGGATGCCTCCGTGCATTTGGGGGTCTTCCTTCACCTGTAATTAGCTGGACGTCGCTATATGAATGAAATACTGTTGAAGTGACAGTAAACTGAAATAGTCAAGTCTGAGTCTGAAACATCCCATGTACACTGAGACATCCGTGGTTTTACTGAACAGTGTGTTTCAGAACAAGCTCGGCCCATTTTTCTCACTATTTTGCCCTGTCTGAAAAACTAAGACTTCCGGGTGAATATTTCATTATGTGGGCTTAATTAAACATTAAGAGGTTAATCAAACATCATTTGAAGCTTTGCTAATTAGAAATTTTGAAAAATATATTTTTCCCTTGCAAATTCTGAGCTAAAATGCACTGGGGCTTTAAGCATCTTTTCTTAATACTAAGTTAATGTACATTTATACTGAAACAAATTCTGTCAGTCACCATCATGATCAAACAAATATTAGCTTGTTGAATCTCAGAGGAGCAACATCATTTGGTTTCATGTTTTTCTCTTTTTGTGCAAAGGAAGCAATCACATTACCCGTATGAAATTTCATTACACCCATGATCTCTGTTAGGCAGTAGCAGTCTCTTAACAAAATCAGTTTATCATTGTTTTAATATCCTGAATGCAGTTAAGCTTCAAGGCAAACATATTTAGATCTTTTTGTAGGATGAACCTTCACCCAAACACTTGGGACCAGAACGGCAGAAAACCATGTGATTTTTTATAGAGCTTATCTTGTTTTAAGGTTATAAAAAAAAAATAGTTTTGAAGTAAATGTATGAAGAGCTTTGAATGGGAACATTGGCTGATCTGATTAAGTCTCCAAGTATAACTGTTATTATGCTGAATAGGAATGTAACTGAAGAATAACCTTATCCTGATAGAATCTCGATACTGTATGGCTGGCCCTCTCTATTCATTCTGTCATGTCATGGGACTCAGGGGAGGGGTCATTGACATAGCAAACATTGGGGGGGAACACAACTATCAGTGCTGCAGGATTTATCATACCCGGTACTCAGTGTGGAGGTTGTCAGAGTATCTGAAGGAGACCCATGTTATAATGATATAGCTCCGGCCTTTACAAAGTAAAGTTGGACTATTTAAGAAAAGCATGCTATTATGTCACTTCATCCTGTAATACAAAAATTTCAAAATCTTTTAATGTTGAAAAATCAAAACAGTGTAGGAGGGGTATTTATCATCTTCAGGAATAATTTGTGTTTATCAGAAGAGCTTAACCCTTTCCCTCATATAGACTCATTTTGACGCTCTCAATAGGTACCACATAAAGCCTGATCTGCAGAAAACCACACTTAAACCTTACCAAATTTAATTACAAAATCCTCATTTCCAGACCACTGAGGAGCAGCGAACAGCATAAAACTTGATCAGTCTGCGAGTTACTCGCAGGCTGATCTGGTTTTATGTTTTTCGCATAGGTCTTTTCATGGTTTCCTCTATGAGGGAAAGGGTTAACTCACTTGATTATTTAAGACAGAGAGTTTAGACAAGAGACAGACTGACTTATGATGTGTCATGTTTATCTATGTTAGTCTATATGTTGATACATAATGTGGGTTAGTAAATTACACATTAGTGTCAGGGAGAAGTAACAATATTTAAGAATATTACAGAATGAAATGTAATGCACGGAGACTAATGAGATTTTAATGTACTAGCAATTATCCGTCAGTCCATGTTGGTTTTATAATAAAAAAAAAACAACCAAAAAAAGAAAAGAAAAAAAAGAAGAAAAATAGCTCTCTACCTTAGGATGCATTTTATCTGCATGTTATTTAGAGACAGGTTGGGGGCAATTTGTGGTTAACATTTTATCACATAATCATCTCAATATGATACTGGGGCTTAAAAGGAAGTTGATATTTATAGATGAAACATTAAAACTTCAAACATGGATGATCATGTTTAATTAGTAGTTTATTGTGAACGCTTCTGGCAGCATCTGAAACTGTAAGCTGTCCTAGGGTTTCTTAATTGTCTAGCATACTTATATCAGTATGTTACCTTACAGAAACTGTGTCGTCTAGAATAATTGCACTGTTTGTTATGTGTTGTTGAGTTTTTTTATGGAAATTGTTAAGCCCCTGGAGGAATTTAAGAAGGAAGATATGGTATGTTAGTCTGTGATCAAGTATCTGATGGTCATGTTTTTATTCTATGTCTACATCATGTGCAAATATGATAGTGTTGATAAGGTCACGGTATTGATGCAGCGGCTTAAAGACCATTTCATCTTAGGATCGGCAATTCCTCGTATTAATTCACTGACCGGAGGAATATCAAGTGTATGTTAATTTCCCATTGAACAATGTATGCAATTATACACCAGCATGTAGATACTGTGAAATCATTTATTTTCGTGATAGATTTTATCCATGAATATTAATCCCCATAAAAACTTCTCTCTTATATAAACCTCACATTTTTTAGAGAAAAGATCCATGAATAAATGTACCTACAGATTCTCTCAGATACATAATCAACAAAATTTAATGTCAACGAAAATTAATGATTTTACAGTATTGTGTTCGGAAAGTGCTCATTGATATACGTAGGTTTACGTCACATTTCGGAGAGATGTTGTCTTTTACGTGGGAAAATTAATGTCTCTTGTTTGATATGTAAGTAGCTTTCTCGTACTTGGAGGTGAGGTGTGCATTGTTAATTATATAAAGGCTTGCTTGATGTGGTAATATCAAGTTGGGTGAGACTTTCTAATTAGGATCTTTGTTAATAAGACTAAATTACATGAATGTAATGATCCTTTTTGTAGTGAATTGGGCTATTGAAAGTTCTGATGAAGATTTTGTATAGGAATTAAAAGTCAAGTTGAAATATTTTTCATTATTTTGAATAATTTAGGTCTCGTTAGCTATGATGAAATCTAGTGTTTTCTAAAATGATGACATATCTCTCATTAACTAAAATCAATTGCTTTTTTATCTAAAAAGACCAGGTGTGAGGGAATGTCTAAAATTTGCTTCTTATGAGTTCATGCCTCTGTCTTCTCACTTTGTTTTAATTTGATCCTTGCAGTTAGTTTGCTGGTAGAAATGATATTTTATTGCTGGTAAACATATTTCCATGCATTTAATTTACTATTGCATTATATAAGAAAACTGTTGTGTTGTATGTGACAACCCTTGGACAGTGTGTCGTGATTGACCGTGTTTTTCTCCTGCAGGTGGACTGCCTCCGGAGGGACAGATTAAACAGCCTCTACTGGTGACCACTGCACACATGCACTGGGATCCAGAGTTCTCGGATGTGAAACTCATTCAGACCATGATGCTCATGTCGGAAATCAAGCGCATTGTGGAGGAAAGTTATCGCTCCTTCCGACCAGAGAACCTGACGAATCAGGCCGTCGACTGTAACTCAATACCCATGATACTCTGTGGTGATCTCAACTCCCTGCCGGACTCAGGTATGTCTGTATTTGTACTAGCCAAGCAATGATACGAGGCGGTGAGTCCAAGATCAGTGATGGGGAAAAAAAAGTGTGATGGTGCCAGGGGCTTGAGAAGTCCTTGTGTGATAGCTAGGTACATCCCCTGTCACATGGTTCTACCTCTATGTCAAATCTGCCCTTCCATCACATAACTTGTCCTCCCTTGTATGTCATGCATTGGTCTTTCTGCCTTTTAGCCAGTGATTGGACTTTAAGTTATCTTAGCTAGACTTAATATAATTTTAGACAGGGCCAGCAATGATATAATCTGAGCCACTAAAGGCATGTCAGGCAAATACATTGCATGTGTATTATTCAAGGTGAATGCCCAGTCAAACAAACTTCATTCTCTGTTTGGGAGATTCCCTAAACAGTGGAGTCTAAGGACTTTAATGTGAAGGAAATTCCTGTGTATTCTTCTATGCCTCATGGAAAACAATGTATTATTTCCTTTACAACGTGCACTGCCAAATGCTGCATGCTCTATTGTCAATATCACAAAGAGAAATGTCAGATGCATGCCAGGATTAATTGCATGTAAAGTTAGAAGGGTCTTGAATAAGGAGTGATTAATAATGCTCTGAAGAAAAAAGCACAGAAATTAATGTTGATCTTTGTTATAATTAAAAGCCCTTATGGGGTTTTTTGAAATCTAGGTGACTGAAAGCTGACTGATAAATATTGATTTCTGTTTTTTTTTAAATTATTTCAGCAATTTAGTGTTTGTGTTTAAGGTACTATTTGTCATGCTATTTTTTATTGCAGTTTTAAAACTTCATGTATAAGTAGCATGGATTTGAATATGGCATTGATATAGTGTGTTTTTTTTCAAAATGTGACCTTTTTTCTTTTCTTTTTTTTATTTATTGGAAATACGCATGATTACATTGTTACGTAGATATTTGGTGCATGGCATTCAGGGATTATGGCAAAACTTCTCAACAGACTCAAATTCTACCGTCCATAATTAGTACTAAGTAATACTTCAATATTTAAGTGCAGATTTTATCATTTTTGTATATTTAATTAAATACCCCAAGTATTAATTTCTCCACAAATATTGTTGCTTATTAGGATAATAATCCATATCATCTTAGTTATGTACTTGATATTTGTTTAACCCTTTCCCTCATATAGACTCATTTTGACGCACTCAATAGGTACCACATAAAGCCTGATCTGCAGAAAGCCAAACTCAAACCTTACCAAATTTAATTACAAAATCCTCATTTCCAGACCACTGAGGAGCAGTGAACAACATAAAACCTGATCAGCCTGCAAGTTACTCGCAGGCTGATCTGGTTTTATGTTGTTGGCATAGGTCTTTTTATGGTTTCCTCTATGAGGGAAAGGGTTAAATGAAATTAGTGGAATACGTGAAAACCTACTTTAAGAATTAAAATATTACTTAGTGGTGAGAACTGTTGGTGGATCTTAGCTTAATGTCATCGCAAATATTTCTTAGAAATGATTGGGGGCAGAAACTGTAGCGATTACAGACAGAGTTCAAATCTATTGGCTGTATAAGTCATTGTTTAACTGTCATGAATATTCATGTTTAGGCGGTCTGGACTGTTGCATCATTTTTCATGTCTGTACTTGTCATTCATTATCGAAACTTTCCTCTGCGTAAAAGCTGTATATTTTTCTAAGAATTACGGTGTCATACTGATGAGTCATGTCACAACTATGCTTTGTCATGTGACATTTGCTTTGTTTTCTGTGTCAGTGCACCGACATCAGATACTGATATTAACATTTGAAGCATCACTCCTGGATTGAGTCAACATAGTGCTGGGTCAATACTGCAGCCGCATATCTAGATCTAAATATAACTGACAATAACCCTTCACCCCATATAGATATGTATTGAAGTCTAGACAAACAGCAGACCCAGATGAAAAAGCTTCCGGATTTTGCTGTCTGATCAGGGTCTTCTCTGTTTGCTCATATATAATTGTAGCTCAGATGCTACTCCGTCTGCATGGTATAAAACAAATCTATTGTTTCTCAGTTCAGTAGATTAATATTCTTCAGGTCACAAATGTATACATGAATATTCATGAGGTAAACGGTTAGATTAACCACATGCACTGGTTGTACACAGGCAGGCGACATAACACATGAATCAGACATTTTTTGGAACGTCATTGTAATTTCTAATATATTAATTGACAAGAAATAACTGGAAATGAAAGTGGCATCTGATGACAGCCATTAGTTTTGGTTTGTCATACATCAATAAATCTTGATGTAAATTGCTGTTCAATTTTTTATCGCATTTATCATGGCAACTGTTTTGTATCCAGATCCCTGCTATGGTATGTTACATCATTCTAGTGGTTATGGAAATTAACTTCAATAGCATTGAATTTAAATTTAAAAAGAAAGAAAAAGAAGATCAGAGAGGAGGGGGATCATTAATTTTCAGTATGTAGCGGTATACTTAAATCCCTCAACAGTATATGGATTTGACCAGAAATTTGAGCCTGAGAAGGCCTTGAAAACTTCTTGCCCCTATGGGGCTCAAACCAACAACTTTCAAGTCTGTAGTCATGTTAATTACCATGGAACCAAAATCTTGTGATGATCTGTATAAATGATAAATCTTAGCTTCACTTTTTGAAGAAAAAAGTGGAGCTGTTGTCATGACCCTCTTGTTGGTGTATGCTTTCATTCAGGTCCATTTTTCCATAACCATCAAACATATTCTTTACAACTTGGTATTCTTATTCACTATTAAAAAAACAGCCTTTTCCTTTGGGCATAGTAATGGCCCTTTCTATTCTTAGAATTTCTGGGTTGGATATTTTTTATACCCCCCCACAAACGTAGTTTGGGGGGTATATAGGAGTCACCATGTCGGTCGGTCGGTCCGTCCGTCGGTCCGTCCAGCTGTCCGTTCGTCTGTAGTTTTTTTGTCCACGCAATATCTCAATAACTACTGGATGGATTTCAATCAAACTTCATAGGAAGCTTCACTGGTGAGCATAGATGTGCATATTATGAAATGGTTACGGTTGACTGACTTTCTTTTGAGTTATGGCCCTTTGCTGATTTTCTGGAGTTTTCTTTGTCCACACTATTTCTCAATAACTACTGGATAGATTTCAAACAAACATCATAGGAAGCTTCAATATCAAGCACAGATGTGCATATTATGAAATGGTTACGGTTGACTGACTTTTTTTTGAGTTATGGCCCTTTGCTGATTTTCTGGAGTTTTCTTTGTCCACACTATTTCTCAATAACTACTGGATAGATTTCAAACAAACATCATAGGAAGCTTCAATATCAAGCACAGATGTGCATATTATGAAATGGTTACGGTTGACTGATTTTCTTTTGAGTTATGGCCCTTTGCTGATTTTCTGGAGTTTTCTTTGTCCATGCTATTTTTCAATAACTACTGGATGGATTTTAATTAAACTTCATAGGAAGCTTCAATATCAAGCACAGATGTGCATATTATGAAATGGTTACGGTTGACTGATTTTCTTTTGAGTTATGGCCCTTTGATGATTTTCTGGAGTTTTCTTTGTCCATGCTATTTCTCAATAACTACTGGATTTAAAAAACATATTATGAAATGGTTACGGTTGACTAATTTTCTTTTGAGTTATGGGACTTTGTTGATTTAATTCAATGTTGCAGATTTGGTATGATTTGGGCTTCATTAAAATAAGAACAATTTTGATTTGGTATAAAAAGATTATTATTGTGAAATAGTTTTGTGTAATATGTCAATTGAAAACATCAATTCATTGTGACTTACCTCCTATAGCTGGGCACTTGATTGTAAACAAAGGCTGTGTGGGGGGTATTCATCACCTTTAGTGATAGCTCTAGTTTTTTTCTAAAACAAAAAACAAACATATTCACCATTGTACATTGATATAATGATAAGGGTGTGACATAGGGGTGGTGGTTAAGAGATAGTGTACAATAATGTGGTTCTGAAGGTCATAGGTTCAAATCCCATTGGGGGCAGGAATCAAGGTGAAAAGCACTGGTCCAACCCAGGAACCGTAGAGAGTTGTAAGAACTTGTTTCTAATCTATATAAAATGATATAAGTTTAAAGTAAATTTAAAAACTCAGGTGATAGAGAGTGAACCTGACCATTGTTGTGTGTTTCAGGAGTGATAGAATACTTATCGACTGGGAGAGTATCCAGTAACCACTGTGACTTCAAGGAGCTCGGCTATGAGGCGTGCCTTCAGACGTTCAACTGTCACAAGGACAGTACCCAGCTCACTCACAACTTCAGGCTGAGGAAGGCATACGAGGATAACCTCATGCCCAACACTAACTATACGTAAGTAGGCTTGAACAGACACTCCCCTTGTCTTTGTCTGCACTTTACTGCCAAGTGTACAGCGGCACCTGCATGTACAATGTCATTTATTTATAGATCTGGTTTTCGGGACTTTTATGGGATACAGGGCCCGGCCGACCTGCGCCACAACTAACTCCGGGTAGTTTAATCAATGTGTATTGACACCCACGGATCTGAAATTTACATATAGCCAAAAATACATTTATATATTCATATAAATTTCAGTGCCTAAAATCTGCCCTCGTCTTCCATCGCTTTCTCATGTACAAATAATGAACTGTAAACCAAATACCCAAAACTTAAATGCACATTGTTAAGAAGAGTGATGGGACAAACTGATAGACAATTCAGTCTGCTTGGAAAATATAATTCATTGCACGCTTGACATACACACAGAAAATATCATTTCAAAACCGATTAAAAGAATAAAGAAATATCACAAACAACAACTAATACCATACTTAAGATATGCGTTTACAAAGGAATCTGCCAGTCACTGCCAAATGCCAAGATGTGTAAGATGTAAGAAGTACGAGTTTGTCTCTCCCAGCTGACGACTGACCACAAACTGACCAATCGTGATATACTCACAAAGCATGGGAAACTAAACACAAAGACAAAGAACAGGTTTCCCGTGCACGAGAGTCTTTAAAATTAGGACTTGCCCATATCCACGCCAAAGAAACAAAGTGTCAAGGCCGACGGAGAAATTAAAGTGAGAGGTTATGGAAGGGGTTCAATGTATCAAAATACAGAAAATATATATAATGAATAAAATCAGCTCTGCTCCATAAGCATAGACATTGTATGTATATGTGTGTATATATATCCTCGAGTGCCCAAACTCGCCCCTCTAAGATTTAATTAGGAAATGCAACATAAATAAAATAAATAAAATAAAAACTGTTCACGTACCAATTAATTCTATCAAATTCACATTGAAACCCCCTAAATAATTCTTTTATAAATAATTATTCACTCGGAAATAGCATTTAATACATTACGAGTCAAATATTATGCCATCATTTTGTGTGGTCCTAACTCCGCCCCCTAGGTGACATCATAGCAGTTGCGAATTGTACACATATGACTTCCATTTATAAATGTGTTACCACAGCAGATGGAATTTCCTAGATACTTTTATTTAAAAAAAAATGAGTTTAAAAGGGCCATTCTGCGAGGCAATCATTTTGTATTAAGAAAAACACATAAAAAGAGTGGTGCGAGATAAAAATTTGCAATATTTATCTGTTTGAATCAAAATTTCGTACAAAAGTCATCTGAGTTTATTTACAGAAACATATTTAAAAAAAATCTCACAGTCGCATACGCGTGTAACAAAATCTAGCGAGACTACAATATAAAAAAGGAAGGTGGCGGAGTTAGGACAGGGGCGCAGTTAGGACCTCCGACGATATTTTAATACAGGTTTTTTCAGAATGATCAAAGTCATATGAAAACAACACATAAAGGATCAGGCTTTTTAAATGATGATTATGATGTTGGGGAATAAGATCATTGGAGAAAGAAAAAGGGCAAATAGCAATTTTGGGGAAAAATACATGAATTTTAAATAAATTTTCATAGAAAAAGACGCCTCTGAATGTCCTGTGTTATAGAAGGATGAATAGCCCTGAAGTTGACTTCATTATGCATAGGTTTATGTTCTGGCAGGGATAAATTTGAATATGAATTATTTCAATCTCTGAGTCACAATTATGGATATAGCTTGTCAAATCATGATGAGCTATAGATTCATATCAAATCCTCACAACTGAAAAAGTAGTCTTTCTCTTCAGGGATAGAAGAATATGACTGATTTTGCACATCAAGGTATGCATACGTTACTTGAGGAGACATGCATAAATGCATGTTACATAAATAGCATAACCAAAGTACTGAAATAGGCGGTAGATAAATAGATAAATTATTGAGTCCTAGCCCTTAAGGCAATCTGCACTGTCTTTTATGAAATAGTAAAATATGCTCTAGGGCAAACTCTCACCCTTACCACTTGTATGTTTTTGTTAGTAAGTAAAAAACCTTAGTTGTAAACATGACATCATAATTTTACTCCAACAAAAGAAGAAAAAAGGTATTCACCAAAGTAATGATTGATCAGAGGTAAAATACAATCAATTACCATACCTCTTCATTATTATGTTTTTCTATTTCAGATTCGAATTCAAAGGCATCATCGACTACATTTTCTTTTCGAAAAACTACATGAACCTCCTAGGACTGCTTGGTCCAATGGACGAGAACTGGTTCCACGAGAACAAAGTGGTTGGCTGTCCCCATCCACATATCCCATCCGACCACTTCTCTCTCTTTGTTGAGTTTGAGATGCCTGTCCCTTACCCGGACTTGAACGCAATCCTCGGTGACAGCAGCAGCCGAGCCAGCGGCAGCAACAACAGTGCCACAGGCAACACCAGCAGCAGTAACAACAAGATGAGCGGCAGCAGCAACCCCAGGGATTCAAACACAGGACTCTCAAACAAAGTGAGATAGTGATGTATGCTTGTGGAGATGGAAGGTACATTCAGGCTCAGCACCTCCAGCCAGCCAGGAAACACCATGTGCTGTCAGAGACGGGGCTGTGGAACCCTCATCAGTATTGACAATTGTCCCATCTCTTTCGTCAGGTGCACCATAGCAGCCTGGCATCTTCTCATGTTTTGTTGTTTTTTTAAATTCTGTCTTTATACGTCAAATTGTGATGGTACAATTTTATTTATATGAAATACTTTAGTCTTTCAAAAAGTGTTTCCTTATTCAAACTTACAGAATTAAGTATAATAAGAAATGAATTTGTGTTAAGTTTTAAACAAAAGGACATGGAGACGTAGATTAAAAATTCTTATTTGAAATTCCGGTCCAGTATGGCTGCATTGACATTTGAAGTAAGTGTTTGGTTTAATGTGTTTTGGTGTAGAAAATCTATTTTTGATGAGAAATACCATAAGATAATACTATCATCAGCTTCCACACAGAATACCTTTATTGTTTTTTGTTTCTTTTAACATGAGGCACAGAGTCTTAAAAGCCATGGAGATTTTTTATCTGATTATGTAAATACTTGTTGGTATGGAAGTGCGATGCAATGCAAAGGTGTGACTTCATTCAACTGAAATCCTTGATCTATGCCAGTGGTTGTGTTCAGACATTGGGATTGTTACAATGTTCTAGGTTTTCCACATCACGTTCATCCCCAAAGAGTACTTGATACATCATCTTAAATGTCCTATTCAGTTTTATGATTACCTGTAAAGATCTGATTGCGGTCAAGTTCCCAGATTTGTTTTTTTATCTTTTTCATTACTAGTCTGTTTCATATTGCAACCTTTTTTTCTAACCAATCACTTTATGCAAAGTTGCATTTTTCTTAGTAATGCTTTTCTTTCCAAAGCAAGTTTTAGTTTAGCAATGACAGGCACATATTATACTCCTATTTGGATTGATAGTCGATACTCAGCCTGCCTGACATTGACTATGATTTGGTGGATAGGGTCCAATCTGTACTTGCGCAACAGCTCTCTTTACAAGAAAAATAAAAATCAGACTTTGAAGGATAGAGGGCAATAGATCTTCAAGACCACTTTATGAAAAGATTGGTATTATGCTGTTATGAGGGATGGATTGTGTGCACCATAATGAATGCTGTCCAATAGGATGGTGCTGTCAAATGGCAGAGTGTTGTTAATAGGATGGTGCTGTCAAATGGCAGAGTATTGTCCAATAGGATGGTGCTGTCAAATGGCAGAGTATTGTCCAATAGGATGGTGCTGTCAAATGGCAGAGTATTGTCTTGTACAAGAATGCTGTCTAAAGGATAGTTTTTTTAATTGTCCTATATAAGAGTACTGTTAATATGGTAGTGCTGCCTAATGGCAGAGAGATGTCTAGTTATAGAGTTTTATTTAACGGCAGCATTATCTGTTGGCAGAATGGTAGCCGTTGTGGTGAGGGGCTAATTTTTTAGTGTTTTTTTTTAAATACATGAAAATTGTCTCCCTTAGTGGAGTAAATCAGGGAGTTGAGGAGTTGGTTTTGTTCATTTTTTAAATGTGTATTTTTGATGACAAACATCAGATATGCTCAGTGCGATTGGTGTTTAATTAGCCAGTTGTTATATTTGTTTACTTTCCAGAATGAATTAACAAAATGTTGCTTCATACAACGATGGCGTGTGTGTATAAAGTGTATTGGGATCACTCTGTACAGTAAACTATTAATTGTGGTGATGATAAACCCTATACCACTCAAGAACTACCCAGGAATGACCTTTGTAACAAGTATAAAACCAGATCAACTTGCAAACATTTTGTGGGCTAATCAGATTTGATTACAAGAATTTTTTTTGCTTCTTCTCAGTTTAGGTTTAGGGGGGACAGTGTAAAATCTGTTCAAACTTGCAGACTGATTAGGTTTTCCTATGTGACACGATAATGTACAATATTGGGTGGTGAAGGGTTGAGTTGTGATCTCTTGTTATTGCAAATCATGTTTACCAAAGCACTGATCATTCCGAAAATATGACGAGGCATTTCATGATTTGCTGTATGATGTTACAGGCCAGTTGGTACTTTTTCATATCTTATTTGTGCAGACTGTTCATCTCTACTGAGATTGATATTCACACATATTAACCTACAGTTATTATTTGAAGTGACTGTTTATCTGAAATTAGATTTGTTTCCATCTTAATCCTTAACCTGCTGAATTCCTCAAACGGACTTAGCTGGCATCTTTTTTGGAACTGTCCATTATCAATTTTAGGGATAACAAGATGAAAACTTGTAGTTGGTCAGCCAACAGTAAAGAGCCAGGTCAGCCTGCACGAATGTGCAGTTTGGGTGGTTCTTTACTGGTGGCAAAGGTTAGCACTTACGGTTCCAGCAGGGTAAGGGTATACCATGTATATCATTTGTTAATAAGAGAAAAAATACGTACAGGAAGCTGAAGTAGTTAAATAAACTTTTTTTTTTCATTTTTCTTTTTAATTTATTGTTAATTTAAGATATAAAGAACACAGTGAAGTTTTAGAACAGAACAGCTTTATTGCTGTGAACCTCATACTTTAGAAATGATATGGCAGTCACCATTTACCAATATGAGATACTTCCTGTTAGATCTGAAATATTAAGATATGCATAGAGTAATTGAATGTTTGTATATTAACTGAAATTTTCTCCTCCAAATTAATTTATCAAAAGGCTTGAATGAAAATTCAGAGATTTATAGACGTCATGATTCAGGAATATTTCATACCCAATTTTCTGTCCTTTAATTGTATGAAGAATATGACGGCTAGATAAAAAGCTTGCAGATAGTTTTTTTTATTTCTTTACCTTTTCAAGAGGCTTATATATAGTTTTTTCTCTTTTTTAGATTTTATTTTCAAACTTTTCAAAACTTATATACATGTAATTCTCTACCGCAAAGAGTTGACTGAGCAAAATAAGTTGGGCAGACATAGCGTGAAAATCTTGCTGGTCTCAGGTCAGATCCATCTCCAAGGTTCCATAACTCTTGAGACCTTCATGTTGTCTCCCTTGTCTTATTCATGGGAAACAAATAATAAACTTACAGTTACTGGTGTATAGTGGTAAATGTCTAAAGAGATTTTTAATTGAAATAAAACAGCTATCTCATGGTTGTAAAAGGGCACTGAAACATTCAAACGTATAAATCAAGCTATTTAGATTTTTTTCTGAACTAAATGTTTATCTTAAGTTTCTGGTTTGTCAAAATTTCTTGAATCATGTGACAAAATTTGATAAAAGTGCAGAAATATTCCTCATGTTGAAAGTATTACATTGAGCTTGTATCAAGACCATGGATATTTCAGATACTGAGTGAAAGATGTCAATGAATTTAAGATGCTATTGATTTTATTGATTATTCTTTGTGATTTGTTAACTATACTGAAATCTCTGACTGCAGCAATGGAATTTTTAAAGAATTTGTCAAAGACGGTTTTTATATGTGCTCAGGATCTGTTGTTTTGGGTAGCTGAACTGTTTTACATGAACTAGATTTTTTGTCGTGTATAAATATTTAGGATTATTTTGTTGTAAGATAATCTGACTATATTTATTTAACAATTTTGTACAGCTAAGGTTGTTTATATAAATTGACTTCTAGAAGGTCCAAATGTACTGCTATGATTGGAAATGAAGAGTCCCAAGCAATGATTCCTGATTTGTTTGCTTGGTAAATGAATTTTTAATATGTTTTGCATACAACTTTGTATTGATGTGTTCATTTTTGCACTCGTGTCTAGTTTTAGTATCTTACAATTAATTTGATATTCATCATTTTGACAGAGACTAGGTGTGTAAGAAACCCAGCAACTTATTTTTTATTTTCACTCAACCATCCTTTTGAATGGCCCACGTCTGTGAGGCTGTGTTTTGTATTTGTATGTGTAAACCGACTTGCTGTGCTTTCTAGGATATCTCTATACTATTTCACTCTCTTTGGATATTTTATAATGTTTTGAATTTGATGTTATCTGGTAGAATGGTCATATCACTTATTTTTAGATTTAATATGTAGCCGTAATGGAGCTAAATATCATAGTGGGGTCCTTCATGACTCTGGATATGAACAAATGGTAAAATATTGGACAAAATTTACTGAGAGAAACCATTTTAGTATAATGAGTCCTGCCATAACAGTGGGATACTAGTCTATCATTAATACATCACAATGTATAGGGCGCCATCGTCGTATATCAGTCATTTGAATAAATGCTCAAATCATGGGAGGTCACAATATTGACAAAATCTACATTTACATTACTGACACCGTAGCATATTCTGGTCCATATATGTAAACTGAATAGCAGGCAGGGATGAATAACCTCTTCAATTTCCTTTTTTTTTTTTCTTTTTTTTTTTTTTCCATTAAGGTTAGGACATTAGGACAACCGGTAGGCTGCAAAACATGTTTAACAGTTTAAGTCAATGAGGCTTTGGTTTCTTTTGTTTTTCTTTTGTATCATCTATAGACATTAAAAAAAAGTCAGGTTTTGGGGTAAAATTTGAGCCAATATCAACACTGTCTCATCAGGAGTATTGAAAAACATACTATCATGTCTGCACTATTTTCGTGTTGTGGGGGAAGAAACAACAAAATATCATTTGAAACTATGATTCACACTGCCTTGCAAATGTATCATGTTTCCATGGCAACCTCTATCACATTGACCTTGACCCCCAGGGAGACGAGACACACCATACAGCACCATCTCAGGAAGTTATCAGATCTACCATTTGCCTACTCCTGCCACCATGACACATCTCAGATAGATCGGGGAGGGTGATTGTCTCTGTATGGGAGAGTGTTGGCTATCATTAACTGTACCACAGAGGACTTGATGCATCAACCTTCCCAGTTTAGAGTCTCAGACATAAGAAGGGCAAATTTTAAACATTTTTAATAACTTTATTATTTTACTACATGTATATTCATATTTCTAAATATATGAAATTATTAACTGCCAGGAATGGATGGGGTTTTGTAAATTGATATTGACTACTTCCAATTTTTCAGAGAACTGAGTATAAACCGTGGACTAGAAGATTGATGTATCAGGAACAAAGTCTAACATACATGAAAAAGAAAAATGTCATATGCATGTTGAATCATGTTAAATGTATTTTATACAATGATTTTCTTTTAAAAAGAATGAAGTGGTTTAAAATCCAAGCTAACTGTGCCAGTTTGTTTCTCCACCGATTCTTATTTCTCCCCAAACATTCACAGGACCAAGTGCTCTTTGTCATTACTTACCAGAAGTCTTTAGAGGTCTTATTATACCCTGATCCAGACAGACACTGTTCCCAGTGTACAGGGATGAATCCTCTGCATTTTATCATGTTACAAACTCATTGTCGCATTGTGCGTCATCTTGTGTACTGCTTTCATGTCCAACTGGGGCGTGTCTGTGTGTGTGTGAAAGAGAGAGAGGGAGTGAGACAACATGTTATGTTCACCAGTATCTGTAGAAAGTCACAGTTTTGCATGTCTCATTTTGTATCATCAACCATTGTGTACATTATCATCATGTCCTCTGTGACGGAAATAAAACTATTTAATAGACATGTGTTTTGTCATGTATCATTTTCCATCACTTATGAAATAGGCTGTTGTGACAGATTTAAAATCTATTAATTTCAACACCATGGTATTATATTGAATGTTCAGAAATAGATTGTTTTCAGCATTATGATCATATTACATGATCTAATTTACAAGAGTTTAGTCTAAGGGTGTGTCGACCATTGTCGACCACAAGATAGTGGCAGGAAGGGAATCAATAGACCAACCCACAGTCGGTAAAGCTCATCCTCA
>CM037786.1:45118841-45168841 GCA_021229015.1 Solen grandis | reverse complement strand
CTATGTGTAGAGTGCAATTCTTGGGCCGTATATGAAGCCGATCACCAATAATTAAATTCACTTTGATAAACAAAAGAAATGTGGCATTCAGTTTCTCTCAGTGCTATCAGAGCTTTGATTTGTATTCATGCATGCAGTACCTTATCTGCAATAGACTCTATTTATAGATTGAAGTAATGCACAGGTCAGAGGCTCCGAACTCATTCTGAATAGTAGATATACAGGTGTCGGTCATTTTTGAGTGTAAGAAATAACCCTTGCAGATATCTGAGGTAGATAGACAGATGTGATTATTAGTATGTTACAATGATTTGTTTTGGACTTCACAAGGGTTATAATTGTAACAGCCTAAAATGATCGAACGCTGCACATTTACCTTCAAATTTATAAGCGCCCTGATCTTTGCATCGAAACAAACTATACATTTGTGCGCTTTGTAGTGATCACTTGATAAAAACAGTAACATCATTCGATTGCAGTTACATCAGAATAGAAAAATAAGTCCTATAATGTTTTCATGTCACAGGCGATTTTTTGTAGCTTGTATATTATATTAGTATTTATTTTTCACACAGAATTTATTTTTCAGGATTTTTTTGCTTATTTCTAGTATACTAATGTTGTAGAGATATATACAATTGTTTGATCATATTTACACTATTGAGAGGTTATTCGGTTTTGAATCTAGGAGAACCTTGGTTGAAAACATAGTACTATAGTTGTAGTGACTGACGTCACACGTGTACAACTAAAAATGTAGGCAGTGACAATGCAAGTGGCTTGCCGCTTTGTCCGAAGCGTGTAGTTTCGGTTGGATTCGAGTCCAGGGGAACTCCCTTGAGATTTTTTAAAATTTAAAGCAGTTAAATAGTGCATTCTTGTGAGTTTTAGGGGGTTGTGTGTCTACATTTATATATGGTCCTGGAATTTTTGAGGGGGCGCCCCCACACCACACCTTGAATCCGCCAGTGTTTACATACATAAGTACCAAGGGTTTGGTGAAATTTAAATACATAGAGATGCATAGCTTATTTGTTTACACAAAATGTTTGATACATGCAGACACAGATTCATAAGTTAATTTATCGTGTTTATAAATCGACTTACTAAGCAAAAATAAAAAGTCTGTTTCCACTAACATCTCCAGTAGGTCGGCTTTATTTTTTTTTAACTTTGACGAAAACAGCGTTTTACGTCCGTAATATTCCAAATGCTACAAAAAAAGTTTAGGGTTGGTACAAAAAAAAATAAAAAAATAAAAAAAATAGGATCGGTCGGGTTAGTGGAAAAACCTTTTTTATAACGCCAAACTGAAAAGTCCCAACTTTACAGAAATTGATCTGTAATACGTTGCTTGTATCAGGAATGGATACTTGAAAAACCTTTATTTTATCTAAGAAAAAAAAAAAAATCCTACAATTTTCACAAAAACACGTCAATTTGAACTAGTAAAAATTATTAAAGTCCTATTAAAAAATCCAATATATATTAAAATGAACTAACTGCAGAAGGCGGTGCATGTTAAAAAATTAATAATAAAATAAAAAACACGGAAATCGGACATTGGATAGGATAGAAAAATATACCATCAGTAGTATAGAGAAGGCTGGTTCTAGCTCACTTCGACCTTTTTTTGTGTTGGATTTCGACAACCTTTTGCGGCACATCGGGACAGCAGAATTTTTACACCAAACAACCTTTTGGCAAGCACATCAGGGAGAGCAGAATTTTTGCACCAAACAACCTTTTGGCAAGCACATCTGGGAGAGCAGAATTTTTGCACCGAACAACCTTTTGGCAAGCACATCGGGGAGAGCAGAATTTTTGCACCAAACAACCTTTTGGCAAGCACATCGGGGAGAGCAGAATTTTTGCACCGAACAACCTTTTGGCAAGCACATCTGGGAGAGCAGAATTTTTGCACTAGTCTCGCTTGCTGCCCAGCCAGGCCGAACGTAGTGGTCACATGCAGAGTGGCTCGCTTCAGGGCAGTGGCTGGGAGTGCAGAGAGGCTGGGCGAAGAGAGGCAGAAATAAAGGCGCAGTGTACAAAAAAGTTTCGGCGACCCAAGTTTTAACAACCTTTTGTACCGAACGACCTTTGGGCAAGCACATCGGGGAGAGCAGAATTTTTGCACCGAACGACCTTTTGGCGAGCACATTGGGGAGAGCAGAATTTTTGCACCCAGGCGAGTCGGCAGGCACCACCATAGACGCGTCGGCAGGTACCACAACCAAGCATACACCACAACCCAGGCAGGCAGGGCTGCAGGCAGAGTAGTAGTATACAGACTAGCGGTTCTGGCTCACTTCGACCAAAAGGTGGGTAACCCCACAGGGTACACATACTAACGAGGGCGGGAAATTTTTTTAGTGCTACACCAATTGGTGCTACCTTTTTGCGGGCACCAGAGGCGAGTCCACAGGCACCACAACCAAGAGCGAGTCAGCAGGTACCACAACCAAGGGCGAGTTGGCAGGCACCACAACAGGCAAGTCGACAGGCACCACCAGAGGCGTGTCGGCAGGCACCACAACTAAGCATACACCACAACCAGGCAGGCAGAGTGGCTCGGCAGCCGCTTTGGCAGCACAGCAGAATTTTTGCACCAAACAACCTTGTGTTGGCAACCCACCGGAGAGCACCGAGCGACCATTTGGCAAGCAGAATATTTGCACCAAACGACCTTTTGCGGGCAGGCACCACAACCAAGCACAACCAGGCGGTCAGGCAAAGTGGCTCGCTGCAGGGCAGTGTAGAGAGGCTGGCTTGTAGAACAACCAGGTACACTAGCAAGGTCCAGCCAGAAAGGGACCAGCCAGGCCAGTCGCGGGCGGGCAGAGTGGCTCGCTGCGGTTGGCAGTGCAGAGAGGCAGAGAGCTATAGCGCAATTTTGGTCAGGGGTGGGGGGACTTTTTGTACCGAATGACCTTTTTTGTGTTGGACAACCTTTTGCGGCACAGCAGAATTTTTGCACCGAATGACCTTTCCCACGCCTCCAACCATTGTTGCAACTCCTACAACAGAAGTCTGTAATAGTTTGCAACCCCTACAACAGACGTTTGCAATAGTTTGAAAATATTCCACACTTTCTTGCAACCCGTCTTTTTGACCCCAATTTTGTGGGCCCGCAAATTTTTCCAGCCTTTTTAGCTCGCCTGAGCACAACGTGCTCAAGGTGAGCTTTTGTGATCGCCCTTCGTCCGTCGTTCGTGCGTCGTTCGTCGTCAACAATTTGACCTTGTTAACACTCTAGAGGCCATATATTTGGCCAATCTTCATGAAACTTGGTCAGAATGTTTGTTTCTATAAAATCTTGGACAAGTTCGAAATTGGGTCATGTGGGGTCAAAAAGTAGGTCACGAGGTCAAATCTTAGAAAAACCTTGTTAACACTCTAGAGGCCACATTTTTGGCCCATCTTCATGAAACTTGGTCAGAATGTTTGTTTCCATAAAATCTTGGACAAGTTCGAAATTGGGTCATGTGGGGTCAAAAAGTAGGTCACGAGGTCAAATCTTAGAAAAACCTTGTTAACACTCTAGAGGCCACATTTTTGGCCCATCTTCATGAAACTTGGTCAGAATGTTTGTTTCCATAAAATCTTGGACAAGTTCGAAATTGGGTCATGTGGGGTCAAAAAGTAGGTCACGAGGTCAAATCTTAGTAAAACCTTGTTAACACTCTAGAGGCCACATTTTTGGCCCAATCTTCAGGAAAATTGTTCAGAATGTTTGTTTCTATAAAATCTTGGACAAGTTCGAATTTGGGTCATATGGGGTCAAAAAGTAGGTCATGAGGTCAAATCTTAGAAAAACCTTGTTAACATTCTAGAGGCCACATTTTTGGCCCAATCTTCATGAAACTTGGTCAGAATGTTTGTTTCCATAAAATCTTGAACAAATTTGAATTTGGGTCATGTGGGATCAAAATGTAGGTCATGAGGTCAAATCTTAGAAAAACCTTGTTAACACTCTAGAGGCCACATTTTTGGCCCAATCTTCATGAAACTTAGTCAGAATGTTTGTTTCCATAAAATCTTGGACAAGTTCGAATTTGGGTCATGCGGGGTCAAAAAGTAGGTCATGAGGTCAAATCTTAGAAAAACCTTGTTAACACTCTAGAGGCCACATTTTTGGCCCAATCTTTATGAAACTTGGTCGGAATATCTGTTTCCATAAATCTTGGTCAAGCTCAAAAGTGGGTCATGTGATGTCAAAAAGTAGGTCAATATGAAAAATCCAACATATGTTGCTCATTTATAATCAGGTGAGCGATTCAGGGCCATCATGGCCCTCTTGTTTGTAGTCGGTACACTAGCCAGGTCCAACCAGACCAGGTAGGTACCAGGTCCAGCCAGGCCGGTCGCGGGCGGGCAGAGTGGCTCGCAGCGGCTGGCAGTTCAGAGAGGTAGAAAATACTATAGCGCAATTTTGGTTGGGGCAACTTTTTGCACCGAACAACTTTTTTGTGTTAGACAACCTTTGCGGCACAACAGAATTTTTGCACCAAACGACCTTTTTTGTGTTGGACAACCTGTTGCGGCACACAGATTTTTTGCACCGAACGACCTTTTTCCACCAAACGACCTTTAGCAAGCGGGAGAGCAGAATTTTTGCACCGAACGACCTTTTTTGGCAACCTTTTTGTGGCACATCGGGGAGTAGGCAGGCACCACAACCAAGCATACACAAGACGCCACAACCAGGCGGGCAGGGCTGCAAGCAGAGTGGACAACCTTTTTGCGGTACATCGGGGAGAGCAGAATTTTTGCACTGAACGACCTTTTTGGCAACCTTTCTGTGGCACAACCACAGGCGAGTCGGCAGGCACCGCAACCAAGCATACACAAGACGCCACATCCAGGCGGGCAGGGCTGCAAGCAGATTGGCTCGCTGCAGGGCAGCGGTTGGGCAGAAAAAAGGTACAGGGCGGTGTGGGCGCCAAGCCGGAAACCCAGGAAGAACCCCAGAAATCAGGAAGAACCCCAGAAACCAAGTATTTTTTTAAGTATTTGCCAAGTATTTTTAAGCATTTGCCAAGCATTTTTAAGCATTTTTGTTCCCCCCTATTCCATTTAGTGGAGGTCTATAGGGTTTGTGCTTGCGCTATAAGTCTGATGAGAAAAGGTTGTTGGTGTGGTTTTGGGCACCTCCTGTTTTGCGGCGGCTTTGGTTTCCAGGGTGCCACTATCCAGGCCAATACCGCGGCGAGAGAAATGCAGGCCCACTTCCAGGCTGTTTTTGTATCCTCTTCTTGCTTTTTGGCAGCCAGCTCTTCTTGTTGCTCGACCTGTAGCTCGTCGAGAAAGGTGTCTTCATCGGCCAACTGTTAGAGTTTGTCTTTTGTCTGTTCAAGTTTGTCTTTTGTCTGTTCGAGTTTGGTCAGATTGTTTATAAAAGATTGGTCATCGCGGATTCGGGCTCCTGCCAACATATTTGAAACTTGTTCTAACATAGATTCTATCCGCCCTAGCCGCCCGTAGAATTCTTCTACAGAGGGGTCCGGAACAATATTCGAGCCTACTCTAGCGGAGCCTGTAGGCGGCACGGAGTGCCTAGCAGGTGGCACAATAGCAGGCATTTCGGGGTCTCTCCATATTTTGTATACTCTCGAACTCCTGATACCAAACCACTTTTTCGCCTCTTCTTTTTTTTTTGGAGCTCCGTATTTTTCGGAATGTAGGGTTCCATCCAAGGACTTTGGTGGAAACGCAGGGCGCGGTGAATCTTAGAAAGTTGAAGGCCGAGAGAGAGATATAGCTGCAGATTCCGGTAGTGGAGTACGCATCGGTCCTTGTTTCGGAGGTTGGGCACCAATTTTTCAACCTCTGTACCCCTAGAAAGGCTATACTTGTATTCGGACATCCACTCTTTTTGTACTACCATGCGCTCTGGTGCCAGAGGATATGCATTGTGTTTGTTGTGTAGCTCTTGTGGGTACTCCAAGTCTACTTCGAGGATATAGCCCACAGGATGGTTGGCAGGGTGATCTGCAATGGCCAGTTGTTCGCAATTTTCCACCCAACGAAAACCTCCCGTCGGTAGAGGCTTGGACATGGCCCAGCCATAGAGATTATTCGCGTCGAGGTTCAGTATGTGGCTATTTGACTTTTCAGGGTCGAATCCCTCGACCATAGGATTGTTGGCTTGGGCATGGCACTTGGACACCATGGAGATGCCTCCCTGCATTCCCTTCTCGACGAACAGGTGTTGGTCGTAGTCTGTGAGCAACTCAAGCTCTATGCCCGTGTTTTTGAGTAGGCTGTCCCACGAAAGACCGGGGCTTGTATAGTAGTGTGACGGGTCCAAGCCATATTGCTGGAGGCACGTCTTTCGGAATGTTTCAAAGACATCTGCCAGTAGGAGGACGTCTGTGCAACAGTACAGGTCACTGAAGTTTCCCAATGGTTCGACACCCAAAAGTGTCCCACACTTTCTGGGCGTGGGCGTAGTCCTCATCGGAAATGTGCTCGTTGGAAAGTTTGCTATAGAACGCCTCCTTTGCCGGAAGTTGGGTATCTGCGAAGCGCTCCCAGAAGTCCATATACTTGTATGGGTACACACCCTTGCGCATCAACAGCTTGCTGCAACCGTAGCGCGTAGTATATAGGAACGCCTCTGGCTTGTTGACCGCCACAAGTTTGTCCAGAGGTGCCAACAGGAACTGGACACTGTCGATGAAGTGCAGCCAGCCAAGTTAGAATGAAATACATTTTTCTGTGTTGTTGGGGATGCAGTTCACCTTACCCTCGACCTTTGAGATGGTCTGCATAAGCAGGTGGGAATCGTAGCCCCGCAGGTTGTGGAAGACGACTGGTATAGTGGTTCCTCCAAGACGCAGCTTACACCTTCTGTGGGCTACTCCTATGTATTTCCCTTTTTATATGCAGTTGTCACGGACGGCGTCTCCCCAAAGCGGCTTTTCACATACGTAGCATGTAGTAGCAGCATTGTAGGCTTGCCAGTCCTCCCGTGTCATCCTCGTGTGCGTTGGGTAAGACAACACTTGCTTGATTTTGCGCTCCTCTTCCTGAAGGGCCTTCAAGAAATGTTCCACGACATTGGGACCACAGTATTCAACCGGAGGCTCTGTTTGGCCGCACCACGATGTAACAGTAGCTACAGGCCTCATGCCATTACGTAGTAGTAGTATTGCTCTTTTTCGGACCTTCCACCACCCTGGTGGTGAGCGCTTTAAAGTCGGCGTACATGACATAGGGGGCTGGGATCTTTATGTGGTGGTTCTGGAAGGCTAGCTTGTTTTTACCCTCTTCGGGCATCTCCACTCTCACAGCTGTTTGACGGATTCCCTGGCACTCTGGCTTGTGGGCCTCTAGCAGATCCTCTCTGGAGTAGCCGTGCAGGCAGCGCTCGCAGAAGTGTTTACGTCTTCCAGTCTTGTTCTGGTCATGTAGGAGGCGATTAAAGTCCTTGATCCAGGTATAGTGGAATTTTACAGCCTTCTCTATGAGGAGCAGGTTTATTCTTGGTATCTCCTCTTGCAGTCTGCTGAGGTAGAGTACAGTGACTCCCTTGTTCCAGCCAAAGACGTTGATAGCCAAGTTGTTCTGCCGCTCGACCTTGGGGATTTGAGAGACGGGAGTAGGTGCGTCAATCCCATCAAAGTTGAGGCCATCTTCGGTGGGGTACTTAGAGGGCCTGTCCACATTGTCCCTAGCTGGGAACAATGCTGATCTGAGAGACCAGTGGAGGCAGTTGTCATCTCTGTTCTTCACATTTACAAAAACCTCCTTGTTTTGTACCTCTTTTGGGACTGATATGTAAGATCTGCCGTTCAGCGGTTGGTACCTGGCAATGTCTAGCCAAAGGGTTTGTACCTTTCCTACAACCCAGTCAGACCCTCCATTGGTCCACTTCTCTAGAAGTTCTTGTATCCTGGGGAAAGCTCGTTTGAGTGCCTCATCTATTTCACCCTCCTGCAGAATATCCTCCTGCTTGTGACGAAGCATAGGGTCAGTGTACTCTTCTCTCCCAGCTGGGTTGTTCTTTCTGAGATTGACCTTGATAGCAAGCTGGAACTTTACGCCTTTCAGAGCCTTCAACTCTTCTACCAACTTTTTTCGGATGCTGGGTTCCACTTCGGAAAGAAAGACTCTGGGGTCTGCACCCTGTCCTTGGGGCGCATCCATCTGCCAACCTCTCAAGAAACTACCAAGGACCCATGGAGTCCTACGAAACTGTGGCCTACGTGGAGCAGGTGTTGGCCTATGTGGGGTAGTACGTGGAGCAGGTATTGGCCTACGTGGAGTTGGCCTCCTTGTGGCAGGAGTAGGCCTCTCTGGCCAATCAAAGAGATCTCCGAAAATACTACCGAATTCTTCATCAGTTAACACCCTTGCCGGCGCAGTACTCTGTGGTGCAGGCCTACGTGGGTCCGGCCATTGTTGCCTAAGCACAGCAAGGCCATTTGCATACGTTTTGGGGTTTATCAACCCTTCTTTAAGCAGATTGCTGAATTGCTGTACTGCACGATTCATGATACCGAGTGTCGCTATATTTTTATCCCTGTGTGTATCTACTTCTCTAATAGCAAATTATGTAATTGGGTGTCACTATATTTCTCTAATAGCAAATTGTTAATCTGTTTAATCGGTTAATTTCCTTCTGCAGCTCTCTACGATTGTGACACCACTTTCTCCTGTACCCACACAGGAAGCAAAGCTGAAGTTTGTTGGTTACTCCAACGCCACAAACGGTGCATGGCCTATTCACACAACCTCCGCGGCGTAGTAGGGCCATATGAGCATTACAGTATTCTCCACAGCAACTTTTGTTGCACTCGATATTCTTACCTAAAACCAACCACCCAGATAGCAAGGGTATATGGGACCCATATGGGCTGTATCTGGGTATGCCTATATGGGCTAAACTATGTGGGACCCATGTGGGTCCATTTCATAGGGACCCATATGGGCTGTATCTGGGTATGCCTATATGGGTTTGACTATGTGGGACCCATGTGGGTCCCATATACAGAGCTTTCTTTCCCATACTGGACCACATGGGCTGTATCTGGGTATGCCTATATGGGTTCGACTATGTGGGACCCATATGGGTCCCATATATATATATAGTTTTTCCCCATAAGGGATATATATGGGCTGTATCTGGGTATGCCTATATGGGTTCGACAGTGTGGAACCCATATGGGTCCCATATATAGAGATTTACTGGACCCGGTCCCAGATATACTATTTTACACATGCACACTCTACATTTCCGGTTAACCGCAATATTCAAACCAACAGTCAACAACACAACGCGATGTTAACCTACTTAGCTTTTCTTCAGAGTGACGGCCAGACGAACATTATTAGCCTATTCAAAACGTGAAATACGTATGTATAACATTGATTAAGATGCCTTTCTAATAATTAAGTCTTGCTTTTTTTGAAAATAATTCTGATTATGAATAAGGAATTGGTTTGTAACGTATTTTCGCGAGTTGAGTTCGACTTATTTATCGTATATTGTATGTACCGGTTACTTTTATCTGCTATAAATTTTAGTTTGAGGACCAAAGGATCAATAATTTCGATCAAAAGTTTTAAATTTTATTGTTACTTTTTGCATTATTTACTGTATTGTTGAATAATAATGATAACGTTACGTACTGTCATTGGCAATTTTCTGGTATACATTCCATATGGTATTCCTACAAGATAACAAATCCTGCAACAAGTCTGTGTTTACTATTATCATGTATTTATTTATTTCTGTATCATAAAGCACTGTTATAAATCACTTGTATTCCGATCAAAGTATTTTAAGGTATTCACATCTCTGACATATAGAACTAGATGATTCATAATGTATACACTTTGTGTAATTGTAGATAGAATACCAGAATACCTGTCAACCTGTTTAATTCAAATCTCTGGGACGTTGTGAGGAGTTTTCTGAATGGAAATGAGCTGGATGTAAACTACAACTTCCATGGACTGAAGGGGATGCTGCCATTTACCAAACTGCATATCATGGATGAATTTTACAGTAAGATTTGCTGCAATAAACTCTAGCCAAGTCTTAAATGTAATGAAGTCATAGTCAATGCCTTGGAATTATTCAATTTTTATATCATTTACAAGCAAGATATGTTAAGACTAAATAGAACCCAGAGGCTTGAGCTTATAACACACATCACCTACATTATGATTTATTTATAAAATGCATTATTCAGTGGAACACATATGAAAACTAGAACTGTGTCCAAAGGACACGGATGCCCCCACTGTGCAGATGTGCTCGTAAACAAGAGCAGCTTCATTTAATGTCTACAAAATTCTGTTCTTATTATAGCGTTTCAGTTGAAATTTCCTCAATTATGTATTAATGATAAAAAAGTTACCTAACTCTTGAGGCATCATATTTGGTTTCTTTACAGATGGAATACAATATTAGTGTCTGAATAAAACAAAACTTTGAAACACATGTCTGGTCTCCTAAAACTGCAGGAACACAATGCTGTGATCAGAGAAATATGTTGGGTATACAGTTACTTTTGGCTGTGGCAACTCATCTTTTACATAGACAAGATCAATAATAGATCCACTTAAGTGTGTTGGTAATGTCACACACTGGCGATAATTAAGCAGAGATTCAGATAGTCTTCTGTACCAAACTGAATCAACGTTGATGTTGAAATCACCTAGGATTATGTCAGGTTGCGTATCGTATACTGTGCTGGTAAGATCTGTACATTGTCCATCTACACATTAAGGTTATTCATCACTGGAAGTTTAAGCAAAATCTGCCATCTGGTTTAAGAGGAGTTTTTAAAATTTTGGTAATTCTGTTAAATTTGGTCGCCACGAAAAATTCCTTCCTTTACTTCCATCTACACATTAAGGTTGTTCATCCCTGGAAGTTTAAGCAAAATCTGCCATCCGGTTGAAGAGGAGTTGCGTTCACAAAATTTCTATATGGTATATAGTGAAAAAATCAACAAAGGGCCATATTTCTGTTAAATTTGGTCGCCGCGAAAATTCCTTCCTTTACTTCCATCTACACATTAAGGTTGTTCATCCCTGGAAGTTTAAGCAAAATCTGCCATCCGGTTGAAGAGGAGTTGCGTTCACAAAATTTCTATATGGTATATAGTGAACAAATCAACAAAGGGCCATAATTCTGTTAAATTTGGTCGTCGCGAAAATTCCTTTCTTTACTACCATCTACACATTAAGGTTGTTCATCCCTGGAAGTTTAAGCAAAATCTGCCATCCGGTTTAAGAGGAGTTGCGTTCACAAGATTTCGGGACGTACTGACGGACTGACGGACGGACGGACAAGTGCAACGCTATATGCACCCCACTTTGTGGGGGCATAAAAATGATACTTTATTCTCATCAGTTATATTTTTTAGTTTCAATGCCAAGTTTAACAGTCCCAACACTGTTTGGTTTGCTTCCTTAAGATATATTTTATACCTTTTGAACTTTCAGAACCACACCACTGAGGACGCTGAGTAAGAGGTCTATAAATGACTGGCAGGTGGTACTGAACAGGGAAGGGGGAAGAAAACAGTGCAGCAAAAGTCAGACAAGTCTTCAATGTAGGAATTCCAACAGGAGACACTCTCAATAAGTGGAGGGACAGATTCATAGTGAATAGTTTAGAATATAGTTTTGAATAGTTGAATATCAGTCCATTATTTTTCAGACACGCCAAACTTTGAATTAAGTATACTATACTATTTTTTTTCTTTTATTAAGCTTTAAAAGAATCTGTTCTGTAACTAACAGTTTTGTGGAGATTGGACTACTAGTATGTGCATGAGAATTGTTGATAAGATTAATTCAGATTATTTTTTCACATTGTTAAACATGCTATCCAACAATTATATGTTTTATATAAATTATATTTTCACATATCCATGTATCACTTGGCTGAACAAGATAGTCTGCTTAGTCTGTATAATTATATTTTCACCATCCAGTTTGATATGGTTGATTTAAGTATTTTAATAGTACTGCTGAAGTAATCCATCATTACCGTTAGCCTTTTTATGTTGAATTTTAATGTCATTTCATATTTCAAGTACTTTAAGGTTAAGAACTTAAGACGAAATAATAGTTGTTATGTGTGTGATTGTGATGCATTTATTAGTCTAGTCTTGTTATGCTAGTTATTTTCTTTATACAATAGTATGCATTTTTGTATAATAAGTTGTTGAGTGTTAAAGATATGCAATCTTTAAGTGTTTGTTTTTGTTGCATAAAAAATTGTCTTATGGCTAGGAAATAAATTTTAAACTTTAAATAGCACATTGAAAATGAAAAATATCCATTTGTATTCAAATTGTATTTGAATGAATTATGACTTTTCGAATTGTATTTTCTCAGCATGTGATTAAATTGAAGTTTTAATTAAATTAAGAAGAAAAATAAAACTGTATGTTGTATTTGAGGGACCAATTTTCTGATTTTCAGTAATATTTTTTTGGAGCGACAGATTTTCAGAGGCTGTTGGTACCAGTTTTCCACATTTGACTGCACATTCAGACAGTGCAGTGGTATGGAGCCATATTACATGCAAATAGGGTGCAAGTATGGGACCTTTAAGGGGCCCATATTGGATCTTGGTGGACTGCCCATATGGGACCCAGGCCAAAACAGGTTGCACTTTCGACATGGGTCCCATGTGGGTAGCCCTATGGGGCCTATGTAGAATCTAGGGGCTGCCATATGGACCCTTAGGGGCCATATTGGATCTTGGTGGGCTGCCCATATGGGACCCAGGCCAAAACAGGTTGCACTTTCGACATGGGTCCCATGTGGGTAGCCCATATGGGGCCTATGTAGAATCTAGGTGGGCTGCCCATATGGGACCCTTGAGGGGCCCATATTGGATCTTGGTGGGCTGCCCATATGGGACCCAGGCCAATACAGGTTGCACTTTCGACATGGGTCCCATGTGGGTAGCCCATATGGGGCCCATGTGGGAAACCATATGGGACCCATATGGGTCCCTTATATATTGCTATCTGGGCACTTACACATGTTGTATCCTCTCACCATGGTGCATTAGATATTCATTGTATAGTAAATATCTCTAAATGGGTAAAATTGGTTAGACTACAGCGGGGTTGCAAGAAAAATACACTCTATGTGGAAGGTCATTCGGTGCAAATTGCGCTATAGTATTTTCTGCCTTTCTGCACTGCCAGCCGCTGCCCTGCACTCTGCCTGCCCACTCGGTGCTCTCCGGTGGGTTGCCAACACAAGGTTGTTCGGCGCAAAAATTCTGCTGTGCCGCAAAAGCCGCTGCCGAGCCACTGTGCCTGCCCGCCTGGTTGTGGTGTATGCTTAGTTGCGGTACCTGCCGACAAGCTTGTGGTGGTGCCTGCCGACTTGCCTGTTTTGGTGCCTGCCGACTCACCCTTGGTTGTGGTACCTGCCGACTCGCACTTGGATGTGGTGCCTGTGGACTCGCCTGTGGTGCCCGCAAAAAGGTTTCCCGCTCTCGATAGTATGTGTACTCTGTGGGGTACCCACTTTTTGGTCGAAGTGAGCCAGAACCGCTAGTCTGTATACTACTACTCTGCCTGCAGCCCTGCCTGCCTGGGTTGTGGTGTATGCTCGGTTGTGGTGCTTGCCGACGCGCCTATGGTGGTTGTTCGGTGCAAAAAGGTTCTTGAAAAAGGTCGTTTGGTGTAAAAATTCTGCTGTCCCGATGTGGTGTATGCTCGGTTGTGGTGCTTGCCGACGCGCCTATGGTGGTTGTTCGGTGCAAAAAGGTTCTTGAAAAAGGTCGTTTGGTGTAAAAATTCTGCTGTCCCGATGTGCCGCAAAAGGTTGTCGAAATCCAACATAAAAAAGGTCGAAGTGAACCAGAACCAGCCTTCTCTATACTACTCCATCAGTACCGCTTTGGAACGGTCAGGGTGATTAAATCAGTTTTTTCACATTCTCTGACATAAATAAAATACCCACCACCTCCACCCAATAGACATAAATCAGACATAAATACGTACGTCTCTGGTATAGGCACCTGCATCGAAAGAAAAAAAAACAAGTAGGAACTATGATTGTTGTAAAACCCATAAGAATATATAGGGATAAAAATCACGACAATGTTCTCGCTAAAGTTTTTTATCGTTATTTGTCAACCTTGTCTCAGGTGCATGCACAGATAACGAAATTTGCAAACAGTTTTAACCAAATTAAGTTGTGTATGATCAACCTTCTGAAGTCGTCAGCAAGATTTTTACAAGATGCCAAAATTTACTTTAAATTGTTAACATTGATAAATGTGTTCGTGGTACAACAAACCACGTCTTATGTATTCTTTCTTTCTCTAGATTATGCATTTATCTCCCTTTATATTAGCTCTTTGTTCGTATTTTGGGGGTGAATTTTTCTCAAACTTCTTCCAAACATCAAATGATGATATTTTGCTTAGCAAATGATTTAATTGTTACTTCTGTAAATAGCTAGAAAGATGTTGAATTTAGAAAAAAAACTGTTCTGAATGTTTCATATGTAAGGTATATGAAATCACGTAACTTTAACTCACTTGACGAATGCACAGACCGAAATTAAAAATGCCCCGCTTGTATTTTTAAATTTCAAATTTTGCAATCACCATTACTATGGTGATGTACGCAATAGAGGGTGAAATCTATGAACGGAAGAATGAAGAGCACAGTACATCAAAATTACGTCGTCATGTATTTTGTTAGACAATCCTATACAAGACTGACTCCGAAGGTATTTTCACTGGTAAAAATAGTGTTAAAATCATATCAATCCACCCCGTCTTCCTTTTTCACAGTTTACATATACAATACAGTAAAGGCATGTGAAAAGTAACTTTTCATATTTAGAAAATTTATAGCGCATCGTGATCTACTCTCGATGGGGATTGAGGCTGCATAATTGGAGAACAATAGACTGTCATGGTCTGGCTAAGTTAAATTGTCAGTCAGGTGGAGTGAATATAAATATTTACAGTATTGGAAAAATATGTACTTTCTGAGATATATTTATACTTTTTGAATATATATATATATGTCGGCACTCGTTATCTCGAATTTCATGGGACCAAAAATAAGACTTCGAGATGTCCGTAATTTGACCAATCCGAAATGAGGTATTTTCCTATTATATTTGGTGAAAAGTGTGCCGCTCTCAGTTAAAAGCTTTCTTATATTTAGTTATATGTAATGTGCTCTCTATCTCTTCAATATTTTCTTTTGTAGGCCTATTTTGACTAAGGTTATGATAACCTACATAACATGATTTTATTGACATTATTGTTTACAAATATAGCCAGCATAAGATAATTATTGAAAACAGTGTTGGTATCATTATCAGAGAAGTGAAACTGCTAACACACAATAGCAAAATCGTTATTCAATTAAACATGATTATTGATTTTTATCTCTCATTGAAAGGCATAGTAAATGAATTTGGCTATGTTCTTCGTGACATTATATTATTACATGTGAGACAAATTCAGTCGTAAAAATATTGTTTTATATGTTTTCTTAAATCCCTATATTTTGTACTAAAAAGCAAAAATTATATTCGTTTCATATAACGTTTGATTGTGCATTGTGTGCTTTTTTCTGTCACCTTATGAGATATGTAATATCTACCTGTTTCAACAGCTTATTATGGGAGGGTAATCCGAATCTTGGCAGTTATATTCTTATTTAGATGCAGTACCATTACTTAAATATTTTTCCGTTTCAAAATAATATTTAAATAAATAATATGAGGATTGAATTAATTATATGCCAGTTCTGTTTTTGACTATCAATTATTCTTTGCTTAATTGCCATAAAATTTAAATTAGGCGGGTTTTGATATTGCCATATAATACCGAGGCCAATGTTATCAAGTATTTCTTTTATTTGATTCGCCCAGTTTGGAATGTTATACATGTATGTATTTCCATTTTCCGTATTTTGATATAATTGATGATATACTAATTTGAGTAACACATTATCCGAGTTTATTAATTTGAGCCAGTGTTTTGTCATTGTAAATTGCCTCATTATTTTCAGTGGATATCGTCCTAACTCGCCGAATAGTCCATGTTGGGTTTTTACCGCTAATATTTTTCGGAAAAAAATACAATGTACTTGTTCTACGTCGTTGCTTGGATAATTACCCCATATCTGCTCCGTAATGCAAAAAAGTACCTACCAAACTATCAAATAATTTAACTTTCTCATTGACGGACAGTTTGAGTTGGTTGAAAACTATAAAGGGACTAATGTAGCGCATATAACTAATGCTTTGCTAATCGTTTTTGTGTTCTATTCAAGGTTCTATTTTTGAAAAGATAGATACCGAAATATTTGAATGAGCTTACAATTTCGAAGTCTGCATTGCTTAATTTAAAGTAGTTTACTTGGTCTACCTTTTTCAAAAATCATAATTTTACTTTTATTTGCGTTAATCATTCATCCTCATAATTTGCTAATTGACTAATTGTCAATATCATTTAATATGGATTGCAGAGCTTCAGGCGTTTCGGCAAAACTAAATGAATCATCGCAGGATAATAGTATAAATAATTTAATGTTGTCTGCCTGATATAATCCGTAATCCGTCTATATTTGTATTAACAGAATTAAGAATAAAAATATGCAAGTGTTGTTTCTGTTGTATATTTATTTATGGGCTCTCTCTCTCTCTCTCTCTCTCTCTCTCATATTAATGACGATTATACAGTGTACATGTATTTTGTTGGTTTTGTGAATAGAATTAATATATGAATCTGTCCAGTAGATTGAGTCAGTTATTAATATACACTGTTGGTTTGTGAATTAAGTTCACTTTCAACTCGGGCAGTAGGATTAGTGTAGGTTGGTGTGTTAGGGAAGACAATTTTGAAGTTTCAATCTAATATATTTAATGGATTATAAGATACAGTTTTGATAGTACTTGCAGACTAAACTTTAATCATTTTTTTATTTGCATTAAATTCAACTTAAAATCATCTACCTTGGTTATTTTAGTACGCTTGAGGCCTGGAAAGACATGTGTAAATACAAGACAGTTTTTGCTAACAAAACTTCAACCAACATTTCTAAGTTCAAAAGGGCCCAAATTTTAAAATAAATTTATCCAAGAGTTCTTTGACTTGGTGGTCTGATGCACCTGAACAACTTTATGAAATTTCAAGTCTCTCTCATGTCCGGTTACTGAGATAGTTTATTGCATGCAAAAAAATAATCAAAATTTATAAGGCCAAAACGGGAGTTAACTTTGTAAAATCAGATAAGAGTTATCTGACCTTGTGCAATGACCTTGGCCAATGAGTAAATCCCTCATGGGAAGTTTCCAAAAAGGTGTCTTCATTGATTAGGGAGATATCCAACAATTTCTGTTGTCATGATCCGCCATGAAATGACGACGGGCATGCACTGTTCACGTCTCCGTGTGTGTCTGTGTGTGCAAGCAACCGTGTCCTGGCTGTAACTTCGTTAAGTTTCAAATTCTAGAAGGTCATAGACCCAAGTGGCAGTTTCACAACATGATGGCAGATGAGTTCATATAAATACACCATGTATAAATTTTATAAATATAAGTCCATCTACACAGCCTCCCATACATCATCTCATCCGTATATAAGGGAAAGATCATGTAGGCTCATGTTTGAAACATCTAGAATTTCATTCTTAGGACAAGCTTGAAAGTCAAGGTCACAGTACTCGATTGAACTTAAAGTCATACCCCGGCTGGAACTTTGTTGTGAATGGTCAAGTTTTTAAATAACTTGACACAAGTGATCCTTAGGACAAGACATAATATCGCGAAAAAAAACAACCCCCCCCAAAAAAAAAAACAAAAAAAAAAACAACAGATCTCTGGCTTCAGGGTCAAGGTTGCAGCCTTCGGTTGACCTTAGAATGGTATCCCGACTGTAATTTTGTTGTACGTGTATATTGTTTTGTTTTGATTTGCTACGTACAAATGATCCATAGGACCAGACAAAATGTAGCAAACAAGAACCAGCCACTAACTTTAAGGTCAGGGTCGCAGCACCTAAAATCCAAAGGTACCCGGTATGTTACTTTCAATTAAAAAAGAGCAATGACCTAATATATAATAATTATATAATATAATAATATGATAATATTAATATATATAAGGTTATTGATTTTTTTTAAATGCTGCAGTTATTCGGTCAAAGCAACGAACCGAATACCTTAGATGCGTACTGCGTTAGTGCGGTCTTACAGTGTTGAGAACATGTGGTCAGACCCTCTTGTCATTTGTAAATTTGCTGTTTATTGATATCATTTTGTTAAGGTATTACTATATGGGGGCTATATTGGAGTCACGTCGTCCGTCGGTCGGCCCGTTTGTAGATTTGTGCGCCCTTTTTCTCGGCTACCTTTGGACGGATTTTGATCAAATTTTACAAGACCGATAAGCTTCAGGCCTGGTTGTGCATATCGTTGGCACGTCATAATTTGGTTGATTTTAAATGAGTTATGGACTTTTTTTATATTTCTCTAACATATTTTGTCAGCGCTGTTTCTCGGCTACTTTTGGTCGGATCTTGATTTAATAAGTACCAAGCCTATAGTTGCGCATTTCGTTGGCCCATCAGTATTCGCTTAATTTTAAATGAGTTATGACCCCTTATTACATTTCGTTCATGTATTTTGTCCGCGCTATTTCATGCATGGCTACCTAGCTTTGATCGGATTTTGATTAAACTTCACAGCATTAATAAGTATACTAATCCAATTGGGTCTTCATGCTGGATTTTAAATGATTATTCCCTTTGTCCATATTTACCAATGATCTGATTTTGATTGAACTCCGCATATAAGTACCAAGGCTTATCGCGTATATCGATAGCACATCATGACTGGTTTGATTTTATATTAGTTATGGCCCTTTGTTATATAAATTGAATATATTTTGTCCACAATATTTCTTGACTACCAATGGGCTGATTTTGATTTAACTTCACAATAGTCTATTTGCGTATATATCACTGGCACATCATATGACCGGGGATGACCGGGGTGATCTTATATGAGTTACGACCCTTTGTTATATTTGTCCACATTTTTTCATAGCTACTTTTCATTTACTGACTTCACAAGAATTATAAATACCAAGCCTACTTACTCATATTATAGGCATGTCATGCTTGCTTCAATTTTCATTGAGTTATGAACCGGCGCTAGCTAGGCTTCTATAGTAAGGCAGGGAACACTGAAACGTGTCCCAGACATTTTCGAAGGTTCGACCGGGATTTGAGCCTCGGACCCCTGGATTAATTAGCAGTCCAGGGCGCTGCCACTGACCGTGTCACCACCCTTATGATAATAAAAATAATAATACATATTTTTACCACTAATGTTATTATTATTATCTCCAAATGACTAAAATACTGTCGGTGGGACGTTAAACACAATAAACAAACTATTATTATTATTATTATTATTATGAATAGATCCGATAATATCACTGGAGGCCTAAACTTCTTCTCAGCCCTAATTTCGTCACCATGTTTATTTTTATATGAAAAAAGTAGCATGAAAAAAAGATCTCTATATTTAATGATAAATTTAACATGTATACCGGTTTAAGTTTTATAGATGTATATAAAAACAGAATCACATATATGTGGTCGTTGATTTGTTTATTAGATATAATAAAATGATAATTTAGGAGTGTTAGAGCACATTTTTAACATGCGTTTTTTTCCGGTTATTTGATTAAAAACACAAATTAAAAAAATAAATATTTCATTCAATATTTATAACAAGAGGCCCAAGGGCCATAGACGCTCACCAGAGTACATCTGCATTTTAAAATGAAACAATTGTTTTCTGTAACAAGGAATGTTTAACTGTTACTCTTTTGAGAGTGTCAATATGAGTCTATATGAAGGAAAATGTTAAATCAGTAACAGTTGTTAATCTGGAAAAAGCAACCAAAACAATTTCAAGTACAGATAAATCGGAGTCAAAAACCATACAAAATACACCCTTGACTTGGAACAGTTAACTGGTTGTAAGTTGATGGATTACATTTCTTTTTTGGGGAAAAACGTGCTTGCTTCCATTAAGATAAAAATATTTTAGACAACGGAGTGAAAAATCACACAAAAATACACCTTTGACTTCGAACAGTTTATAGTGACTTAAAACTGATTGTTGGAGGTTGATGGATCCGTTTGTCTCATATAGGACACTAAGGAAATTAATTACCGACAACTGCAAAAAATTACAACGTATATATTTTCCGTCTTCAATAATGAATTTATATATTGTATTAAATAACCACTTTATGCAATTTCACTTCTTTAATATAGAATCAATTTTCACGTGTTTCTGTTTTTTAAACTCAAAAGTATATATCTGTAAATCTTTAATTGAAACAGAAGTGCAAATAGTAAAATGGTAAGATGGCGGATTTGTCTTGATGACGTCACGTGAAAACAAAGGACATTTCCTTTGATTTTGATTAATTGTTAAAATTGTCTGAAAAACAAAGTAAAAATTAGCCAATTAACCCTAAATAAACATCTATAACAATGTATTTTAAATCTGGCTAGCAGTTCTAAACAAGATGAATTTTAAATTTATCTTTTCATTGCATTGCAATGGCAACTAGAGTTCTGCGTAAATCAATATAAATATAATAAATAAGCCTCCCCTCGTATTGTTGCCGAGTTTACAACACACATCCAAATAATTTTGAATACTTTGTAGAGCTACACCCAAGGATCATCTGTACCAATTAAAAACATTTTGAAACCCTGCAAATTATTAATCTGGAAGATGATTTATATTAATCTTGAAGAAGATTATTTTTGTTCTATTTATTGCCATGGCAACCAGAGTTCTGCATGGACCATTTTTATTTGAGCAATTTTGTAGACTCGCATCCAAAGATCATTTTTACCAAATTTCATCAAATTCTGTCCATTGGTTTTAGAGGAGATTTTTTTTTATCTTTCCCTATAAAAAAAAGGTAAAATAAGCACGGCCCCTGGCGCCCATGTTACTTTGTGGATCCGAATAATTTTAGCAATCTTTGTAGTGCTACCCCCAAGGATCATCTGTACCAATTTATTTTGAAATCTGGCCAGTAGTTTTGAAGGAGATGATTTTTAAACTTTCCAAGATTTTTTTCTTTTTGTTGCCATGGCAACCAGAGTTCTGCATAGAGCAACTTTATTTGAGCAATTTTTGTAGAGTCCCACCCAAGGACCATTTATACCAAGTTTCATCAAATTCTGTCCATTGGTTTTAGAGGAGATTTTTTTTTCCCTATATAAAAAAAATGTAAAATAAGCCCGGCCCCTGACGCCAATGTTTTTTAGCGGATCCGAATAATTTTAGCAATCTTTGTAGTGCTAACCCTAAGGATCATCTGTACCAATTTATTTTGTAATCTGGCCAGTAGTTTTGAAGGAGATGATTTTTAAACTTTCCAAGATTTTTTTCTTTTTGTTGCCATGGCAACCAGAGTTCTGCAAGGATCAAATGTATTTGAGCAATTTTTGTAGAGTCCCACCCAAGGACCATTTATACCAAGTTTCATCAGATTTTGTCCAGCGGTTTCAGAGGAGATGTTTTTTAAAGCAAATTGTTGACGACGGACGACAGACGACGGACGACGACGGACGAAGGGTGAGCTAAAAACCTGTGAAATATTGTTATTACCTCCCTTTATTTCAACATCTTTCTCCGTATTTTGATAATTTCTTTCAATTATTTACAGAACATTATATGATATACATGTGTATATTTATTAAATAATAAAATTCACATTCTGTAGATAGACAAAAAAGGTGTTGAATTTAGATTTCGAAACCTTTTCAATGTTTTTATATTAAAGGTATATAAGACAACGCAACAACGACTTAGTTAACGGACAAAGGCAAATCTATTACAAGTTAATGGAGGCGGATGCCCCCGCTTAAGAAAAGAAATTTTAAAATCACCTCTAAGGTGGTAAAGAGTAACGAAGGATTTAATGCTTCATACAAGCAGATATTAATACAGACTATTAGACATCGTTACAAGGCTACAAACTCCGTACACTGGTTACGTCAAGCTACGCTACTTTATAAATTGATTTTATTTTTTACTTTTCACGAAATCATGAATGTTATTGTCGTAAAATATAACGAAACTGATATGATATATTCAAAAGCTAGTCATAAATGATAGAAGTAAATTCGGCCTATAACAGCCGAAAGCTACTTCTGGTGGCAGTGGTTATCGACAACTATAAGGGGAGGCAACTACTGCGGCGGAGTTTGACTCCGCTATTGTTAAAAAATCACCTGATTATTCAAGATGTTTGTGACGTAATCGTATGATAGATCTTTATAAATACAATTTTCATTGTACAAACAAATTAATATACACACACACACACGCACATACGAGCACACAAAGACGTGCCTGAGCTTACGCACGTACGCACGTGCGTACAATTGATTTAAAAAATCGAAAATTTAAAAACGCTATAAAAACCTTCGCCTTACCAGGGTAAGACATATTTGTCTTCATAATTAGATACAGAGAATTATACATGTATTTTGAACAGATTAGCCTAGGTAGATGTTAAACATATCTATAAAGACAAAACTTGATAATTAAGAGCACAAACAAGCAACATTTCCGACAAAATTAAGGTATACATCTTACGGTACGATACTTTCTTGATCAACTCATCTCATTCATGTGTTCTGATAGTAATTATTAAAAAATGGATTCAATATGCCAACCTCTCCTGTTAACTCCATTTTAAGGAAGCATGGCAAATGGTTATCGGGTGAAAAGACTAGGGCAATGTTCTGTAACATCTGCATGAAGACTAATAGATGTTAAATTCATTTCTGCCATGATTCATGAAGAAAGAAAACGTAGCTAGGCATGCAACAACATGTATGTAGGCATGAACAATGTTAAGATATATGTAACTTTAGTATTATTAACTAGAAAAACAAATTTTTGTGGTTTCAGAGAAGAAGATTTTTTAAATTTTCATTTTTAAAATCTATTTTTAGCTCCTGTGACCTAATTATGCGATGGACCAGAACCATTTATACAACTTTAGTAGAGCTTCATCCAAGGAACATTCCTGCAAAATATTTTTCAAATTGGCCAAGCCGTTTAGGAGGAGATGTTGTTTGAAGCAATTGTTGACGCCGGACGCACGGACGACGGACGCCGGACAAAAGGCGATCAGAAAAGCTCACCTTGAGCACGTTGTGCTCATGTGAGCTAAAAAAAGAATGTTGTAATTAATTATATAAGCAATGAAACATCTTTATTAATGATATGCATGCATACATGAGTCCTTAACTTGTGTTAAAAAATATTCGCGTTTTGGTTACCGGTATACTCGTATTATCGGCTAATCTAATGGCTCCTGAAAAGAAAAAAAGGCTCCAATTTTTCAAAGTTGGCTCATCCATTTGCTCCAACAAACTATATAGCACTGAATGTACTGGAGTTGTGTGTGTGTTAATGAGGGTTTGACGGGCTGCAGCTGTGTGTTAATGAGGGTTTGACGGGCTGCAGCTGTGTGTTAATGAGGGTTTGACGGGCTGCAGCTGTGTGTTAATGAGGGTTTGACGGGCTGCAGCTGTGTGTTAATGAGGGTTTGACGGGCTGCAGCTTAAAAACGCCGTTCAAGTCTTTACCACCTTAAATCATAAGGTGGCATTGCTTACGCGTGTGTCCGTGATAATTCCATGACCTTTTTTTAAATATATTACCGTTTAAGTCAGATCCGTGAAGAATATTGATAAAGGTGACATTCAAGCAGGTCCTTAACATAAATTAATGAACGATAAAATTGGATGCGGATATGATTATAATATTATTATAAAATAATAATAAATCAAACTTGTCAGTTGGAATAATTGACAATAATTATACACTTTTTTCTCTTTTATCATATTTTGTTATATTCATTTCTGAGTATGAATATGAACCAACGCGTAGTGATACTGAAGTAGTGGTAGACGGAGTAGTTTCGGAACCATATTGTAAAAGGATTTATAACACATCCTTGGGCTTGATTCGAATTCGTTTGAAACAAATAGATACTTAAAAAAAAAGCTATATTTTGAAAATACTGAGTTACCTATTTGTATTTTGTTGAAATTCTTGAAAGTAAAATAACTCTGTATGTATCATAATTCAACGAAATAATAAATATTCAAAGATATACAGTAATTTTCATTAAGGCTAATAAATCTAAATAAAGAACCAATATGAAGCCCGGTCTAAAGTTATTACAAGTAAGGCATATTAAGTGTGGATAATTGGAGATAAGAGTATAGCCTCAAGCATAAATTAGACTTTCCCTAACGTTCGCCGAGTGCGAACTAAGCCGGCCTTTTGCTCACCCGAGCTAAACGTGCTCATAGTGAGCTATTGTGATTGCCTTTTGTCCGCCGTCCGTGCGGCCGGCGTCAACAATATTTTTAACGACATCTCCTTCTAATCCCCTTGGCCAACTTTGATGAAAATTGCCTGTGATGTTCCTTGCATGAAGCTCTACCAAAGTTGTTCATATTGTTCCGGTCCGTTGTAAATCTGCGTCACAGGAGCTAAAAATAGATTTTAACCCTTTCCCTCATATAGACTCATTTTGACTCACTCAATAGGTACCACATAAAGCCTGATCTGCAGAAAGCCAGACTCAAACCTTACCAAATTTAATTGTAAAATCCTCATTACCAGACCACTGAGGAGCAGCGAACAGCATAAAACCTGATCAGCCTGCGAGTTACTCGCAGGCTGATCTGGTTTTATGCTGTTCGCATAGGTCTTTTCATGGTATCCTCTATGAGGGAAAGGGTTAAAGTGAAATCCTTAAAAAAAATTATTCTCCGAAACCACTAGGCCTAGAGCTTAGATATTTGGTGTGTGGCATTCTCTTATGACCTTTTATCAAGTTTGTTCAAATCATGACCCTTGGGTCAAAATTGGGTGCGGTCCAGGAGTCACTTGATTTTACATAGACTTATATAGGAAAAACTAGAAAAATCTTCTTGTCAGAAACCACAAGGCCTAGAGTCTAGATATTTGGTGTGTAACATAGCCTAGTAGACCTCTACCAATTTTGTTCAAATCATGACACCGTGGTCAAAATTGGCCCCGCCCCAGGGGTCACTTGATTTTACATAGACTTATATTCAAAAATAACTAGAAAAATCTTTTTGTCAGAAACCACAAGGTCTGGAGTTTACTTATTTGGCGTGTAACATTGCCTAGTGAACCTTAACCAAGTTTATTCAAATCATGGTCCTGGTGTCAAAAATGACCACGCCCCAGGGGTCACTTGATTTTATATAGACTTATTAGAGCTATGACCTTCATAATTTGGATGGCAGGTTCAGTTTTTGTGTGGAATTTAGATGATCTTGCTGTACTTCTGCATGGATTATATATTCGGTATGACTCATAATGCAATAATTGTCAATGAAGGCAATATGTTTTTTTTCTGGTGAGCGATACAGGGCCAGTTTGGCCCTCCCGTTTTTTTCTTATTATATTTTTTATTTCAGTCTCATCTACAAATGTACATACATGTATATACAAATAATAAACTAAAATTCATTTCAGTATGTAGCCATTCGAAAATTAGAATAATAAGAGACTTCACACATTACAAAACATACACACTTAAATCCTATCTACACGGAGTAAACATGTAAAAAAAGTAAAGCATGCGCAATGGCACTGCCACGTTCTGGACTACACAGCCCCCCACGAAGATACCGATTCCTCAAAACGTAGTAGAACCATTGCAAACAAAAACCAAACAAAAAAACTCCTGTCACACATACAATCATATTATAAGACATCCTAAATATGTAAAACAGTCAAATGGACATATTTATTATTGAAAAAAAACCTAGCTAAGACAAAATACTTCAGATAAAAAGAAGAAAAAAAATAGGACAACAATGCACTAATAAGTTCAAGACTGACACAAAAGTAAACATCTTCTACTTAAATAAATATAAATGATGTTATAACAGGTTATCTCCAAAATAAAATCTTTCTTGTGTCTTTATATACATGACATTCTGTTTCAACTACAGAACAAAATGGACACACACGGTTTAGGTCTCTATTAAAGCGTGATCCTGGTCGTGGGCTCTCACGCATTTAGGTTTCAACTTTCTTTTTAATACGTTTCCACTCAAGATTTTGACTTTATAAAGGTAAGCATGTTTTATTGTATTAAGTATATTTGCTCATGTAATTGTTTGGGATATTCTAATACATTGACATTTGAATATCACACTTGGTTTATAAATCGTAAGATCGGTTTTAGGGTACCTGGGTACAATGTTTTGATTTTTTTTTTCATTCTATACTCATCCAGGTAATAAATCTATAGAACATTTTAATTTCCAAAAATGTTTTTGATAAGTATTTTTATTTGAGTTGCTGATGCTAAAAGGGTCAAAATCAAAATTCGCAATTGATAAGTCACAGTTTCACACTAGCGTTTTAAAGATCGCAAATACATCTCTATGTTTCACAATACAATATTCTTAGTTCTTTCAGTGAATGTAAATGCTTTGAAAATTTTATGAAAAATGTAATAAATTTAATAAAAAGGTTTGGGTAAATAAGGTATATTGTGACAGTTCAAGTCCTTTGGGCAAGTTATGGCTATTTCAATTTCGAGATTCAAAGAAAATACATAGAAAAATGAATAGTTTCTTTTTCATTGTGCCCCGAATTGTTTCATAAGCTAGTTCTATGAGAAAATCACTGACCAATCAAATCACGATACTAGTATCAAAGAATCAAATAGAATTTAGATTGAACTGATCACTGAGACACGATGAGGTCTGTTGAACGGGTAGTATATTAAGCGGGAAGGCCTTAGCTATTTTTAGCTCACCTGAGCACAAAGTGCTCAAGGTGAGCTTTTGTGATCGCCCTTCGTCCGGCGTCCGTCGTCGTGCGTCATCCGTCGTGCGTCGTCCGTCGTCAACAATTTGCTTTAAACGACATCTCCTCTGAAACCGCTGGACAGAATTTAATGAAACTTGGCAGGAATGTTCCTTGGGTGAGGCTCTACAAAAGTTGCTAAAATAAAGTTGATCCATGAAGAACTCTGGTTGCCATGGCTACAAAAAGAAAAATAATTTGAAAACTTTAAAAATCATCTCCTTCAAAACTACTGGCCAGATTTCAAAATAATTTGGTACAGATGTTCCTTGGGTCAACCTCTACCAAAGTTGCTAAAATTATTCCGATCCGTAAAAAAACATGGCCGCCAGGGGCGGGGCTTATTTGCCTTATATGTATATAGAGAAACCTTTAAACAACATCTCCTCTGAAACCACTGGACAGAATTGGATTAAATTTGGCAGGGATGATCCTTTGGTCAACCTTCACAAAAGTTGCTAAAATAAACTTGATCCATGTAGAACTCTGGTTGCCATGGCAACGAAAAAAAAAAAAAAGAAAACTTTAAAAATCATCTTCTTTAAAACTACTGGCCAGATTTCAAAATAATTTGGTACAGATGTTCCTTGTGTCAACCTCTACCAAAGTTGTTAAAATTATTCCGATCCGTAAAAAAACATGGCCGCCAGGGGCGGGGCTTATTTGCCTTATACGTATATAGAGAAACCTTTAAACAACATCTCCTCTGAAACCACTGGACAGAATTTTATTAAACTTGGCATGGATGATCCTTTGGTCAACCTTCACAAAAGTTGCTAAAATAAACTTGATCCATATAGAACTCTGGTTGCCATGGCAACAAAAAGAAAAAAAATGAAAACTTTAAAAATCATCTTCTTCAAAACTACTGGCCAGATTTTAAAATAAATTGGTACAGATGTTCCTTGGGTCAACCTCTACCAAAGTTGCTAAAATTATTCCGATCCGTAAAAAAACATGGCCGCCAGGGGCGGGCTTATTGCTTATACTTATAGAAAACCTTAAACACATCTCCCTGAAACACTGACAATATTAATGGCAGGATGATCTTTGTAACTCACAAGTTGTAATAACTTGATCCTTAGAACTCTGTTGCATGGCAACGAAAAGAAAAAAAAATATGAAACTTAAATCATCTTCTTCAAAACTACTGGCCAGATTTTAAAATAAATTGGTACAGATGTTCCTTGGGTCAACCTATTTATCTCAGGTGAGCGATTTAGGGCCATCGTGGGCCTCTTGTTATTATTATTATTATTTTCCGACTTTCAACATGGACATTTCCTTACTTTTCGTTGATATGGTGAATTCGTTCAACAGGTTTATTTTGTGGCGGTGTATATTTTGGCGGCACCGTCACTCTTGTTACAAGCTTGATGACATTCAGCAAATGTTTACACACCAAGCAGAACGTGCTCTTAGTGAGCTATTGTATCAGGTCATATCTTGCATGCATCCTCCATTTTATATCAATTGATGACTTTAAACAGCATTGCCTTTATTCCTATTTCCCTAGGGTCGTTTTTAGCTCGCCGGGACGAAGTCCCCTGAGAGCTATTGAATTGGGGTATGTTGTTTGGCGGGCGAGCGAGCGGGCGGCATCAAACTTTTGTGTCCGCACGATAACTCGGCAGATTTTAATATTTTTGGTACACATGTTTATCTCAATAAATGAAGGTCAAGTTCGATTTGGGGCAAAATCCGTAAATTTCCAACACAGTTATTGCCCCTTTTCGACTTCGACAAAAAACACCTTGTTCGCACTATAACTCCTGAACAGGTTATCATCTATAAATTATTTTTGGTACATATGTTTATCTCAATAAAATAAAGACCAAGCTTGATTTTAGGCAAAATCCGTAAATTTTCAACACAGTTATTGCCCCTTTCCAATTAAGAATTTGCAAAAAAAAAAAAAAAAAAAAAAAAAAGAAAGCTTGTCCGCGCGATAATTCCTGAACAGGTTATCATATATTTAGGATTCTTTTTTATTTTCAAATCGTACCTTCGAGACAATATTAGCAGGTTATTGCCTCGCTCATTTATGTGTCAATATCGATGACTTTTTCTCTCGATAAGTACTTTTATGCTATGCTACTAAAATAAACAAGCTAAACATCTGGATACCAGTACATTGAAAGGTAACATATTGCTTGAAAATTATCCGGTCGTCATTTCCCTAAGGCGTCCATTTATACTTCAGCAATGATGTTAAGCGCATCGTGGGGAAGGTGCATCACTTTAGTGATTATTTTTTCACTTACACAATTGTTATTGTTCAGTCGTACAAAGGATGGTTTCTCCAACCCAACTCCTACCAAGACTAAGGATCCCAGGGATGTTTTTAATGTTGGGTCACGACAGGTGAGGAATCCACTGAACGTGTGGACCAGCGATATGGTGACAGACAGCACGGGACAGCACAGTGGCATACGACAATTTCATACCTATAACCCAGCAGAATGGATGTTTAATTTTGACATGGCGAAATTCTGGAGACTAGCCAGTAAGAATGTATCATATTTTGTGCCAAGAATCCCTCTATCACGCGTAAGTTTCGAGATACTGATCAACGGAAGACTGCCCAACCATCGAATAATGATGTATGAAGACATGTCCGACATGTGGAAGCGGTTCCATGTCATCTGTCGTGAGCATAACTTGGTTTACTTTTTATATTCAGGCTCAATGATAGGAGCTTTTCGTCACCATGGCTTTATTCCATGGGACGATGATATAGACGTATTGATGAACAGCTCAAAGAAAAACGAGATTAACAGTGTATTTAGGAAATACGATGACCTGGTAGTCAGAAACAGATCAGGGAAGTCGTGGGTTATTTTCCCGAAGAAGGCTTACCTTAATGAGGAACCTAAAAATGACGTTGACATAATGTGGCCTTTGGTTGAAATATTCTTCTTCGATGAGAATGTTACTCATATATGGGACGGAACCTACAACCGGAAACTCAGTTTCTACCGGAAGTCCCACGTTTTTCCACTTCAGTTGAGACATTTTGAGGGGGAAATTGCCGCCGTTCCATGTAATATGGCCGCAATTATGAAACAGGAATTTTCACTGACCGACTGTAAATCTCTTCATGCTAGACACAGAGGTTTCGGAAAGTTGAATGTTACAACCATCCCTTGCAGTGAGCTTCACGAGTTCTTTCCCTTCATAAATAGAAAAATGGACAATGGTCTATTACTTGAGGAAGTTGTAGTCAATAACACAGTACTAAGTAGGGTTGTTGTTGAACCATTTTGCTAAAATACAAAGACAGTCACCTGTGCCAATGTGTTTTAGCATGGGTTAAAATGTCCCATTGATTAGTACATCACGATAAGCTATTTTATAATATGAAGCGAACTATTTCCTGATATTTTTGACATGGGATATGAGCATTTTTAAATTTGATATGAACGATTCTCGGATATTTCTTTTTTCAATAAGTTAATTGTTAATTCAGTTCATTGAAAAAGTACACACATTCTAACTTTAAATAGCAACGTATGGTGTTATGTTTTATTTACATTTCCTTAATTTTTGACAACCACTCATCATTTCCCAAATCTAAAATACGTTTCCTTATAATGAAACATTATCCTTCCCACAATATTTATAAGTATCTCTGTTTCACTTCCTCGTTTATTATTTGATTAGTGTTAGCTATATCGGAGATAAACAAATATTTTGATTTAATTTGACTTCGAAGACATACAAAATATACTTGGTCATTTCTATATATCAATAAATGAAATGCATTGGTCCGTGTGGCTGGACTGACTGTCAAGGAAATGACGCTCACACAGCGCTGTCTAGCTCCAGTTCCCGTGTATCTAGGGCTTTCGCCAGAGGCTCGCTCAATAACATTTTCAGGAATTTATATCAGATTCTATATTTGGATTGGTCAGTTACTTTTTTTAATCTGGGCATAATATTTATCTCTCTTTTTAATGATGTTTATTACCCGATAAGTTATGTTGCTGTAAGTATATTTTTATGCACCACACGAAGGCACGTTAGACTTGCATTTTGTTTTAAATGTACAATTCGGTTAAGATTATTAAAAATGTAAATATTACTATTTTTAAGCTTTTCATGTTTTCCCCCAAACAATTTTTTTAATATAACGAAGCAATTAGAGTTTTTAGTTTGCACTATAATGGCAGTACATATGTATCATTACAAATGTTGACGTACTATGTTCAGAAGAGTTTACTATTTGGAAAAGAGCGTTGAGACGACCCATCGGAATGCAAATGCTCTTATACTTTTATACGCAATGTAAACCATATATGTTTTATCAGGTTACCTTTAAAATTAGTATGGACAATGGGCAGATGTACTTTTTTTTCGTCGGATATTGTTTAAAACTGACCGAACCATGGCAGAGTTCAGCGTCGGATACCCACGACTGCCTATTACATCTGTCAGCCATTCGATACTTGGCTAGCGCTTTGATAAAATTGATACGAAATAAAGGGAGATACGTTTGTAATTAGAAATTCAGACAAGGCGCAGTTATGGTTCTTGGTTACTGCACTGCTCCTACTTGCTGTCATATTATGTTTCAAGTTTCAAGTCCTTGCGTTTTTTTTTTCATGAGTTTTGCTCCCAACAAAACTTTATAAAAAAAATTAAAAGGAGATAATCAAAAGCCAGTTTTGGTAGAGTTATGGTTCTCGGTCACTGCACTATTCCTAATTGTCATCTACTTAAATATGAAGTTTCTAGTCAATACCCAGTGTAGTTTTAAAGTATAAAGTATATACGCAATTCTCTGTACATAAATTCAGTGTAAAATTAAATAAAGGGAGATAAATAAAAAAAATAGGCCAGATAGAGTTATAGTCCTTAGTCAATGCACTTTTTCTAGCTTCTTTCTATTCACATGTGAAGTTTCAAGTCAATACCTTATTTAGTTTTCAATTAATGACCAATGTCAAAGTTGCCGACAAACTAACAACCAAACCAACCAACAAACAAACAGTGCAAAAACAATATGCCCCCAGCATCGGATACCCACGGCTGCTTATTACATCTGTATGGAGTAACAGAATGAGAGCTCGTGGGTTTCCGATGCTTTATGAACAATGTCTCCAATCACATATACATGGGGAATAAAAAGTCAAGGTCACACTCCAGATCAATATCATGGTTCTAAATAAGCCATAAGTTATTATGGCTATGAACACTATATATATCCAAGTTTGATGAATATTGCTTAAGAATTGAATATATTTAAGGACTGAACGGCATTTTTTATTCATCAGTGTGTGAACTGCATAAAAAAGATGACAACAAGGAAATGTGCACTGACAAAGAATCGTAACTCTACCAAGTCTGTTTTTTATTATCTCCTTTTATGTATTTATTTATTTTTTTTTTTTTTTTTTGGGGGGGGGGGGAGCAAAACTCATTAACAAAAGAAGGTAAGGACTTGATATAGCAAGTAGGAGCAGTACATTAACTAAGAACCATAACTCTGCCTGGTCCATTTTTTTAATTATCTCCCTGTATTTATTTTAAAACAGGATATTGACTGATGTTCAGGTCAAAAATAAAAACAAATATTTATTAACATATGAAAAGTAATCCTCCATATTTGTGTGTATATTTAGCTGAAATTTTGTATATGGTACTTTTAAAGCCATTATTTTGTCCAAATAAGGACAATACTCCTGTTTGACAAATGAAACTCTTCTAATGATACCAATGAAACAAGACTTCACCTGGCTTAGAAAGTTTGGGGGCTGGATATATTAAGTAAAGCTACAAATAGTATGATAAATTGTGTATTGTTTTCTTTGTTGGTTAAACTTTGGTTCCTGCCAAACTGGGACAATCACTCGGACTAACTGCAAGTCAACTTCTTGACCTGGAACATTCTATGTGCCAAACACACCTTTTAACAGGACATCACAGTCCTGCTTTTGTAGTAACTCCAGTATATATAACAACTAGGGGCATTATCTATACAGCATTCTTCTCCCAAGCTGGGATATATGCCCATTCCAATGGGACCAGGCAAATTTTTTATGCTGTAGTTTTCACCAAGCAAATGGGATAAAATCATAAAAAAGTCCCAATGTAGCAGTAATGGGAAGTTTATTTCTGATCAACTGCTGTAGCAGAAAACATTGACCAAAGCTGAGATTCAAATAGAAATAAAATTCATAATCTGACATACAAACTGCAATGACTACATCATCAGTTTCTGACAGCCGTGGTTTTGTGTGCAGAGCAAGTGTAACAACAGTCAACATGGGACAACAACATGCTGCACACTGTAACCATGCTTGAATTGACATTAAAACACACACACTTAAGACACATGTCCGAGAGACGAATGTCCAGTATTTATGGTACATTTCTGTTCATCCTGTTAACCCTTTACCATTCAGAGATGCCGTTTTTCACAAGGTAAGACCATTATCAGCCAGATCATACTGAACACAATCTTCAGTATTATCTTTTCATATTTAATATACTTTGGAATAGCAATCAATTTAAAACCTGACCAGCCTGTGAGTAACTTGCAGGTTTATCAGATTTCAAACTGGTAGCATAGGTCATTTCCTGGTAGCTCTCAGTAAAGGGTCGACACAAGAGACAGCCTACATCACATGGCCATTATAGTGGCAAACATAAAAATAATTACTGTATCTTAGAGATAAAATTTACAAGTACACCTGCTCTTCAAACACTGAATGCATGGCTGAATGTCAATTTTATTTTTTAACTCTCAGTGAAACCAGCATATACAATACACATCAAGCCTTCAAATTCTGTCAGAATTACCAATTGTTGCCATCATTACAAATACTGTTCATCTTGTCATATAAGAGTACACAACGGATTTCAAAAAGTTAGCACTATAGTTAAATATCTGACACACTAGAGGAAAAAAATGTCTCATAGGTGCATTTATTTTGTTTTCATTTTATACCACCTTGTAACAGTCTGACTAGAGAGTTTGTTTCTTGTCTAAGTTTTGCATACAACAGATTTGAAAGCCTGACATCCATAAGGTTTCAACTCTGTTACAGATGAGAAGTGGGAAAACTGACTGATAAAACTGTCAAAATTACCAAAGACAACTATACAGATATTTGACAGGATGTTATGGAATATTGCAGTCATTCGTAAATTAAATTCAACAAATATGTGTAACTCAACACACTGGCACCTTTGTCATTACAACTGTGAAACCTGGCATATCAAAGATAACAATTCTATGATAAACATAATTGCTAAATTTTACTGAGTTTACAATTTGTTCCAGTTTGACATGAAATACTAAGACATACAGAGCTTTGAAAAGTATTTGTACTTCAACATCTGTTCCTACTGTGAAAATGTAATGGTAAAGGACTTTGATCAATAGGTTTCTGCTCTCAGTCAGTCACTTTGTACGGCCGATGTGTAGAAAAGGTGATGCAAAACCTTAATTAAAGCGCATGGAGTCATGCTGTTGCTTACGAAAGTGACCTTGAAAACCCCACAAAAATCAATAAAAAAACAAGCCATCTCATTACACTCAATTGTAGTTACTGGAATTTGATTCTGTTCAGTTCTGAAACCATTATCTTTATTCTGAATAACAACTAAATGCTGCACCTAACCTGAACAAATAATAATAACTAAGAAAACAATATAGCTGCAGTCTATGACCCATAACAGGTTTTAGCTAGCAATTTTTTCCACTTGATTTAAGATATTCAGCATGACAAGATAGTCATAAGAATTAACCCTTTCCCTCATATAGACTCATTTTGACGCACTCAATAGGTACTACATAAAGCCTGATCTGCAGAAAACCACAGTTAACCCTTACCAAATTTAATTGTAAAATCCTCATTACCAGACCACTGAGGAGTTACTCGCAGGCTGATCTGGTTTTATGCTGTTCGCATAGGTCTTTTCATGGTATCCTCTATGAGGGAAAGGGTTAACATAGGTGAGCAAAGTGACAGACCGGTTGTGAGTGACCTGTTTGAACTGTTAACCAGATGGGATATGTTATTGACCTTTGATTTCCTCGACCCACGTCATACATGTTGTGGCAGCTGGAGAACAGATAGTTTTCAACACCTGTTCTTTGAAAAAATGAAAAAAATAAAGTGCTTAGTCCATCTTCTGATATGTTTTGATCATAGACATTACCTTCTTGGAAATAAAACATATGTCACAGACTATAGAGACAAGCTTTTAAATATTTTCAGTCAAACATAAAACATCTCTCCTAGATCATACTATGAATGTGGTAAGACAGAGTGTCAGACATAATTTTTGCAGTTTGACCTAGACTAAAGTGTAAACCTAAAACCTCCATCAGTTTGTAATTCCTACAGATTTACTGTTAACATGATTTTAACATCCCCCATCCAAAAGTAATTGGATTTGTATTGTCCATTTTGGTGACCAAAAAAGAAAAGTATTTACAAGTGAAGATAACCACTATTCTGTGTAAAAAGATGCAGTAAATTAATATCTGTGTTCAAGAGCTATATAGCGAGTGTGGTCAAGCAGTGGTAGATGGCACCAGTTACAGAGGCTTGACCTAGCAGATCATTACAATCAGAATATGTGAGGTCATTAAACTGGAAGCAATTCTCAACCTGAACAGGGTTCACAGTGTTACCTTCTCACCCACCATGTGTGACAAACAGCATGATGCCAGTCTGAGAGATTACTGGGCAGATATAAGTGTATTCCAGAGACTAGGGTGGCCGGTAAAGAGCTGCTGGTACCCCTTGTACATGGACCGACTCCTATCAGCAGGGCACCATGTACCTACAGTCCAATATAGGTAGAATGTACAGGATACAGATAGGTGTTAATTGCACATTTTAGCTCTTTCCAGCAGCGTGTTTGAGTGCCTTGTCATTAAGCATGAGCAAGTTATCTATAAATGAAGGCTACCGCACTTTTGAATCTGTAAATGTGTTGAAAAATAGTGGTATACTTTTTTTCCACAGTTATAATAATAAAGTTCTTTAATTAAAGAGAAAAAAAATCAGAACAGTATTAAATTTCAATTCTCTTTAATTAACTTTGATGGAAGGGAATAGTACAGCATGATTTCTGATATGAAGCAATAATCAAACATCCAATTAAGTTTATGAATCACAGCCTTGAAAAATCTCAGCTTCTTATCCCAAAGCAAATACTGAACCACTTCAAGATGCAGACTGCAGATTTCATTCTTAAGGGCATTGAAACCTACAGCTTGTCAACATTTCTGAAATACATGATACTGATAACAAGGTTTATAAAAGACAAGACAACAAGATTATAGGGAGCCCATCTGTAACAATGAGATTTAGACTGACATCAGAAGCGACAATGATTACTTTTCAAGTACAATATGATAAATGTTTCAGACAATGACTCAAGTGACAAGATGTCAGATGGGAGGTGTATCACAGTCTCAGGGAAGCCTACAAGAACCAGGGGCAGTAACTCATGCCATGCTACAGTCAAGAGCAGACAAATCTGTCAATCATTTAGCACCCCCCTCTCCCCAAAGAAATAAAAGAAGAAATGAAAGGCATAGAAGCAAAGAGAAAAGAAACACTCATTTAACATTTCTATTTCCTTCAGATTACATCTTGTTTTCTTTTTGAATGATGCTAGTCAGGCTTATACTGGTGCAGCATGGCATGGCCTTCCAAAGGTTCATCTTCAAATTGATTTCACTACACCAAGAGACAAATTCAACAGGAACTTAAAAGGAAACAAAACAACAGCCAAGTAAATATCATGAACATGAACCTTATAAATTAATTACATGACTCTTTTTCTCCTCCACACTATCATGTGATAACTTGCTTGCTCATCAGATACAGAACAAGGGCCTCAATTCACTCAAATTTGTATAAAAAAATCTTCATAAGCATAAATTTACATATGTTAAGAGGTATTTTTCTTGTGATTTTTCTTTACAAAAATTGTTCAGTTTGTATAATGCAATGAAATGGGCCAACTTTTACCATGTTTTATTGTGAAAAAAAAACCCACTATAATAGACACTTTTTAGAACAACAGACTTGTGGCTAAGATCAAATTTGGTCATACAAATTTTTGTGAAATGGGCCCAAGTTTTATCACTCCTGTTGTGTTCCAGAAGCAATAGTTTGTGAATAGCGTTAGCTCAAAGCTTTTTGTATTTTTTTCCCATAAAAATTGCAATTGTAAAAGCAATGTCCCAAGAGTGCTATAACCTGTTTGAAACTGAAGAGTTTTGATCAACTACAGCTACTTTTATTATGCATGGAAACTTTAACATGATGAATGACTACTGAACAGTTTCATTTTCCACTTCAAAGTAGAAAGTATCAGAAAGTATTTTTTTTTCAAATCAAAATTTGTTTCCCCTTCTTTTTCTACTTTTCTTAAACTTTGTAAATTATTGTATGTATACAAAAAAAAACACCTTATGAATAATGAAAATATAATTGGTTCAACTTTATACTTAATTATCTATTATTATAAATGACCTCATCTCATTATTGTGTTCAATTTATTTCAATAAGACACATTAAAAGATTTTTAATTTGAGAAAAAATAAAAGACTGAATCAATGAAATGGCAATCAAAAACTACCTTTATACTTGCTAAGCAATACCGTTAATGGAAGAAATGATTTTGCACCAAATATTTAAACATAAATATACAGTAAAATATGGTCATAAAATCCGAATTAACAAATTGTATACAGTACTGTACAGGACAGCTTAATGTCTAGGCATAAATTAAGTATATTGCAAAAAACAAAATAAAAAATATCATGAAAAAAAAATAAACACACACACTTTTAATCTACCCTAACCTATGACAAAACTTTTAATAACTTAATATTTCACAGCATGAATTTGTACAAATCTTCAGGTACAAGCATCATATATACCTATCATGGTAACATTCAAACTGGCCTCTAGCATACATCTTACCAAAATCATCTATACAAGTCTACATGATCAGATTACTACTTTGTAAAACTTCATACCATCATGAACCATACTTTTACATGTCATACTCATGTCAAACAATATAAACAGTAGGTTTCTGCAATGATTGTGGCAATAAATAGATGACAAGATGAAAGAAAAGCTGTCCCTTTTAACTTTTGTAATTTTTACAATGACTTGAAACATGAAAAATGTGTTGTGATGAAATTCTCCCATGTGAGTTTAAAAAAAGAAGCTTGTCCAAGTTGATATCTTGCCTAGCCCGACTCTATATACAGGATGATAAATACAAGTTATCCTCCCTAGTATAAACAATTATTACTTTGCAATGACTAATAAAAATGGCACAATTCTGTGTTCGGGATGCCCTATTATTCATGGACTACACTAACAACTATGCTTGAAAGAATTCCTAAGCTGGTGTTAGAGTTTTACTGTAAACATGATCTGTGAGGTTTCCAGTGTATTTTGGGGGCCCCTTCCTGCTATGATACATGTAATAACCGCAATGATTAAAGCTTATACTTGTCACAGTGGATCCTTTCTTGATTTCCGCCCAAGATCTGTTAATAATTGACCACTAATTTCAGACCATTAAGAAAGCCAGATCAGACAGAGAGCCACTCAGATTGGTCTGATTGTGATATTGTAACAAAGGTCTTCTAATCATTTTTATAATGGTGGTGAAGACTTGAATAACAGAAATTGATGTGACGTTCTAATGACACAGTCCCCTTTCACCGGGTCAAATTGGATTATTTGTCATTTGTAGAAAGGTAATAGCCAAACATGTTACCTGGAATAGTCAATATATATGTACCCTGCTGATAGAAAAGAACAACTGAGTAAGATGGGGTTTATTTAGACACAGACAGATATGATGCATTTCACAGAGGGATTCAATTTTTTTTTTAATAAAATGTGTAAATAATAACATCCTTAAAAGGATATTTTTCAATAATTCACTGTTGACATAAACTTCTTATACAGAATTTGAGAAAAAACAACAAACTTTTTTTTGTAATTTGGCAAAATTGAACAATTAAAAGACTTGACGTTACAGTCACTGTTGGTATTTCATGAAACTGTAATTAAAGGGTGTCAGGTTTATGGGAAAACAGTGTGTAACATCAGAAAATCTGATACAAAATACTGATCACAAGCTATCCACTAATGAGTTTTTAAAGACCAAGCAACAGGTGATACCCATATATATATAAACTGCTGAAGTAGAAATGAGAAATCAGATGAGCTCAATTTCGAACCTCTTTTCCCCCTCCTTTTTTCCCCCCACATCAATATTTGAAACAGCTATTCAAAATACTGTGTATCAAGAAATGTATCAAGACTATATTTTATGTATCAAGAGACTATGTATTATCCTCTTTCTTTTGTTTCTTCTGAGAGAAAGGTGACAAAACTTGATCAATAAACCCTTTTATCACAGCCTGTCATTATCTACTGGCATCAATGTTACTGAACTGACAGATTTGGTGAAATGAAAGATTTATCACTGATGATTTGCAACATGATTAAATCAGTATCCAGGCTTCAGTATATCTACTTCATATACCAAGGCAAAAGTCCATATACATGTATTACATATTTCAACATTTAAACATCTTTTTAACAGCTTTTGCATAGACAATACTGAAATCTTTCATTCAAAATGGACAATATTTTCTTCATAATTTTAAGACATGTTTGCCCAATAACATTTAATTTTATTTATAAAAAAAATACAATCAAAGATAAGAATACATGAAACTTGCTGACATCTTTAACAGGATTGGTTTTCATCAGTTATAAAATACAAGACATCAACAGGTAGAATTTAGACAATATACTCAAAGGTGAGAACACACAAATGTCATATTTAAATTTCTGATACATACTAAAGGGAGTAAGTGGATTTCATTAGATTTGGGGATATGAATAGCCAAGGATTCAAGTCCTTAGCAACTTTTCCTACATGATCTCAATCTAATCCTTTAATTTTCAAACAAGGCATTTATCCCAAAGAAAGACCAGGAGCAGTTTTTGTTGTAATGTGTGTTCTTCTCTATCAGGGTAGTTAACTGAACTTATCTGAATCAGCCTGCAAACCATATGGTTTTATACTGGGTCATTTTCTCAAAAACTTTCACTTGATAAAAATAAAGTCAAAGAGCTCTATATAAAATTGAATATGGATTACTGGTAAATCTGAACAGTGATGGAGACTGACACGAGATAACAAGTCTCTGTGACCATGAATCTTAAGCTACAAGCTTTTATTGAATAAAACAAAGATCAAATTCATACAAATATATCAACCAGAAGTTCAAAATAAACTTGGATTAATTATGAGTACTAGAGCATCCTACATTTTACAATACATGGAGGATTCTGGACTTGTGACCAATGAGATAACCCAGACCCAGACATGCTAGAAAAAAGAAAACACCACACACACTGTCTTGTCAACCTGACAAGACCAGATGAGGCAGAACCTGAACCCAAGGCTTCCATCTGTCTGGCTTTTCTATTATCTCTACAAAAACCTGGTGTGTGAATAAGAAAAAAACAGCAAAAAAAAAAAACGATGTCTAGACAAGATATTTTACAATTTACTTATCTCCATATTTATTCCCTTATGTTGCAAGAATGGAAAGGTTAGAAGTGGAATTTTTGTTGCTTTTTAGGATATGGATATACAATGTTACCTATTCCACATTTCTGTCAAAGGTTGTAACAAAAAGAAGGAAAGTTGTGGCTTGTTCAAATCTTCTATCCTCATCACAGTTGTACAGCTGGTAAATAAATATGGGAGTGTTCCTTTAAACACATGTTGTGGCATGATACACTGTTGTACTCCAAGTAAATCATTTTAAATATTTCCTAATATGGTAATGGCCTTCATGACATCATCATGACTTCATCTTGATTTTCAAATGACACATGATTATGATCCTTACAAACAAGAATGAATTTACAAATAATGTTGGTTCTTTTTAACATATTTTCCTTTAGTTGTAATCAGATATGATAGCAAAGCTCCTGTAATTATAGTTATCACCTCTTATGATACCTCACAAGTTACATGTTCTCTCACAGAAAGACAAACTACCCAAGTCACTGCACAACATAAAAACAAACACTACAGTTTATCTGTCAAAATGGATAGAAAATATGGTAAAATAATCTAAAGCAATTATAATACATTTTGAACAGCTACTGTTGAGAAAAACATCATAATAATAAATTGTAGAAAGCACCTTATTTGACTCTTTGGAATATCTCACACATTTCAATTAAATAGGCTATACCATTTAAAACGCACCATTCCGCAAGGTAAACAAATACGACCATGGATTCACTCTATTTGTTCATGATATGTTTTGATTAAGTAACAACAAAAGATATATCTCTCGACTACTTCACAGTTTTACATGAATGATCATGGCTCCAGACTAGAATGGTACTGTTTTAAATAGTTTAGTGATAGGAAAAACACATTCTGTACAAAGTCCACCATTCATTGGTTATAGATAGAACATATAGGCCATAATAACATTAGAACACATCACACAACGAGGGAAACTTCCACGTTAACATCACATATTTACTTTTTAAAAATGTACTTAACTTTCAATCAAACCTTCAACCAAATCAGTATATTTATTTATTTGCTTTTTTTTTTCTTATTGTAATTTGTAAAGTAAGCATAACAATGCAATACATTATACCTAATAGAATCAGTCACCAACAAGAATAAAAATACCAAGTTATACAGTATTTTAAAGGGATAAGAAAGCAACTTAAGGCATTGTATAACAAGGATTTGAGTTTTAAGACAAAATTTTCCATTTCACACATGTAATTATAGCATTATCTACCTACAAGAAATTTTAAGATGATGTATTCCAGATGTAGAAAAACTTGTCTTGTTTCAAACTTTGCAATAGAATAGTTGATACAGAATTCACATATCAAGGAGTTTGCCTGCAGGTATAAACACAACATTAGCATAATGTTTTGGAAAAGCTTGCCAAACATCTACATTTTCAATGATTTATTCTTCACTGAACAGGTCTGAATCAAAAGATTGGTATTCTTCTTCCAGAGTAAGTGCAATTTAGATTTTTCTAAAACTTTATTCCCTTAAAGTTGGTAAATGAAGATTGATCATCTATTTCCAAATATTTTAGCCCACACATCTGATGACCCAGCAGTGTCAAGTCATTCAACCACTGACCCAGCAAGTCTGTACAGTGCACAAATGACCTAGTTACCTTGGCTTCGTGTCTATTTCAGACAGAATCTCACGTCTGGATTGCTTTCAAGTCAGTCTATATAAGCTCCTCTTTCAAATATTATAATGGGAATACAGCTAGACAGATCATGCCGACATATGGTCAGATTCTTTTAAATCACATGTTTACAGCTGTTCCCTTTGTACATATAATTATGAAGCCTTTTTTATTTTGTTCAGAATGAAGTTGTACTGTAGTTACTATCAAACAAGAACAACTTCCTACAGCTGGAAAACATGATTTTAATATTATGCTTTTAGTCTACCAGTCTTAAAACCAGCATTGTTAGAAAAACAGACCAAATCATAAAAAGTTGCTTTTAAAGAGTATTAAGCAAAATGGATTCCTTCCCCTGCTGGAAGGCTGAGCAGTGCAGGAATCCCCTATATATAAGCGATGTCACAAACTGTACATCAACACGTCTTTTGGTCCTTACATTACACAGCACCACAAATTATACCACAAAGTTTTTACAGCACCAAATTGGTTCCAGTACTTTGCGTCTCTATTTTTGCAACAGTATGTCCAATATCTCCGTCTCAAATATTCTAGACTAGTTGTAAGTTTTTCAAGTATACAAAAATGGTCCAGCACATCACATATCACACAATTCATGAATGGTCACATGATCACCTATTTTTTTGTATAATGGTCACATGACTACAGAAATCCAACATTTACAACCAAATATTTAACATCTGAAAAAAGATATTGGACTTTTTAAACACTTAGTTGTGCACTTTTCTTTTCATTATTTATTTTTTATGAGAGAAAAATATTTATAGAAAAAAAGTATGAATCACTTTGAGTGGTCATGTGACCAAACAAAAATCTGTCATGTGCAACTTGATCTGTTAAGTATAACACAAAGGTAAAAAACAGCATCTCTAACCATTAATGTATGATAATTATCATCATTTGGTCATCACACAAAAAGGCAGTTGAAGGAGAGAATAAACAACACCTATCATAATTTGCATATGAATATTCTAGACAAAAAAAATCACACCATGTTTTTTCCAGAATTATTTACATGTTAACCTAGCAGTAGATGAAGTGCAAGTTATGCAAATGGGCAAATGTATTTCTAATGTTTGAACCCAATTAATTCCTCAAGACATTAACAGCAAGCTTACAAGTGTTACAGCCTATGTATACATGAGCATCTCTTGTTGATGTCCGGTGAAACTATGAACTCTTCACTGATGACGAATACTTTAAAAACCTGCTTCTTGTCAGTGAACAATGTTGCATGTTTGACTTGAGAGTTGTTGTTGTTTTTCTTTAAATAAACCAACAATGCACTCACTTCTAATGTGAATCCTAACTAGGAAGGCTTTGATGTGTTTAACACACTGGTGAGTTGGATTTGTTTATGTACACATGTTGCCCCACAGTAACGACTCTTTTCCCGCATACAAGTGCCTCTGTACCATTATTTTGAATAAAATTGTAAAACAATTTAAGAAGATTAAGCTTAAACCAGTGTCATCTCTAACAAGACATAAAGCATAAAGCAATCATCATTAACAAGTCCTTTTTTTCTCTAACTTATCACTATCACTCTCGTGACTTTATACAAAAGTTTGATTTTTATAGCACATAGCATAAATATTCCACAATTAAAAAGTAAAAACAGTGTTTCTCTAAAATACAAGCATCGCCTGTCGGAGATTTGTCACATCAGACAGACAGTCAACAATGAGATCCCACTGTCCCCACGACAACCATGTGACAATAAAAATAATTTAATTGCGCTAAACTAATCTAAGAATTCTAGTCAAGTATTTTGTCTATATCATGGACAAATCAAAAACAAATAATCTGTGCATAAAACAAAGTTTCTCATTAACAACAACAATCAAATAAAAAGTGTTGACTTCCAAACCCAGTAATGAAAAGAAACAAAAATCTCTCTACCAATAAATTACACACATATTCCTATGAATGTCTAAGTAATAAATAAGTAAAATAAATACTTGCACTCAAAGCTTACACAAATATATATAGTAGATGCGAATATGTACAGTTCCCATTTATTCTAAATCAACTCATCCGGCATGTGATCTAAGGAGTTTGTAATCACAAAGGTCATGACTTTCTGTAGTAATTCCCACCCTTTTCAATAGGTCACAATTTCTGTAGTTACCCCTAAAAAGGTCCCTTCCAAAGACAAAGGCTTTTAGTATAGCACTGCTTTGATTTCGCTGGTGATTTTTAATTTTTAATCAAGCTGTGGTTTGCAGGTTCTTAAAATTTGTAAGGCAGGACAATTATTTATTCCTATGGGGCTAAACAAATCACAGATGATAGAAAATGTCCTTTACAAAAGTTGCTTCACAAAAGATCAGGACTTTCTTCCAAATTGTAATGACCTTCTTCTGTAATGACCTCCCAAGGTTTAAACTTTTTGTTATCTCACAAAATCTCTCACCTTCCTCATATTTACCCTGTCAGCTCACAATTTCTTTTACTTCTAATAAAACCTTTAAAGACTTCCTTTACTTCCCATTATAAGTATACAAAATGTCTTGAATCCCTCATTATTTATTTCCAACCCCACTTATGCAGTTAGATCAACAAAAGTCCAGAAACAACAATACAGACAAACATTCCAAGACCATAAGTAAGTAGCATTTAGTTGTCTGTGTAGCTCTGGTGCATTTATGTTACTTCATTTTACATCCTGAAGCAGTTCTGGTCTGGAGAAAATTGATCATCCACCATCCCTCCATGGTAAATGTCTCAAAATGTAACATTCCCTATATCCAAGGGGAGGTTTTGGAAAAGATTCAGACTTTTTATTAGAACTCAGACTGGATTGTTATTGGATTTTCTTTTTCTTGCCTCAAAAATGACACATATATCAATTGATAATAGTTCTTCAAAGATTGCAAATACTTTTATCTTTTGTGTTACAAAATAAGATGTTTGAGCATATTAATATGCCCTGTCTTGAAAATTAAATACAATATATCAAATTGTTAGATTTTACCTGGAGTTTTAACATTTTTGGGAAGCAGAATGTAAACAGGACTTAAAATTGAAAGATTAATGACTGTGCAAAATAGCAACATTTTACTTCAGAAAACCAGATTAAACTGTGAAATAAAAATGAGAAAAATATCTTTACTAATAAAATACTACAAAATATCGCAGAACAATATAGTTGCTGAATTAATCACAAATGCATCCTACGTTTATTCACAACTAATGGATCTTGAACTGACAGAAGAAAATTTAGCATTGCTTTAAAAAGTTCTTTACCTCATTGGAATTAAAAAAAAGAAGAAGAGAGTAATCCATATTTTCCATCTAACCCCTGTCTATCACATTTTATCACATTTTTATCGAGACACTTGTTAAATTTCAAGCCCCATGAGACAAATTAGATCTTGCAGTGTCTGATGACAAGTTTTTTGAGTCATTTTGATGGAAGAGGCTGATTATCGGAATGTCTAGACACCGTGTGATAAAACCCTGCTCCTGAGATCACGTGCCAGGATCAAACACCATATGGAGCGGCTTCATCAGGCCTCTGTCGACCAGGAACGCATTGCGCATGACAGTTTTGCAATAGATTTCTATCAGCTTGAACTTTCCAGTAAAAACAGGTCTTCATTTATGTATTTTACACAGAAAAACATCTTAGAAATTGAAAATAAAAGCACACTTAAATAGTATTGTGATAGATATACAAATAATTCCTTTCTTCATTGATTTTTTTAAAAAAAACAATTCAAAGTGCAGTTTTAAATTCACAATTACAGTACTAAAAAAAAATGTTTTTCACTTTCATTACTTTAGTGCAGCTTCAACCTCATACAGTGAAACCAGTTATTTCCACTGACTGCTATTGTGCATTCTCTGATGTAAGCTTTCAGGATGGTGAGATATGTCAACCTGTGTACTGAGAATGTTTCAATGAGACCGTACCCTCACATATGTCAGTATAGCACTTTTAAGCATAATAAGCACATGGTTTAAATGTTATAAAACATCATCTGCTTTAAGTCTTGAGACCACTGTCAGCCCCGCTACTGGAAAGAATCCACAAATCCATCTCAGCCAATGGAACAAACCATTGTTGGAATATGGCAGGCAGAGGGTCATCTTGGAATAGAATATCAGATGAAAGATGAATCATGAAATAAATAGCTCAATGTTGTATGTTACTGGACTGATGGGTTGGAAAAATCTCCTCTACATAAAAAACTCAACAATTCTCTGGCAATGATATAAATACTAACAAGATGATGACACAATGTTTGGTGTTTAAATAAGCTAATAATTAGCATTATGTAAAACGGCACATGTAAAAATTGGAATAAAATTCACGGGATTTGTGACCTTGACTGGATATCCAGATGTCTATCTATCTCAAATTTCTTGTTAATCCAGTACATATTTTCCCATGCCCTTCCTTTTTGTTCAAGCCACCTGACACAACTGGTAGGAAAGTCTATAAATTCACCGCCAACCTGGTCACATGAACACACACTTATCACCTGGGCAACCATAACTATGGCAGCAGATCAAATGTTTCTGCATAGAGGTCATGTGCAAAGCTTATTTGACCTTTTAAGCTGCCCAACATTCGGCGGTGTTCAACACCAAGCTCTCTAAGACTAGAAATGCTCATGAGTAGGCGTGGGAAGAGTCCACTTTCCTCCGGGTGGGTCTCCGTCACCTGGCTCTGCAGCGCTTGTATCAGCAACTCCTGCAGCTTGCTTACCTTCTCACGGTTCTTAAGGCCTTGCCGATCTGCAACACACATTGATTAACCTGTATATACATTCATATTTTCATATCATAATTCCTCAATACGTAAAACCAATGAAATTTCAAATCTGAACTCTGACACTTTTTCATCTTTAAATATTGTTGAATTAAGAAAGGGACAAAGTATGAACATTATACAACAGCAGCAATGATAAATTGCTGGAAGGTAATCTTCTGACATTTTTCATATGGCAAAAGAATATTGATAATCATCCAGTAGTAATTACATTCATATAATAATGTTATTTTAAGCATCACAACGTCAGTGCACTCTGAACTGTACATATCCCATAACTACTGAAGATTAATAAATCAAGATCTACTAAGAGATTAAGAGGTTGACTGCTAGTGTTCCAAAGGAGTTGATTACAGCTGGGGTGAAATCTTTGACCATCCTAGCTAATGCAAAATGCTTGCTCTATCTATGAACAACCAAAGAACATTAGTATAGGTTGTAAAAAATAGTCTCTATTCTAAGTAAAGTGCAAACTAAACTGAAAGTTAACTAACCTAGTGAGATGAGAACAAGAGCACTTAAAAGTTAACTAACCTGAAGTTGAGATGAGAACAAGAGTGCTTAAAAGTTAACTAACCTGTTGAGATGAGAACAAGAGAACTGAAAAGTTAACTAACCTGTTGAGATAAGAACAAGAGCACTGAAAAGTTAACTAACCTGGTGAGATGAGAAAAAGAGCATTTAAAAGTTAACTAACCTGGTGAGATGAGAACAAGAGCACTGAAAAGTTAACTAACCTGTTGAGATGAGAACAAGAGCACTGAAAAGTTAACTAACCTGTTGAGATGAGAACAAGAGCACTGAAAAGTTAACTAACCTGGTGAGATGAGAACAAGAGCACTGAAAAGTTAACTAACCTGTTGAGATGACAACAAGAGCACTGAAAAGTTAACTTACCTGGTGAGATGAAAAAAAGAGCAATGTGAAGTTAACTAACCTGGTGAGATGAGAACAAGAGCACTTAAAAGTTAACTAACCTGGTGAGATAAGAACAAGAGCACTGAAAAGGGCTTTCTCTGGATCCTCAAGCTTGAATGTATTGAATCGGACACACAAGTTGAACATCAGTTCTACGAAGTGTTCTCCAAGAGGGAAGCCATACTTCATGTCCTCTCTCTTCACTAGTGTGTTATGGCCTTCAAGGAATATTGTGTTGGATTCAGCATCTATGAACTGAGCATGCACCACACACGCCACCTGTAGGATAAAGTGTTTGTTTCTGTACCTTTATCGGTATAAATTTTATTTCAGACATAGAAACCATGACTGAAATAAAAGTAACAGGGGAAATAACTCTTTTGATTTTCCTTTTCTACTTCAGCTGAGTTATCCCTCTTGGACTTCACTACTAGTGATTTTGTTTGGTTTATCAATATTTGGCTGTTGTTTTAATGGCATAATAACCTCATATATGACAGATTCAGCATGTTCTCCCAATAAACTCTGCAGATAAGGGTAATAAACTTAATGAAAATAATGGTATACCTCAAAGCATCCCCCTTTTATAAGACTAATTTGATCTTCTTGATCAAGATTTGTGAAGCCGGGGATTTTCTTGGCAAAGTTGATCACATCTTGGATGGTTTTGTTCAGCAGTCGTTGAAAAGCATTCCAGCAGACTTCACCAGTTTTCAGAGGCCGTCCATCCAAACCCTAGGCAGAGATTCAAGAAACATATCAAAAGAGCTGCTATAAATAGTGATTGTTTAGATAAAAGGGACTTGAAAAATGTCTAGCTTTGGGCTAAGACTTAGTTTGCGGCAAACCTAAAAGAAACTTGGTAACCATTCTACTAATAAATGATTGATGTCACCACTATCATCATCATCATCATCATCATCATCATCATCATCATCATCATCATTTTTTCCTAATCATCCATTACTAACCATTATCATACAACAAGGCTTTGCTATTTAAAATGCTGCAAATCAAATTAAAGTTAGCGTTTTATGATTTTACTTCTTCTGACTTGTCACATGTGTTCAAATTTTTACTCTTTCCTACTGGTAACAGTTTAAAGCATGGAAACATAATTCAATAATTTCCTTTGACAGGTTTTAAAAAAGACGAGTCTGTCTTAGACTACCTCTGTCACTTTCCTTAAAGCATCAAGACTGTCTAGGCCTTAACGCTGCAGCCATTTAGGGAATGAAGAGAAGATAAAAACAGGTTTCTTTTTAAACAATTACATAATACTTGACATTTACATATTTCTATATTTGACAAAAGTCAGGCCACAATGACATCATTTCAACTACCTGTCCATATAAATGCATACTGTACAGACCTCCGCCTCAACAAATACAAAACCTTGCATATAACCATTTATGGTTTGAGATTTACAGGTAAGTGCCTTGTACACTGATTCAGACAGCATCTCCTTCCTCTCAGCTGTGCAGAATGCAACTGTAATGCTTCAAAGAAACCACAGAGCATCCTTGTGTTACTATGACACCAACGGCTAAAAGCAAGCCATATAAAACCACTTTATCAACCAGATCTATGTCGGGAATCAAAAACTTTACCTCAATACAGAATTAATTGTTATCTAAATCAGAAGTGATGCATCCACTCCTGGCGGTTAAGTACTTTAAAAACTGGTCTAGTCATTAATCAAGCAGTTATCTGATCATAATAAACAGGACAAGTACTGAATGACTTAGACTATGGGGTTGGAAATACCATGTCTTAAATTGCAATATTAATATTTACTGATATTGTCATTGTAAAAAAAAAGAAGAAAAAACAAGTAACTGGTGTTGCACGAAACACATGAGTCCCCTACCAGTGAGGTGCATAATTTTTCTGTTACCATAGCAACCAGAATTTTGCCATCTATTCAGAAACCAAATTTCATTATATTATCTTAAATGATTTTTAAGTTATCGCAGGTTCCAGATTTCCAGACAGACGGAGGGCAAACCTATAGTCCCCTCCGGTGTAAACACTGGAAAGGGACTATGAAGGAATGTCAGTAACTGTT
>CM037786.1:45068741-45118741 GCA_021229015.1 Solen grandis | reverse complement strand
AGATTTGACCTGGTGACCTAGTTTTTGACCCCACATGACCCAATTTCGAACTCATCCGAGATATCATGTAGACAAACATCCCTACCAAATCTAATGAAGATTGGGCCAAAACTGTGGCCTCTAGAGTGTTCACAAGGTTTTTCTAAGATATGACCTGGTGACCTAGTTTTTGACCCCACATGACCCATTTTCAAACTCATCCAAGATATATTTTTTAGACAAACATCCTGAACAAATCTAATGAAGATTGGGTCAAAACTGTGGCCTTTAGAGTGTTCACAAGGTTTTTCTAAGATTTGAGCTGGTGACCTAGTTTTTGACCCCAAGTGACCCATTTTCGAACTCAACCAAGATACTATGTAGTCAAACACCCAGACCAATTTCCATGAAGATTAGGCCAAAACTGTGGGCTCTAGAGTGTTCACAAAGTTTTTCTAAGATTTGACCTGGTGACCTAGTTTTTGACCTCACATGACCCAATTTCAAACTCATCCAAGATATCATGTAGACAAACATCCTGACCAAGTTTCATAAAGAGTGGGCCAAAACTGTGGCCTCTAGAATGTTCACAAGCAATTGTTGACGACGGAAGACGCACGTCACACGACCGACAAAAAGCGGTCACAAATGCTCACCCTGAGCACAAGTGCTCAGGTGAGCTAAAAAAACAACAACAAATCAACAAAAGAAGAACAATAGGTTTTCGCACTGAGAGATGCGCAAACCTAATAATAAACAAGAGGGCCAAGATGGCCCTGTGTCGCTCACCTGATTAAGATGGCTGTGTTAGGCAAAATGACAAAAAATCTGGCATCTAAAGTGTTTTTCTAACATTTGACTAAGTGGCCTACATTTTGATCCTACCTGAATTTACCTGGTGACCTAGTTTTTGACCCCACATGACCCAATTTTGAACTCATCTGAGATATCATGTAGACAAACATCCTGACCAAGTTTCATGAAGATTGGGCCAAAACTGTGGCCTCTTGAGTGTTCACAAGGTTTTTTCCTAAAATTTGACCTGGTGACCTAGTTTTTGACCCCACATGACCCAATTTTGAACTCATCCGAGATATCATGTAGACAAACATCCTGACCAAGTTTCATGAAGATTGGGCCAAAACTGTGGCCTCTAGAGTGTTCACAAGGTTTTTCTAAAATTTGACCTGGTGACCTAGTTTTTGACCCCACATGACCCAATTTCGAACTCATCCGAGATATTATGTAGACAAACATCCTGACCAAGTTTCATGAAGATTGGGCCAAAACTGTGGCCTCTAGAGTGTTCACAAGGTTTTTCTAAAATTTGACCTGGTGACCTAGTTTTTGACCCCACATGACCCAATTTCGAACTCATCCGAGATATATGTAGACAAACATCCTGACCAAGTTTCATGAAGATTGGGCCAAAACTGTGGCCTCTAGAGTGTTCACAAGGTTTTCTAAATTATGACCTAGTGACCTAGTTTTTGACCCCATGTGACCCAATTTCGAACTCATCCGAGTACATGTAGACAAACATCCTGACCAAGTTTCATGAAGATTGGGTCAAAACTGTGGCCTCTAGAGTGTTCACAAGCATATTTTGACGACAGGAACGACCGGACGCGCACGTGACGACACGACGGACAAAAGGCGATCACAAAAGCTCACCCGAGCACAAGTGCTCAGGTGAGCTAAAAATCAAACTCCAAAGTGGCAAAAACACTGCGGTGGTCACTGTAATATGTTGGAACTACATCAACATCTTTCACATTAAATGAGTAAGGATAAAAATGGTCAATTATTGACCCACTGTATGAGTAGGATTTGTGGTGCACTGATATAAGTTTTTTGTTGATAACATAGAAAACAAGAGGGCCAAGATGGCCCTGTGTCGCTTACCTGATTAAGATGGCCGTGTTAGGCATGATGACAAAAAATCTGGCATCTAAAGTGTTTTTCTAACATTTTACTAAGTGGCCTACATTTTGATCCTACCTGAATTTGCACTCAACTGGGAATTCATGCAGCCATCACTCATATCAAGTTTAATGAAAACTGGGGGAAAAATGTAGGCCTCTAGTGTGTTCACAAGATTTTTCTAAAATTTGCCCTGGTGACCTACTTTTTGACCCTATGTTGCCCAGTTTTGAATTCATCCGAGATTTGATGTAAACAAACATTCTGACCAAGTTACATTAAGGTTAGTCTAAAACTGTAATCTCTAAAGTGTTCACAAGATTTTTCTAAGATTTGACCTGGTGACCTAAATGTTAACCCTAAGTGACACAATTTTAAACTCATCCAAGAAATCATGTAGACAAACATCCTGACCAAATTTCATGAAGATTGGGCCAAAACTGTGGCCTCTAGAGTGTTCACAAGTTTTTTCTAAAATTTGACCTGGTGACCTAGTTTTTGACCCCACATGACCCAATTTCGAACTCATCCGAGATATCATGTAGACAAACATCCTGACCAAGTTTCATGAAGATTGGGCCAAAACTGTGGCCTATAGAGTGTTCACAAGCAATTGTTGACGACGGACGACTGACGACGCACGACGGACTAAAGGCAATCACAAAAGCTCACCCGAGCACAAGTGCTCAGGTGAGCTAAAAAGCTTAAACGCAAAGGTAAACCTTAAGCAAAACAATTAATTTTACCATGTTCATCCAACCATGAAATATAGGTCACAGCCATAAATCTGCATAAATATTAAATAGATCATATCATATCATATATAATGTATTAGTTTCATAAAGATGTAAAGTCATCTTCTTAGAAAAAAAAGCTTTAATACAAAGGTAAACCTGAGGTGTGACGGATGGACACACTGATGCACAGACAGACAAACAGATTGAAAATCTATATGCTCCGCAAAGGAGTTGGCAGGGCATAAAAACTTACCATAAAATTCCATGTATTGTGCATATTTTTGTAACTTATATTTTGTTTCTGAAAGAGGGAGTGTGCACAATACAAGAGAACTCAATATTTTCCTATTTTCCCAAACTTTACCCCACTCACTAGGAAGCCGTATTGTTAAGAGTCTATTGGTATATTTCATGTGCAAAATTGATATTAAAGCTTGATTGTATGTACTTGTCTGTAAAATGTTGTCTTTTTGTGATTTCTATCATGGTTTTGTACAATAAATGCTTACAAAATCATTGTTCTCTTTTTCATATTGGTGTTTACATTTTCTTACACTTCAGTCAGAAATCCCATATTGTACTATGCTTTACATAATAACTAATTGACGACATACAAACAAATGCGATGTTTGCATCATCATTACTGTGACTGCACATAAATCATGAATAAACAGTATTTTATTAATTTCAATTCAATTCTATGACAAGTTAGACAAGTTAGTTTCGTATTGGACAGAGCTGTTTGGTTTATGATAATTGTGTACTTCAAATACCCTCTGTTAAGAGACTCACGAAAAACAAACAATAAGGTGTCTGTAGTTTCAGATTATTACTCAAACTATCAGCTTTAACTAGGTAACAATGCAAATACATGTGGATACTAAAGGTGTGAAAATAATCGCTGCATGACATCTGACTTGCGGAAGCAGTAGAACATTTCCACCTGTAGTGCAATTGAACATCCTCAAAACAACCGTGAGTCAACAAGATGGCTGCCTCCTTGTTGTACCAAAGGGATATGTGCATAATATACTACTCAAAGTTTGCTAGGCACCATCTGATATTTTCCCGTAGCGTTGCATGCTTAGACAAACGACTTTAAAGGCATGCTACCTTAAATTTTACATTAAAGGAATACGCTCGGCTGAAATGAAAATTTAACCATCAATAAACCTTTTAGTGTAGATCACTTTGACATGACTTTCATTTTTATACACGCTATATTTGTGAAGATATAGCTGTTTAAAGTTTGTGATTTTGATCGGCTATGGCCGCCGCCCCCTTTGTTCATGTTTACCTTTCTGTGACGTCACAAATACCCATTGAACCATATCCCGATCGATGAGTGCGATTAATAGGGGTTGTGATAAAAGCATTAAAGGAATACGCTCGGCTGATTACAACTAGGTTTCAATTGAAAGATATTGATGTAAAAAAAACAATTAAATATCTCATTTCATTGAATCATTCGTAATAAGAAAGAAATTGTAAGTTAAAGACGTCTATTTAAACCAATTTGCTCCGCGATATTTTTTATTTTTATAATACATCTTTGTCATTTTTACCGTGAAATGCTTGCAACTGCGGTTATTGAAAAGTTGTGTGGTATTAAACTGATTGGATATGAAATCACTGGCAAGCCTTTGTAACAGAATAAGCGTCATATAAAATCGCACCTCAGGGCCATAAAACACGGCCATAAAACGAAGCGTGCGACAGAGTCACCATGTCAACAGACAATTGATGTTAACTGTGTTATGATGCCATCCAATATGGAAAATGTATGTTGCAAATCGAGTGACTTGGTTGTTGGAAATTTAGATGAACTTACGTGCATTACGAACCATACGGACTTTCACACCTTAGTTCTGAATGATTCTGTTTTAGAAGTTGCATTCATTACCGTTCTGGCATACAAAGGTCATAGGACGAGGGCTCCAGACTCTCTCACTCACGAGAAAGAAAACAATAAAATGATCATAGTTTAATCTTTTAATAATATATTTTCATCATATTCAAATAATAAACATTTTTCAAACAATTTCTCCACAACACACGTAATTCCCTTCTATATTTCAATGTATGTACGCAACCGGAAGTGTGTCTGTGCTGTCACGATTGTTGAAAAAAAGTCTCACGAGACCACGAGACGTAAACAATGTCTGCGCCCATGTCTCGGAGCAAATTGGTGTAAATAGACGTCTTTAACTTGCAATTTCTTTCTTATTACGATTGATTCAATGAAATGAGTAATTAAATTGGTTTATTTACATCAATATCTTTCAATTAAAACCTAGTTGTTATCAGCCGAGCGTATTCCTTTAAAACAAATCTTGCTTTTATGCAGAAGTATTGTTTATGTACCAAACTTACTACCAGTTACAAGAAATAAGCCTTTCAGATCCTAAGTACTGGGAATTAATCATAATTAGAAAGTGCGAATTTTGAGAAAACACCTTAAAATTTAAAGTCAGCTAAATTCAGAACTTTGATCTTCAAATATTTCTGTTTTCTAAATGGAATACTTTTAAGGATATTTGTGACGATGTTGGCCTGTTCATGGTCATTTTTTTCTTTATTGATCACAAGATTTAACTTCCATTTATAAAATGCATTTTTGCAAAAAAACACACTTTTGTGAATTTTTCAAATAATGACAGGAATTGGCTAAATCGTTGTAACTCATTTTTGAGTCTCTTTTCTATCATTTTGACAAAAACTATGCGTAAAATTGATTGTCAGCTAACGCTTTCCTTTCAGGTACATAGCATTACATTCAGCATGTGTTTTCATGTGACTCTATGGGAAAATAGCGGGTGGTGCTTAGCAAACTTTGAGAAGTATAGATGGGAAATACTTTTTTTCTAAGGTTTTGAGCCTCAAACTCGAGCTGTGCACTATACATGGATACGCACAATACATGGCGTTTTACAGTAAGAAGTTTACATATTGAGACAGTCAGGTTAACTAATCGACCAACAGTCTGATTCCAGTAAACCCCATTAACACTTATTTGAAGATATAAATACTAGCTGACATCCACAAAAGGCTTCATTCTTTAACTGATCAAGAATATTTAAGCAGTTATTGTTAATTTTAATAAGCTTATCATTTATGAACAAGAGGGCCATAATGGCCCTAGATCGCTCACCAGAGTACATCATTTACAAGGTAAATCTTATTTAAAAAGATTCGAGTCATTTGATTTTACCTAGTTTTTTCCAGCAACAACCAAATTCAAGTTTCAGATGAAAAAAAAAATCTTAATTTAGTCAATCATCTGGAGGCTTCAATTTTAAAGGAATCAAAATGCTTACGCAATTATGGTTTGAAACCTTGAGGTAATCATTGGTACAAAACAATAATTAATTCTGTTCATTAGTTCCAGCTTTATAAGAGAAGAATTTTTCAAATTTTCTATAATATATAGGAAAACTAGCTGACCCCCTAGGAGCCTTATTTTTTCAAGGGATCATTTTTATTTTAGCAAATATGGTAGACATTCATGAGATGACCATTTCTGTCAAATAAAATCAAATTCTGACCATTGGTTTTACAGAAGAATTTTGAAATTTTCTATAAAGAGTATAATTATAAGGAAACTAGCTGATCCCTAGGGGCCTCATTTTTCAAGGGATCATCTTTATTTTACAATTATGGTATCCATGAGATGACCATTTGTGCTAAATAAAATTAAATTCTGACCATTGGCTTCATAGAAGAAAAATTTGAACTAGAAATGTGTCCAGAGGACAAAGATGCCCCCACCCATCACATTTTCCAAACAAAGGCCAACACCCAGATGCACAAGTCATGTCCTGAGTAATATATCCATGAAGTTGAAAGTCTGTAGCACAAACACCTTCATAGTAACCTGTGTCACAGTTATGGGATGGACGGACAAAGGCAAACCTATATGCCTCACTTTTGGTGGGGGGCATAAAAATGCATTGGCAAATAACGAAGAGAGCACAGCAATAATTTTTTCTAACAAATTTATTAGAAAATAACATATCTTTTTATATTCTACAATAACAACAACCAAAGCAGCACAAGGCAAGTGCACAAACTTGCCAAATTGGGCACAATGTCATCGGTGAAAATACCCAGGTGCACAAGTTCATGTCCTGAATAATATATTCATGTTTCAAGTCTGAAGTGCAAATACTTTCTGAGTTACGTGGGTCACAAGCAAAAAAATTCCATATTTTACAACAAGAGGCCCATAGGGCCACAAATCGCTCACCTGAGTACCACTGCTCTATATGCAACCTAGTATACATGTATCATACTGATATACATGTTTCTCAGGAACTTGACAGTTTTTCTTACCCATTTTAGCAATAGTATGGAAAACAAGAGGGCCAAGATGGCCCTAAAGACGCTCACCTGAGGACATTTGTGCTGACCAAGTTTGAGGAAGATTGAATCAAAATTGTGGCCTCCATTGTGTAAACAAGGTTTTTCTAAGATTTGACCTACTGACCTACTTTTCAATCGCTTTTTAGGTCTATTAGATTAATGATCTTCGATAATTTGTTGAAATTTCTGAGGAGAATCGTATACCTACCAAACTGAAACCGGAAATGGAGGGCTGAATAGTTTCCTAATATTTCATTGGTTAATAATATTATAACCTAAATCGACCGAATGTGTTTTTATTACCAACAATACGATTATCTGTACTTTCATATCTTTCTTAAAGAAAACCTTTATTCAAAATATACAATTGACACAATATATTCTCTTAGTCTTTTTATCATTTTATTTAATCGTAGATACTGATTTTAATATAAAACATATATCAAGTATGTAATTTAAAGTAAAAAGTGATTCAAGGGCCAAATTTTAACCATTATCTAGTCATAATCTCTCAAACTAGTAATATTGCAAAATATTTTTTTTATGATTGGTCTATATGAATTATGTGGGTACGGACCACTAGACAATATTTCACATCATATCTATAGATTAATCTCTAGGTCTTTTCCTATGTAACTCTATGTGAAACAAGTGACCCCTGGTGCGGGGTCATTTATCACCGCAAGGCTATGATTTGAACAACTGGTAATGAACATTAATGATGCTACATACCAAAAATCTAAGCTCTAGGCCTTTGGATTTAAGAAGAAATTTTTAAGATTTTCCTATTAATCTATGTAAAACAAGTGACCCCTTGCGGGGGCATTTATCACCATAGGGCTATGATTTGAACAATCTTGGTAATGAACAATTAGATGATGCTACATACCAAATATCTAAGCTCTAGGCCTTATGGATTTACAGAAGAAGATTTTTAAAGATTTTCCTATATAACTCTATGTAAAACAAGTGACCCCTAATGCGGGGGCATTTATCACCATAGGGCTATGATTTGTACAATCTTGGTAATGGCCCATAAGATGATGCTACATACCAAATATCTAAGCTCTAGGCCTTGCAGTTTTGCAGAAGAAGATTTTCAAAGTTTGAGTTTTTAAAATCTATTTTTAGCTCCTGTGACCTACTTTTTCAACCAATCTGAATAATTTGTATAACTTTGATAGAGGGCATCATAAGGATGATTCCTGTGAAGTTTGGTCAAAATCCCTTCAGCGGTTCAGGAGGAGATGTTCTTTAAAGCAAATTGTTGACGACGGACGGACGCACACACGCACGGACGACGGACGACGTACAAAAGGTGATCACAATAGCTCACCTGGAGCACTTCGTGCTCGGGTGAGCTAAAAACAGTGATCATGAGATTTCAGTGTGGTACTGCTGATTGAAAATGGACAAAAAGAGAGATGGTCCTTAACCTTTTCCCTCATAAAAACTCATTTTGACGCCCTTTTAAGGTACCACATAAATCCTGATTTGCAGAAAGCCCCACTTAAACCTTTCCAAATTTAATTGTAAAATCCTCATCCCCAGACCACTAAGGAGCAGCAAACAGCATAAAACCTGATCAGCCTGCGAGTAACAGTTGGACTTGCAGGCTGATTGGGTTTTATGCTACTCACATAGGTATTTTATAGATCTCTATGAGGAAAAGGGTTAATTATTATGAAATAATTTGCAATTTATTACAAAGTGTTTTTAATCATTCGTTTGTGGTTTTTAAGAGGTGTTTGGTAATCCCTGTGTACTGGAACACTGACATGAACCAAAGTAAAGGCAGACAATCTGCATATACAGTGAAACCTCGTTAGTCCGGACACTTTCGTTCCTGAGGAAATTTCCGGATTAATGAATTTTCCGTATTCATGAAACTGCCTATGTCTTTCTTCATTCTCTCTCTCTCTCCAGCCGTGTGTGTGTGTGTGTGTGTGTGTGTGAAATAATTATACCTTGTATTTGGTTGAAATTAAGATTTAATATGATACCCATCCCCTAAACAAGCATATTTAAATGTTAAAAAAATAAACGCCTATGGAAGGTGACTGGATAACTAAAAACAAACATATTCGTGAGTAATAAAACTTTGTTTTAATTAATTAAGCCGAAACAGTTGCAATGAAATTCATCATAATCACAACAAAAAAAATACGAAACCAATCAAAAGAACGCTTAGCTTTATTTGCTAATCTAACAGCTCATCTTTGCGGGTGTGAAAAATTATTACCTCTTTAATCATTATCTCAGGCCTCCTATTATAGCTTGCGGCTACAAATGTCCTTAATCATCCCCCTTGTCAGTGTAATTAGTGTGAAATGCTTGCGAATATGTGTGAACAATCAACAGGTAATGCGACAGTCATGCGCGACAAGTAATCCATCAGAATGATGTCTTAAAATAGATTGCGGGATTACCAACCTGAACTGGTGCCTGGATTATCGAATCAATTTTAACTTGGTTTTCCGGATCCGGAACGCGAATTTCCGTATTATCGAAGCATTTTTACGTTGCGGTGATCCGTTCCAAGAGAAAACCGTCCGGATTGCGAGGTTTCCGGAATAATGGAGCCCGGACTAACGAGGTTTCACTGTATTCACCCCCCCCCCCCCCACAATCACTTTAATGATGATGTTGATGCTGCTGCTGATTTAGGATAGTATGAATAACCCTTATATCTCTATCAGGTGGCTTTGTGTAAAACTAGCCTAGTATCTCATATACATAGTAGCAGGTAATGTAGTTTTGCACTAACTCAGTGGGGCAACACAGTCCAGAAAATGTGACCTCTGCCAGAAGGTCAGACTAAGCTATAGGAATGGTATTTGTGGTAATGTTATCTTCTCCACCTCTGCATATGTAGTGGAATCACCCAAATGACCTATCAGACTAGTGGACTATCTCATCTAAGGGTACAATTTATTTTTTTGTTTCTAGCTGGTTTTCTCTCTCTCTCTCTCTCTCTGTTAGACTTCTCTCTCTTTAATAAGTGGCCTTGTAATTTAATGTAACTTTTTTGCATTTTATTAAGCTACCTGGCGGACATGTTTATTAGAGATCGGAAAAATTTTAGCAACTTTGGTAGAGGTTGACCCAAGGAACATCTGTACCAATTTATTTTAAAATCTGGCCAGTAGTTTTGAAGAAGATGATTTTTAAAGTTTTCATTTTTTTTTTCTTTTTGTTTCCATGGCAACCAGAGTTCTACATGGATCAAGTTTATTTTAGCAACTTTTGTGAAGGTTGACCCAAGGATCATCCCTGCCAAGTTTAATCAAATTCTGTCCAGTGGTTTCAGAGAAGATGTTGTTTAAAGGTTTCTCTATATACATATAAGGCAAATAAGCCCCGCCCCTGGCGGCCATGTTTTTTTACGGATCGGAATAATTTTAGCAACTTTGGTAGAGGTTGACCCAAGGAACATCTGTACCAATTTATTTTAAAATCTGGCCAGTAGTTTTGAAGAAGATGATTTTTAAAGTTTTCATATTTTTTTTTCTTTTTGTTGCCATGGCAACCAGAGTTCTACATGGATCAAGTTTATTTTAGCAACTTTTGTGAAGATTGACCCAAGGATCATCCCTGCCAAGTTTAATCAAATTCTGTCCAGTGCTTTCAGAGAAGATGTTGTTTAAAGGTTTCTCTATATACATATAAGGCAAATAAGCCCCGCCCCTGGCGGCCATGTTTTTTTATGGATTGGAATAATTTTAGCAACTTTGGTAGAGGTTGACCCAAGGAACATCTGTACCAATTTATTTTAAAATCTGGCCAGTAGTTTTGAAGAAGATGATTTTTAAAGTTTTCATTTTTTATTTTTTTTTGTTGCCATGGCAACCAGAGTTCTACATGGATCAAGTTTATTTTAGCAACTTTTGTGAAGATTGACCCAAGGATCATCCCTGCCAAGTTTAATCAAATTCTGTCCAGTGCTTTCAGAGGAGATGTTGTTTAAAGGTTTCTCTATATACATATAAGGCAAATAAGCCCCGCCCCTGGCGGCCATGTTTTTTTACGGATTGGAATAATTTTAGCAACTTTGGTAGAGGTTGACCCAAGGAACATCTGTACAAATTTATTTTAAAATCTGGCCAGTAGTTTTGAAGAAGATGATTTTTAAAGTTTTCATATTTTTTTTTCTTTTTGTTGCCATGGCAACCAGAGTTCTACATGGATCAAGTTTATTTTAGCAACTTTTGTGAAGATTGACCCAAGGATCATCCCTGCCAAGTTTAATCAAATTCTGTCCAGTGCTTTCAGAGAAGATGTTGTTTAAAGGTTTCTCTATATACATATAAGGCAAATAAGCCCCGCCCCTGGCGGCCATGTTTTTTTATGGATTGGAATAATTTTAGCAACTTTGGTAGAGGTTGACCCAAGGAACATCTGTACCAATTTATTTTAAAATCTGGCCAGTAGTTTTGAAGAAGATGATTTTTAAAGTTTTCATTTTTTATTTTTTTTTGTTGCCATGGCAACCAGAGTTCTACATGGATCAAGTTTATTTTAGCAACTTTTGTGAAGATTGACCCAAGGATCATCCCTGCCAAGTTTAATCAAATTCTGTCCAGTGCTTTCAGAGGAGATGTTGTTTAAAGGTTTCTCTATATACATATAAGGCAAATAAGCCCCGCCCCTGGCGGCCATGTTTTTTTACGGATTGGAATAATTTTAGCAACTTTGGTAGAGGTTGACCCAAGGAACATCTGTACCAATTTATTTTAAAATCTGGCCAGTAGTTTTGAAGAAGATGATTTTTAAAGTTTTCATTTTTTTTTTCTTTTTGTTGCCATGGCAACCAGAGTTCTACATGGATCAAGTTTATTTTAGCAACTTTTGTGAAGATTGACCCAAGGATCATCCCTGCCAAGTTTAATCAAATTCTGTCCAGTGCTTTCAGAGGAGATGTTGTTTAAAGGTTTCTCTATATACATATAAGGCAAATAAGCCCCGCCCCTGGCGGCCATGTTTTTTTACGGATTGGAATAATTTTAGCAACTTTGGTAGAGGTTGACCCAAGGAACATCTGTACAAATTTATTTTAAAATCTGGCCAGTAGTTTTGAAGAAGATGATTTTTAAAGTTTTCATTTTTTATTTTTTTTTGTTGCCATGGCAACCAGAGTTCTACATGGATCAAGTTTATTTTAGCAACTTTTGTGAAGATTGACCCAAGGATCATCCCTGCCAAGTTTATTCAAATTCTGTCCAGTGGTTACAGAGGAGATGTTGTTTAAAGGTTTCTCTATATACATATAAGGCAAATAAGCCCCGCCCCTGGCGGCCATGTTTTTTAACGGATCGGAATAACTTTAGCAACTTTGGTAGAGGTTGACCCAAGGAACATCTGTACCAAATTATTTAGAAATCTGGCCAGTAGTTTTGAAGGAGATGATTTTTAAAGTTTTCAAATTATTTTTCTTTTTGTAGCCATTGCAACCAGAGTTCTTCATGGATCAACTTTATTTTAGCAACTTTTGTAGAGCCTCACCCAAGGAACATTCCTGCCAAGTTTCATTAAATTCTGTCCAGCGGTTTCAGAGGAGATGTCGTTTAAAGCAAATTGTTGACGACGCACGACGACGGACGACGGGGGAAGGGCGATCACAAAAGCTCACCTTGAGCATGTTGTGCTCAGGTGAGCTAAAAACAAAGGCCCATAACTCCGTCAACTTCAACGATGATTTAATAAAAATACCCAGGTGCATGAGTTCATGTCCTGAATAATATATTCATGAAGTTTCAAGTCTGTAGTACAAATACTTTCAAACTTAAATGCATCACAAGCATTAATCATATTTTTTTTTTAAAAACAAAGGCCCATTACTCTGTCAACTTTAACAAAATTAATAAAAAAAAAAAAATTATATTCTAACAATAACAACAACCAAAGTAGCACAAAGCAAGTGCACAAACATCTGGCAAATTGGGCATAATGTCAACGGTGATCAGATAAAAATACCCAGATGCACAAGTTCATGTCCTTAATAATATATCCATGACGTTTAAAGTCTGTAGTACAAATAATTTCGGAGGTATGCATGTCACAAAGTTTCAGGACGGACAGACAGACAAATGCAAATATATATGCAACCCCTATTTTTTTTTTTTTTTTTTTTTGGGGGGGGGGGGGGGGAAATATTCTATAGAGTATATAAGGAAATAAGGCAATCCCCTAGGGGCCTCATTTTTCAAGGGATCAACAGCATTTCTGCAATTATGGTAGACATTAATGAAGTGACTATTTCTGTTAAATGAAACAAGAGCCATGTTGACATGGCCATCCCCCGCCGAACGCTTGCTCTTTAGAAGATGTGTTGGACAATAGAATATTTCATTTTTAAAGGAAAATTTTTGGTAATGAAGACTGATGTTTAAAGTGATTATAGATATGAAACCCATGTGAAGACCTACTAATTCCCCTATTTTGAGGTCTACAGGTAAGTGTGATAAAAATTAAGCCTGGAAAATAACAAAGGGCAATAACCAAAACATTATGAAAGGTTGAGTTATCATTCTTGTGCACTGCACTCCTCCTCCATAAGATCTATCCACCTATGAAGTTTCGAGTTGATACCTCAAATATTTTCAGTTATGCTCAAAAATTAAGTCGAAAAATAACAAAGGGCAATAACTCAAAAATATGAAAGTAGAGTTATCTTTTGACTGCACTCCTCCTCAATGAGATCTATCCACCTATGAAGTATCAAGTTGATACCTCAAATTCTTTTAAACTTATGCTCCGGACAAAAAATAACAAAGGGCAATAACTCAAAAATTATGAAAGGTAGAGTTATCATTATTGTGCACTGCACTCTTCCTCAATGAGATCTATCCACCTATGAAGTATCAAGTTGATACCTCAAATTCTTTTAAACTTATGCTCCGGACAAAAAATAACAAAGGGCAATAACTCAAAAATTAGGAAAGGTAGAGTTATCATTCTTGTGCACTGCACTCCTCCTCAATGAGATCTATTCACCTATGAAGTATCAAGTTGATACCTCAAACATTTTTCGACTTAAGCTCTGGACAAAAATTAAGTCTGAAAAATAACAAAGGGCAATAACTCAAAAATTAGGAAAGGTAGAGTTATCATTCTTGTGCACTGCACTTCTCCTCAATGAGATCTATTCACCTATGAAGTATCAAGTTGATACCTCAAATACTTTTCGAGTTATGCTCTGGACAAAAATTAAGTCTGAAAAATAACAAAGGGCAATAACTCAAAAATTAGGAAAGGTAGAGTTATCATTTTGTGCACTGCACTCCTACTCAATCAGATCTATTCACCTATGAAGTATCAAGTTGATATCTCAAATACTTTTCGAGTTATCTTCCAGACAAAATGTCGGACGAACGGACGCACGTCCGCATGGATGGACGGACGGAGACTATTACTATATCCCCCGCCGAAAATTCTGACCATTAATTTCAGAGAAAAGATTTTTGAAATTTTTAAAGTAAAATTCTGTTGGTTGCCATGGCAACCAGAGTTCTGCATTGATCAAGTTTATTTTAGCAACTTTTGTTGAGGTTCACCAAATGAAGGATGATCCATGGACCATGACCATGGAGCTACAGATCTATATCTTGCATGTGACTCATGATGGTGAACATTTATGCCAATTTCAAAATCCATCAAGTTATGTGGGGGGGGGAGACATAATTGTCTATAGAGTATTTAGGGAAACTAGACCTCAAATTCAAGGGACCTTCATTTTAGCAATTACAGTAGAAAGTCATAAGGTGACCATTTGTACCAAATAAAAATATATTGTGAGCACTGGTTTAGGAAGATTGTGAAAGTTTTGTTTTTTGGTTTTTTTTTATGAAATTATGCTGGTTGCCAACCAGAGATCTACATGGATAAAGTTTTTTGAAAAAGGTCATCCAAGGACCAATTTGCCAATTTTCATCAATTTCTACCTTGTGGTTTCAGAAAAGATGTTTTTTAAAGCAAAATGTTGACAACTGACACATCACAATGATGGACACAGGGTGATCAGAATAGCTAACCTTGAGAACACTGTGCTCTGGTGAGCTAAAAACATGGAATGGGAATTGTCTGTGTGTCTCAAGACAAATACTCCTTGATGTGTGATACCAAACGTGTGTTACCTGATGATAGGACCCTGGAGACACCTCGAAGAACACAAAACTGTTTCTGACTGGGAGAATGGACTTCACCACTTCCACTGGCTGAATATTATCTGAAATAGAAACATAAGTGTAATAAAATTGTCAAAAATCACATCTGTGCTTGCCATTGAAACTTCCTATGAAGTTTGATTGAAATCCATCCAGTAGTTATTGAAACAAGAGGGCCATGATGGCCCTGAATCGCTCACCTGAGTACCATTGCTTCAACTGATGTCAAGGTTTTTAAACAGACAAGGATTCTGATATAACTTAATCTAAAACATTTTACCCCTGACAATACTACACACCAAATATCTAAGCAATGGGCTATATGGTTTCAGAGAAGACTTGGGCGCAGGGTCATTTATCACCGTAGGGCCAAGACTTTGAAAATCTTTGTAATGAACCATTAGATGCTACTACATACCAAAAATCTTAGCTCTAGGCCTTATTGATTCATAGAAGAAGATTTTTTTAAGATTTTCCTATTTAACTCTATGTAAAACAAGTGACCCCTGATGCGGGGTCATTTATCACCATAGGGCTATGATTTGTACAATCTTGGTAGTGGCCCATAAGATGATGCTTCATACCAAATTCTAAGCTCTAGGCCTTATGCATTCATGGAAGAAGATTTTTTAAGATTTTCCTATATAACTCTATGTAAAACAAGTGACCCCTGGTGCGGGGTCATTTATCACCATAGGGCTATGATTTGTACAATCTTGGTAGTGGCCCATAAGATGATGCTACATACCAAATATCTAAGCTCTAGGCCTTATGGATTCATAGAAGAAGATTTTTTAAGATTTTCCTATATAACTCTATGTAAAACAAGTGACCCCTGGTGCGGGGTCATTTATCACCATAGGGCTATGATTTGTACAATCTTGGTAGTGGCCCATAAGATGATGCTTCATACCAAATATCTAAGCTCTAGGCCTTATGGATTCATAGAAGAAGATTTTTTCAAGTTTTTCCTATATTAGCCTATGTGAAATCAAGTGACCCCTGGGGCGGGGCCAATTTTGACCCCAGGGTCATAATTTGTACAATCCTGGTAGAGAGTCATAAGATCATGCTACATACCAACAAGAGGGCCATGATGGCCCTGAATCGCTCACCTGAGTACCATTGCTTCAATTGATATCAAGGTTTTTAAACAGACAAGGATTCTGATATAACTTAATCTAAAACATTTTACCCCTGACAATACTACACACCAAATATCTAAGCAATGGGCCATATGGTTTCAGAGAAGACTTGAGCGCAGGGTCATTTATCACCGTAGGGCCAAGACTTTGAAAATCTTTGTAATGAACCATTAGATGCTACTACATACCAAAAATCTTAGCTCTAGGCCTTATTGATTCATAGAAGAAGATTTTTTAAGATTTTCCTATTTAACTCTATGTAAAACAAGTGACCCCTGGTGTGGGGTCATTTATCACCATTGGGCTATGATTTGTACAATCTTGGTAGTGGCCCATAAGATGATGCTACATACCAAATATCTAAGCTCTAGGCCTTATGGATTCATAGAAGAAGATTTTTTAAGATTTTCCTATATAACTGTGTAAAACAAGTGACCCCTGGTGCGGGGTCATTTATCACCATAGGGCTATGATTTGTACAATCTTGGTAGTGGCCCATAAGATGATGCTTCATACCAAATATCTAAGCTCTAGGCCTTATGCATTCATGGAAGAAGATTTTTTAAGATTTTCCTATATAACTCTATGTAAAACAAGTGACCCCTGGTGCGGGGTCATTTATCACCATTGGGCTATGATCTGTACAATCTTGGTAGTGGCCCATAAGATGATGCTTAATACCAAATATCTAAGCTCTAGGCCTTATGATTCATGAAGAAGATTTTTTAAGATTTTCCTATATAACTCTATGTAAAACAAGTGACCCCTGGTGCGGGGTCATTTATCACCATTGGGCTATGATTTGTACAATCTTGGTAGTGGCCCATAAGATGATGCTAAATACCAAATATCAAAGCTCTAGGCCTTATGCATTCATGGAAGAAGATTTTTTAAGATTTTCCTATATAACTCTATGTAAAACAAGTGACCCCTGGTGCGGGGTCATTTATCACCATAGGGCTATGATTTGTACAATCTTGGTAGTGGCCCATAAGATGATGCTACATACCAAAAATCAAAAAGCTAGGCCTTGTGGTTTCAGAGAAGAAGATTTTTTAAATTTTCATTTTTAAAATCTATTTTTAGCTCCTGTGACCTAATTATGCGATGGACCAGAACCATTTATACAACTTTAGTAGAGCTTCATCCAAGGAACATTCCTGCAAAATATTTTTCAAATTGGCCAAGCCGTTTAGGAGGAGATGTTGTTTGAAGCAATTGTTGACGCCGGACGCACGGACGGACGCACGGACGCACGGACGACGGACGCCGGACAAAAGGCGATCAGAAAAGCTCACCTTGAGCACGTTGTGCTCATGTGAGCTAAAAATCAAAAGGCTAGGCCTTGTGGTTTCAGAGAAGAAGATTTTTTAAATTTTCATTTTTAAAATCTATTTTTAGCTCCTGTGACCTAATTATGCGATGGACCAGAACCATTTATACAACTTTAGTAGAGCTTCATCCAAGGAACATTCCTGCAAAATATTTTTCAAATTGGCCAAGCCGTTTAGGAGGAGATGTTGTTTGAAGCAATTGTTGACGCCGCACGGACGCACGCACGCACGGACGACGGACGCCGGACAAAAGGCGATCAGAAAAGCTCACCTTGAGCACGTTGTGCTCATGTGAGCTAAAAATAGCATGAACAAAGAAAGCTTGAGGAAATTCATTAAAGGGCTTAACTCAGAGAAAATCATTCAATTGTAACAAATGTACAATATGCACATCTGTGCTTGCTAGTGAAGCTTCATATTTAGTTTGAGTTAGTAGTTATTGAGAAATACTGAGGACAAACAAGAGGGCTAAGATGGCCCTCTGTCGCTCACCCGAGTAAGATTGCTGTGTTAGGCATTATTACCAAAAATGTGGCATCTAAAGTGTTTGAAATGTTTTTCTAACATTTGACTAAGTGACCTAGATTTTGATCCTACCTAAATATGCACTCATCTGGGATTTCATGCAGTCATCATTCTTATCAAGTTTAATGAAGACTGGGACAAAAATGTAGCCTCTAGAGTGTTCAAAGGTTCCCCTTTGATCTTATCCGAGATTTGATGTAAACAAACATTCTGACTAAGTTACATGAAAGTTAGGCCAAAAATGTGGCTTCTAGAGTGGTCAAAAAGTTTTAATAAGATTTACCCAGGTGACCTACTTTTTGACCCCATGTGACCTTTTAAAGACTTGTAATGACCTAGCTCTTGACCCAACATAACCCAATATCAAACTCATACGACATATCATAAAGATAAACATCCTGACCAAATTTCACGAAGATTGGGCTAAAACGTTGGTCTCTAGAGTGTTCACAATGCTTTTCTCAGATTTGACCTTGTGACCTAGTTTTTGACCCCACATGACCCTATTTTGAACTCATCTAAGATATCATGTAAACAAACATTCTGACCAAATATTATGAAGATTGAGCTAAATCTATGTCCTCTAGAGTGTATACAGTCCAGTCACTACAGAACAAAGTAGCACTAGACTACACATTTACTTCATTCCATAGCATCTTTTCTTCATGAACATGTAATCGAGCTTGTTGTAACACCATATTCATACTATATACAAGTTAAATGTGGGATTTACGGATGTATTTGCTGTCAAGCTAACGAGTATTTGTTATATGTCCAGATGAGCTGCCCCTGATTAGCAGTAACAATCACCATGACGTGTTTCGATTGACTAAAGTTTTGACAGTCGTTAATTGGCACGAAGACTTCCCACAAAAACTTTACTAAAATAGAATTAGATATCCCATCATATTAGTCTATCACTTTCATAACTACTTTCCAAAGACTTTCCTTTGAAACTGAAATCAAATGTTAAGATCTTTAAATTCAAAAGAAATCAAAACAGCACGGGGAAAAGTTGGAGGCAACTGGACAATTAAAAAAATCTTATTACTACAACAATTGAATAAGCAAACACTTCGATAATTATACGAAAATTAGAGAAATTTAAAATGGGTAGACTTTTAATTGGCATGATATGACCATAGATTTTAATTTTTAATGTCAAAAAAAAGTTTTATAAAAAAAATCAGGATTACATTTCATAACAAAACTTTTTAAAAACATTAAATTGATTCAAGAGATATTATTTTCATCTATCAAATTAAACAAGAGGGCCAAGATGGCCCTTGGTCACTCACCTGAGAAAGATGATTGCTTAAGAAATAAAGATGCTCGAGTGTAAAAGTGAAATCTGGCTTTTGTTATGGTGAAATGGGCATAACTCCTAAATTTACAAGTCAATATCAGTTATAATTGAACCCGATTGTGAGATTATGGGCATAAACATTGTCTTAAAGTTTAAAAATGATTGTTAAAAAAATGAAGTTGGTAGAGAATAAACAAAGTGAAATCTTGCATTTTTTGTATCAAAAGGGACATAACTCCTGACCTAAATGACAGATCATAATCGAACTTAATCGAGACCTTATGGTCATAGCATTGTCATAAAGTTTGAAGATGATTGCTCAAAAGATGAAGATGCTAGAGTGTAAACAACGTGAAATCTGGCATTTTTTTATATTAAAAGGGGCTTAACTCCTGACCTAAGCAACTGATCTCAGTCATAATCAAACTCAATCGAGACATAATGGTCATAAGCATTGCCATAATTTTGAAGATGATTGCTCAAAAGATGAAGATGCTAGAGTGTAAACATGAAGATGCTAGAGTGTAAACAAAGTGAAATATGGCATTTTTTGAATATTAAAAGGGGCATAACTCATGACCTAATTGATGAATCTCAGCCATTATTGAACTAAATCGAGACCTTATGGTCCTAAGCATTGCCATAAAGTTTGACGAGGATTGCTCAAAAGATGAAGATGCTAGAGTGTAAACAACTTGAAATATGGCATTTTTTTAATATTAAAAGGGGCATAACTCCTGACGTAATGGTACGATATCAGCCATAATCGAACTTGGCTGTGATTTTATGGTTATAAACATTGATATAAAGTTTGAAGATAATTGCTCATGAAATGAAGATGCTAGAGTGCAAACAATGTGAAATCTGGCTTTTTTGAATTTTAAAAGGGGCATAACTCCTGACCTAATGTTCCGATATCAGCCATAATCGAACTTGGCCGAGATTTTATGGTTATAAACATTGTTTTAAAGTTTGAAGATAATTGCTCATAAAATGAAGATGCTAGAGTGCAAACGAACAAATTGTGGACGACGACGGACGACGGACATTCATCGATCCTAAAAGTTCATCCTGAGCACACATGCTCAGGTGAGCTAAAAAATGTATTGAATTTGATCAACATTGATATGAAATATTTATGAAAAGATCAAACTCAATAATGAGACCAACTCAATAATAAGACCACTTTCAGATGGACCCAATAGTGGTCTTATTATCGAGGTTTTACTGTATGGTTAAATAGTTATGTTTCTTGTGTACTGCACTTTTCCTGAAGGAGGACCTTTCATGTCAATATCTTAAATATTTCTTGAGAAATCAGTTACATTAAAGTTTTTGCAAATGACCAAGACAATCCAGTGATCACAAAAGCTGATCACTATAGGTCTACTTTTTCGATCATCTCAATAAAATAAATAACTAGAATAAAATAAATGTTAAAGATATTGTTATTCATTTTGAAGTCCAATTATTTCCCATGTGATAAAGGGGTATAACTATAAAAATACTGACCACTGAGTTATGTCACTTGTCCCCCTTAACAAGTATGCAATAATGAGCACAATATCTTTGATAGTTTTAAAAATATTCTATCATTAAGCCAAAAAAGGGGCTTAACTCCAAAAATATAGCTTTCAGAATATTGACCCTTGTCATGATTATTAAGTATTCCAAGTTTCATGTTGATACCTTTCATACTTTTCAAAATATTCCACTAAATAACCAATTTTGATCCAAATTCTAAGTTAACAAGAGGGCCATGATGGCACTGAATCGCTCACCTGAGAAACATTGCCCTCAATGCCAATTATTGTATTATGAGATATACTAAATGCATTATTTATGCAGAAGTACAGCAAGATCATCTAAATTCAACACAAAAACTGTACCTACCATCCAAACTTTGAAAGTTATAGCTCTATTGGTCTATATAAAACCAAGTGACTCATAGGGCGGGGTCAATTTTGAGACCAGGGCCATGATTTGAACAGACTTGGATGAGGTCCACAAGTAAACATCTTAAATCCAGGCTTTGAAAATTCTGAGAAGATCTTTTGAAAGTTTTCCTATACAAGTCTATGTAAAATCAAGTAACACCTAGGACAGGGCCTATTTTGATCCCAGGGCCATGATTTGATCAAAACTGGTAGATGTTCACTAGGCCATGTTACTCACCAAATATCTAAACTCTAGGCCTTGTGGTTTCTGATAAGAAATTTTTTCTAGTTTTTGCCAAAACAGGTCTATGTAAAATCAAGTGACCACTGGGGCAGGGCCAATTTTGACCCAAGGGCCATGGTTTGTTAAGGTCTACTAGCTATAATATCTAGGCAATGTTACACACCAAATATCTAAACTCCTGGGGCGGGACCAATTTCGACCCCAGGGTCATGATTTGCGCAAACTTGTTAATGGTCCATAAGACAATGCCACACACCAAATATCTAAGCTATAGGACTTGCAGTTTCAGAGAAGCTTCACCCAAGGATCATCCCTGCCAAATTTAATCAAATTCTGTCCAGCGGTTTCAGAGATGTCATTTAAAGATTTTCTGACAAGAAGGTTTTTCTAGATTTTCCTATATAAGCCTATGCAAAATAGAGTGACCCCTGTGGCGGGGCCAATTTTGACCCCAGGGCCATGATGTGAACAAAGTTGGTAGATGTCCACTGGGCCATATCACATACCAAATATCTAAACACCAGGCCTTTTAGTTCCTGACAAGAAGATTTTTCTAGATTTTTCCATATATGCCTATGCAAAGACCTATACAGTACAACACCGCTATATCGCGGACTGCTATTTCGCGTTGACCAATATGTCGCAGTTGATCTATGGACCCCAAAAATATATCCCATCATTTGCATAGGCTTACTGCAAAACTAATCTATCTCCTTCTGTATCTATATGTATTTAAAAGAGTTTTGCGGTCAGTATTTAACATGCTAGTGCACTGACACACGAAAGTGATAACAATTAAACACCCCAGGTGGTAAGCTATTGTGTTTGGGAGCAGTTAATGATTACGCAATCGAGTGTTAATGATCAGCAACAATGCAGGTTTGTCGGTATAATTATCCAACCATAGTAATCAGCATTTAATTGGTATGGACATTCAATACCAAGCAGATACTCGATAAAATACACAACATTGTCTAAAATCCACTGCATAAACCTTAATAATGGTATTTTTGTTTATTATGCTAGCGTGCATAATTTTACCATGGATTAAAAAGTCCCGGAAAATAGCCAATCTTTTTCACCAGAAGTAAACAATAAATGATAATTAGATCAGCATTACCTGGTAATTTGTTTCATTTAAACATTAACAAGGCGTATAATTTATTATAATGAGATATGCTGAAGAGTTACGTAACCACTTCACATCATCATACCGTACACACTACTCTCTGAATCTGAATCATCAGCAATTGCAGAACAAACAAAAAAACAGAAGAAAACCCAGAATCAATGATTATGGAATTATTTAAAATAACTAAATAACTCTATCAATAAAATAATGTTTATTGCTTTTCAAGAATTTATGACTATCACAAAGACAATAAAGCATTTTCAAAATAAATTAAACATATTAATTAAACTGAAAATATTTTCTTGCATTAGAAAAATGATACTTTTGTAAGAAAAAGTTATTTTTTTCTCTGTGATTTTTCCATATATTTTAGACAGCAAAATTCAGTAACCTGCCACAAGACAAAATATTTTTTCCTCTGTCTGTTACAGGAGTTTACTATCTCTATAGGTATTGAATAGGTCTTTGGCCTATGTAAATTCCAGGCCCTCTGGTTTCTGACAAGAATTTTATTCTAGATTTTCCTATGTAAGCCTATATAAAATGAAGTGACTGCTGGGGCAGGGCCAATTTTAATCCCAGGGCTATGATTTGAACAAACTTTGTAGATGTCTATAAGGCAATGTTACACACCAAATATCTAAACTCCAGGCCTTGTGGTTTCTGACAAGAAGATTTTTCTAGATTTTCCTATATAAGCTTATGTAAAATAAAGTGACCCCTGGGGTGGGGCCAATTTTGAACCCAGGGTCATGATTTGAACAAACTTGGTAGAGGTCCACCAAATATACACCAAATATCTAAGCTCTAGGCTCTGCAGTTTTAAAGAAGAAGATTTTTTAAAATTTATATTTAGCTCCTGTGACCTACTTTTTTAACCAATCAAAACAATTTGAACAATTTTTATAGAGGGGATCATAAGGATCAATCCTGTGAAATTTGGTCAAAATCCATTCAGTATAGGTTAGTGTTTTTTAGTAAGCATTAATGAAATTAAATCGGTCTGGCGCGGCACAGCCGCGCGACCGATTTAATGGAATTAATGCTTACTAAATAACACTAACCTACTTAGTGTTTGAAATTATGTTTTGCAACTTAACGCAGTCTCACATTCCAAATATAGTATTGATTTTTGTGACTCCGCCCTATCCACGTGTTCCCGGCGTGAATTACATCACGTGGCATGTAACATGTTACGTCAAAGGTCAATGCGTCGCTCTAGCTGTGTAATGACTTTTGAGACTCCGCCTGTTCCCCGCGTGACATGTAACATGATATGTCAAAGGTCAAGCGTTGCTCTAGCTGTGTAGAGCTACGCTCGGGGAGGCTGAAAAAATGAGCATTGAACCGGACCCCGACTTTGATCTCTTCGGCTAAAAAGTGTTGAAAGATATATATTATTATACTGTTTAGAAAGGTTCATTTATTTGCATCTATATATATGTTATTTTGTGTTTTGCAATTGGACATTATTATATTTTTCCGTTTTAGTAACCTTTGTTTGTTAGCCTTCTTTTCTTCTCTTCTCATTATTTATTGATATTTTTCAGTTAATTTTTTTAAATCTCTTCAATTCATATTATTACACATCTCATCTCGTAAAATGTATCAGTTTTTTTTTTCATTTACAACAATAGTGCTGTTATTTTCAAAAATTTATTCAGATATTTACTTAATTGCTTTGTCTAGTGATTAGTTTTATTTTGCCTATTCTATGTAAGCATGTGTAGACATTGATATTATACAAATACTTTCAAGGAGATGGCCGATACTAATGTTGTTAGAACTTATGGTCAGACCCTTTTGCTTTTTTTCTAAAATCTTCAATGTTGTATCATTATTATCTACGGCAATAAAATATGTCCAAACTAAACTAAGTGGGAGGGTAGAGTTCTTTTGTTATTTTGGATAAATCAGACTGCTGGTTCACTATTGATGTTGTGTTTTTCTTTTATTTCGATTTTCATGCGTCCCCATCAGAAAACCCTGTAACACATTACACACGCGTGATATTGGTAAACACATAAAGCTCCGCCTCTCGACACACCTTGCCGCACATGCGCACTGAAGGTGCTTGAAGCTGGTTTAAACTGATCAGCTGATTTAACGGAATAGTGTTTAGTGTCATATTTTTGCCGATTAGATGAATTAAATGGAGACAAAAATTTGAAAAATGGAATGATCTCATTGGGCAAAATATAATTTCAAACACTAAGCGGTTTAGGAAGAGATGCTGATTAAAGGAAATTGTTGATGCCCAACACACGGAAGATGGAAGCAGACAAATGGCGATCACAACAGCTCACTATGAGAATGTTGTGCTCAGTTGAGCTAAAAACTTGACTGCAACCAAAGTTACGTCCAGTTTTTTTTTCAGCGATTCACACTGGATGATGAAATACAATGTCAATTTCATGTCATCAGATCATTTTTCTCAATTCAAAATTGGCTGAACAAAAACGGAAATTTGATAGTGGAGACTTATGAAGATGAACAAACTGTTGACATTTGCCGTTTATTACTTTGTTAAGGTTGCCTTTTGACTATGAATCGTTAAACCATGTGTTAACTGAATTTAAGAATGATCATCTGTGCATAGACTTAAATTGTAGCATACATTTATACAAAGTTACAACCTTCATAATCAAGTGATGTCAGATTCCGTTCCTTATCATGTTTCAATATATTTATGCAGGAGAACAAAACTTTTTCTTCTTTATATTCATTAAATCATACATATCTTTGGTACTAATGATGATGCCAAAGTATTTGGCAATTCTGCAGTTCTAGTGCTAGTGGTGTCAAAGCCTTTGTGAAACTTGTAATAGATTTTGAGAATGTTGAAAGATCTGGCCATGACAAATATTTCATGGATCTACCAAAAAACAAGAGGGCCATGATGGCCCTGAATTACTCACCTGAGAAACATTGCCCTCAATGCCAATTATTGTATTACGAGTCATAGTGAATACATAATCTATGCAGAAGTACAACAAGATCATCTAAATTCAACACAAAAACTGTACCTGCCATCTAAACTTTGAAGGTCAGTGCTCTAATATGTCTATACAAGAGGGCCATGATGGCCCTGGATCGCTTACCTTAGTATACGGTTACCCAAGGAATATCAGTCTGTATTAAAACATTTAGAAATCTGGCCAGTAGTTTTGAAGGAGATGATCCCTGTAAAAGTTTATCAAATGCTGTCCAGCAGTTGCAAAGGAGATGTCATTTAAAGATTTCACTATATACATATAAGGCAAATTAGCCCCGCTCCTGGCAGCCATGTTTTTTTTACAGATCGGAATAATTTTAGCAACTTTTGTGAAGGTTCACACAAGGATCATCCCTACCAAATATAATCAAATTCTGTCCAGCGGTTTCTGAGGAGATGTTGTTTAAATATTTACTATATACATGTAAGGCAAATTAGCCCCCCCCCCCCACCCCCATGGCGGCCATGCCCTTCTCAAATAAGTGTGGAAAACGTGCGTTTAACGCGCGTTTTATGCGCGTTTTATCCGTGTAAAACGCTGCGGTATTGGCACCGCGTTTTAAGTGCGTTTTTTCTTACCGACTGCGTTTAAAGTGAAAAAAAAAAAAAAAAGTTGTTTTTTCTGTTCAGAAGTGCATTTTTTATCTGGAAAAATTCACTTTAAACGAACTTAAGTGTGTTTTTTCTGCGGTAAAAGTGTGTTTTTTCAGATAAAAATAACACATAAAACGCACTTAAGTTCGTTTTTACTGTGGTGAAAGTGTGTTTTTTTATCAGATAAAATACACTAAAAACGCACTTAGTGCGTTTTAACTGCGTTAAAAGTGTTTTTTAAAATACACATAAAACGCACTTAAGTTCGTTTTTACTGTGGTGAAAGTGTGTTTTTTATCAGATAAAATACACTATAAACGCACTTAAGTGCGTTTTAACTGCGTTAAAAGTATGTTTTCTGTCCTAATAAGTGCATCTTTTACTTCACTTATTTTCTGTGGTAAAAATATATTTTTTCTTTATCAGAAGCATATTTTTTCTGCCTTCAAAAGATGTTTTTGAGTCAGAAAAATAAAATTAATTTGCTTCAAAAACACACTTCTTTCAGCAAAAGAAGGCATTTATTTTGCAGAAAAAAACACATTTTTCAGCACAAAAATAGGTATTTAAAATGCAGAAAAGATGCACTTTGTAAAGAAAGAATTTTTTAATATCATGATGTTATTTCTTGTTTAAAGGTTTAAAAGTACATAAACAATTTACATGTATAATAATTCATTTTTATTTAACACATTTATACAGTTTTAAAGATCAACCATTTATTTGATGTACATAAAATGTGATTTATAATCATGGAAATCTGTTTTGAAACACATCATTTAATTCTTGAATGCAATTACTGTTTTATTTTCAAATAGAAGCTTTAATAAAAGGTAAAAAAAGGAAGGAAAAAACAGTCTTTGAAATAAAAAAAAAGATTATACAGAAAAAGGACTGAGAAGAAAAAAAGATATTGTGTCATTTTTTTAAAAATTTGTTCTGTTCACAAGAAGTGTAAAAAAAAACAAACACTAAAGGGAGACAATTAAAAAGTAACCCTGATTATCATTACACTACTGCAACTCACAATCTATTTTTAATCACTACTGCAACTCACAATCTATTTTTAATTTAATTTTCAAAATCATTACCTTGAATAGTTGGGAGTTATTTTGATATGAAATCAAGGGAAATAATACAAAATTGGACGAGGTACTGTAAAGTTAAGAAATTTAGTTTCTGCACTTTCACAGTTGCTGTCTTCTTATATATGAAATTCAAAGTCAAAGCCTTAGAATAGTTTTCAAGTATGTAGTAAAAAATTATTCTCTGGACTTAAATTCATTGTAATATCAAACTAGAGCTTAGCAGAGTGGCACAAATGCTTGTCTGTTTTACATGTCAACAAAAGAGGCCCATATTTGGGATTTCAAGTAAGAAGACCATAAGGTGTAAAGAGTAAAAAAGAAAAAAAAATTACACAGTGTAGAAGAAATGTAATTGCTTTGAACATACAATTTCAATAAAATTTCTAAGTTAAAAAGGGGCATAACTCCAAACATTTTGCTTTCAGAATAATGCCCCTTGTTTTACAATTGCACCTTGTCATGATTATCAAGCCTTCCAAGTTTTGTGTTGATAACAAAGTTTTCAAGACTTCCTACTTATTAAGCAATTCTGACCTAAATTCTTAGTTTAAAAGGGGCGTAACTCAGAAAATATAGCTTGCAGAATAATGCCCATTGGTTAAAAACTGCACCTTGTCATGATAATAAAGTATTCTAAGTTTCGTGTTGATACCTTTAAAAGTCTTTGAGAAATAAGTTTCATTAAAGTTTTTGCATGACAATGACAATGGCGAGATCATAATAGACTTTTTCTTTGAAACAGACATGCTAATTGAAAAATTGGTCTCGGTAAAAGTTACAGTTCCTGGTTTCTGCATTTCCCAATCTCACCATCTACTTATATTTCAAGTTTTGAAGTAGCCTTGGGTAGTCGATGCTCATATTGTACTGCTTCTGACAGTCAGTCCTGAAGGATAAGGAAAAGCTTACATTAGCTCAAAAGATAAGTAGTATATTTGTCTAACACATATAATATGATCAGGTTTCTTAAATTTCAACAAACAAAAATTCATTTGACAACAAGAAAATGTGTCTCTGCAACACTGATGCCACGCTTGCATAATGTTGGTCACAACATAGTATTTGCCTGTGTATTTAAAAGCTTATTATCTTGATGTACATTTTGTATCAAGTTTCATGATGATGTGAATTCATCTACATCGAAAAAAAAAAAAAAAGAAGCTTAAACACAAAGTTAAACCTGAAGCAGGAAAACTTATTTCACCATGTTCATTCAACTGTTTAATATATGTCACAGTCAAAAGCATTTGAAAATTAAATAGTTCATATCAAGATGTTCATTTGTAAAAATTTTCATGAAGATGTGATACCATCTTAAAAAAAAAAAAAGCAAAGGCAAACCTGAGGTGTGATGGACGGACACAGGACTTAAAATCTAAAGCCCCCCCCCCCCCCCACACACACACACCTGCATATGAGTTATAGGCATAAAAAAAATGGATAAAACCTAAGCATACACAGAAGCACACTATGGGACATTCTAGTTATTTATGTTGATGAAGTATGTATGCAACAAGCACTTACATAAAGTATGGACACTGTACAGATCTTCACTTCCAGTAACCTGACCTCTAGTAGATGATTGTTCATTTGTTGATGGATGATAGAATCTGTTGTAGTCAGCTTTCATCTGTTCAAAAATGGATCAAACAGACACATGCCACTAAAGTAACATGTCAAATCAAGTAATGTGCATGTATTTGCAAATATTGTTTGAATATTGTAATCAAGTCTATTTAATCAATCATACCCTTAGGGTAGTCAAAAGAATGTTACAAAATAATCTGGACTCAAATAGGTACACTTTATTAATATTTATGTACTACCTATGACTCAAGATCATGTATTCTCTTCTGCAACATACTGATCAATTACTAGCAGTAACACTAATGGTGTCTGCTTTCAGATGAATTCATTTGACAGTTTTTAATTATGGAAGAAGTAGCCAGCATTCAGAAAAGGAGAGATGGTGGACCAGTGACCTTAATTTAGTTTCATTCTAATACTTCAAACAATTTTCTAATAATGAGCTATGGTTATAGTGCTAGGAGACGCTGATGACCTTGACTATGATAGCGAGTCAAAGAGAAAAAGAAAACAAATACACAGATATTTAAATCTTGGAAAATTAAAATTCAAGGAATTTATGATGACCTCCTTGCTTTTTACCTCAAATAGCAGTGTACTAGTCTGTGACAGGGGTGCAGGTGTAATATGGCTTGTAACAAGGGCTGTAGTGATGAGGTTTTCGACAGGGGCTTCTGTGATGTGATCTGCAACAGGGGCTGCTGTGTCATGGTGTACCATTGTTACATGGTCTGTAGCAGGGGCGGCTGCTCTTACGTCATCTGTGATGTGGCAGCGGGACTCATGTTGTTTGAGAGGTCATTCCTTTTAAGTTATCTTACAGGACAGTTTATCTGAAATCAAGAAATAAACATAAAAAAACAAAACAGTCAATGATGGCTCATTATAGCTAGAAACTCGTCTTATAGGCAAGAGAATCAATGCACAATTGTTTTGTAAATGGATAAAAAACAACAACAAAAAAACACAACCCTCATGCAATGTCAAATAATCACCATTAGTCAATCATTTTCAGAAAATAATACTTAAGAACTAAAAGATTCGGTTGTATGTTTGTGAAATTCAAATTGTATGATTTGGACAATAAATGTCAGTCATCTATCACAATAGGTAGAAACATAATTTATAAGCTGACATAAAATTTCATCAGGTTGATTTGATTAACTTCAAAATAAAAGATGGAGTCATAATGAGGAATTACATATATACCTGCTTCAGAAGGCTATAAGCCAAGAGTCCAAGAGTGTACATGTTAAGCTGGACTTGCATCACTTGTTACACATCTGTCTTTAGGAATTCTGAAATAAAATTCACAAATTTGTAGCTTTTGTAAATCAAAAAAATGTCTGCAGTTTTGTTATTGTTTTTATCCTTAGTTATCGAGGCAAAGTATATATTTATGTATTATAAATATAAATGTGTATTGGACTTATGAAGCTGAAAACTATCAATGATGATCAAAGTATATACTTATGTATTACACATGTGTATTAGACTTCATTATGAAGCAGAATATGATCAATCTACGTAATAAATTACTTACTTACCGATCTTGTAAATGTTAGAGCTCTGTATAGTTTCCCTTGGAATTTGACTTCACAACGTAGGTTAATTGCTGATCTCTATTTTCTTTATACATATGACTGTAAACGTTTAAATTAATACAGCAAACACGTTGAGCAATCAACCATGATTTTGTTTATGTTTACATTTTACGGTTCATGGCGGGTTCACAGTTCAAATTGTAATGACGCACCTCGATCACGTGTTCAGTTTTATCCAATGGACTTTCTCGCTTTACATCAGTTATTTCTGTCTCAAGTTTGACTTACTGAAGAGTTATGATGAATTTTAATCCATTCTGATGCTTAATTTAAATTCAGATATATTTTAGCAAATTAAAACCCAACATGTTTCTCAAAAAATGACCATTAAAGACATTTATCATGACCAGGGGTCCAAACTTTTTTGTCACTTTTGCTAACTTACATTGTTTAGAACACCTGTGTAAAGGATAAATAAAATCGATCATAGCAGATCCAAAGTTTAAAACCAAATGTTTTCTAAATTTCTTAGTATATCACAATTTTAATTGAAGTTTCCAATTATTATATATATCTGAAAAAGATGATTGTTTTCATAAACACATACCAGGGTCCTACGGTAATTCTAATTCATATTGTCCATTTTCACTAATCAATTGTTTTTAGCAGCCATTTTTAAACAATGTGATGTCATAAGAGCCAATGAAATTGATCACATGACTGTGCAGACAGCGTGTCTGGAAGACAGGAAGTTGACAGTTCAGCCTGTGTAAACACACATGTTCTGTACTGTACACAAGCAAGCCAAAACAAAAAACAAAACAAAAAAGACTTTTAACTTGAAGAAACTCATTAGGGAAACTGTTGGTGAATTTATGATTAGACATTTATTTTATTAAGTATAAAGTATATAAGCCTGATTTGGTCTGCATTTTTAATGATTTGTGAGGTTTAATAGCATTTTTTAGGACATGTTAATTTTATTTTAAGAATAGATTGAGGTAAAGTATGATTCTAACAAGATCTGATACAAACACAAATTACTTTTAGCCTCCTGTTCTCTTTCTCTCTCATTTTTTTTTTCACTTTTTTTTTGGGGGGGGTGCATCTTGAACTTCCTGAACTACATTAATTGAGCCAATATGTGAAATCATCTAATCTGTTTTCTCTCTCTCTTTAAAAAACAGCTTATACAAATTTTATAGATATCAAGTATTGAACCTGTGACAGATATTTCTGGTTTTAAAGGTATATGCTCATATTGTAATCTATATAACTGTTTTACTTGGAAAATCTGAAAATATATAATTTCATAAATGTCCGATCTTCAAAAATAACTTCAAAAAATTCAGTACTGATTTTATAAGAACACTACCAGAAGGGAAGAATCAATTAGAAAGGTTCTTTATTATTTGGTCTTTATGAATTTTCATTCCGTTTAATATATATAAAAAAAAAAAAAAAAAAAAAATAAATTTTTTATAAAATAAATAAAAAAAATAAAAGAAATAAACTAAATAAAAGACTTTTTACAAAAAACACTTAAAACGATGAAAAAAAAAAAACGCACTTAAAATACACTTTTTCTGAAAAAGATACAGAAAAAACACACTTTTGTGAAAAAACGCAGGAAAAACACACTTAAACTGCGTTTAAAGTGCGTTTTAAGTGCGTTTTGGTAAAAAGTGTGTTTTTTTTTTGAGAAGGGTGTTTTTATATGGATCGGAATAAGTTTAGCAATCTTGATAGAGAATTACCCAAGGAACATCTGTGCCAAAATATTTTGAAATCTGGCCAATAGTTTTGAAGGAGATGATTTTTAAAGTTTTCACATTTTTTTTCTTTTTGTTGCCATGGTAACCAGAGTTCCACATGGATCAAGTTTATTTTAGCACCTTTTGTGGAGGTTCACCCAAGGAACATCCCTGCCAAGTTTTATCAAATTCTGCCCAGCGGTTTCAGAAGAGATGTCATTTAAAGGAAATTGTTGACGATGGACGATGCACAACACAAGATGGACGCAGGGCAATCACAAAAGCTCACCTTGAGCACTTTGTGCTCAGGGGAGCTAAAAAATCATCTGTTGTGACCTGGGCTTTAGCAATCATCAACTCATGCTTTTTACAGTATTGAGTAACAGTGTTTATCATGGATACAGGGAACATCTTTGTACAGTGCAGTAGACAGTCAGTATCTGAATGCCTTACACTGTCACTGTAATAGACCTACTCCAGAATTAAGAATATTAGGGTTTTTCCCATCTAATCCGGGGGTACAAACAAACTTTTACAGTTACAACTTTGTGGTGTTGCACTAATTCTATTGTGAACGGTAGTGCACTGTGAAGCTATAACAGTAAAAGTTTGTTTGTACCCCCGGATTAGATAGGAAAGACCCACATTTGCCAAGTTCCGGATAACATCTATTTAGTTACCATCCACACTGAACAGATCCAGTGCCCCTCCATCTGCCTGTGTCCAGCTGTCCACCAGGTAGTAGATATAGGCCAGTCTCCTCCCCTCTAGCTCATCATCATGGCACAGTAGAGTGTCTGTAATACATTGAACATCATCTGTCAGCAGCACACAGCAAACTCAGTGCCTTATACTTCCACAGTATAAAAATCAAAATTAACATAAAAAGGGCTAAGATGGCGCTGAATTGCTCCCCTGAGAAACACTGCCTTCATTGCTTATTATAGCAAAGTCATACTGAATACATAATCCATGCAGAAGTACAGCAAGATCATCAGAATTCAACACAAAACTGTACAGGTCTGCCATCCAAATTATAAAGGTCATAGCTCTAATAAGTCTATATAAAATAAAGTGATACCTGGGGTGGTGTCAATTTTGGCACCAGGGCCATGATTTGAACAGATATGGTTGAAGTCCACTAGTAAACATCTTAACTCCAGGCCTTGTAGTTTCTGACAAGAAGTTTTATTTAAAGAGTTTTCCTTTATAAATTTATGTGTTCCAATGTAAGTGAATGTAAAATCAAATGACCCCTGGGGCATGATTTGACAAACTTGGTAGAGGTCCACTAAGCTATGTTACATACTTTATATTTAAACTTCAGGCCTTCGGATTTTTTCTATATTTTCCTATATAAGGGTATGTAAAGGCATGTGACCCCTGGGATTGAACAAATTTTGATCCCAGGGCCATGAATTGAACAAACTTGGTAGAAGTTGAATAGACCATGTTGCAAACAAAATATCTCAACTGATCAAGGCCTTATGGTTTCTGACAAGGAGATTTTTCTAGTTTTTCCTATACAGGTCTATGTAAAATCATGTAATCCCTGAGCCAATTTTGACCCCAGGGTCATGATTTGCACAAACTTTGTAGAGGTCTTTAAGACAATGCAACACATCAAATATCTCAGCTCTAGGCCCTGCAGTTTTGCAGAAGAATATTTTGAAGAAGTGTACATTTTCAAATCTATTTTAAGCTCCTGTGACTTTCCACCAATCAAAAGAATTGTAAGAGGGACACATGGACTACAGACGCTTGACACAGGCCCATCCTAATAGCTCACCAGCACGTTGAGCTCAGGTCTGACAGCCAAAAAATGAGAGCTATAGCACTCACCAGAGCATTGGTTAAATCCTTTCTTGAAAAGTTAATATTCTGTATTCTATGAAAGATATTTGCTTCAAACTTCACATGCTTACTTAACAAGGTGAACAACTCTGACAAGTCACACAACTCTGTTTCAGAGTTATGCCCCTTTTAGACTTAAAATTTGGGATAAATTTTTTGCCCATATTGGATACTTTATCTCAGCAATCAGTCATGGGATTGACTTGAAACTTGAAAAGGTTGCATCATACCATCTTAACTCTTGACAAAATATATATATATATGATACAAAATGATGATACATGTCAGATTCTTTTTATCATAATATGACCTATACTGACAGTAAATTGCGATTATAACACCAAACAAACAAAAACATGAATGAATAGACTGTGAATGAATTATTATTTGTTTGTTTGTTGGGTTTAACATCCCACAGACAGTATTTCAGTAATTTTGAGACAATGCCTACTTGAGATTGATATACAGTCAAACTTGTTTTAAGCAGCCACCCAAGGGACGAGCCACAATTGGCTGCTTAAGACAAAATATGGCAACGGCCATTTTTGACAGAACATGTCGAATGTATGTAAGTATGTATGTATGTATGTATGTATGTGTTTATTTTTACCTTTTCATATGTATATTATACCTGTACACCAACACTCTCTTTCTTTCTCCCCCTTTCAATTTTTTATCTCTTTCTCTCTCTCTTTCTGAGTCTTATACCCATTTATTTATAATAAATGTATTGAAGTATGTCTGTATGTATGTATTTAAGTGTACTTTTTATATATTTATCTGTATACAATCTCTCTCTTTCTCTCTCTCTATCTCTCTCTCTCTGTGAACAAAATGAAAAAAAAGTTGCGTCGAGAAACCAGCGGTAACAGAGATCGTTCATCGTTGGGTGTTGATCCCCGAGATCTTTTTAACTCTGAATTCTCGCTCTCAAACTCTTCAAATAATTCCCATTTTCTTTTTGAGATATTTTGAGATATTCTGGATCTGAGTCTGGCCAAGGTTAAATTCAGCTGTGATTATTCTCAAGCTTTTCCCAGCTTCGAGAAGTTTCAGAACATTCTGTCTTCCAACATCAGACAATTTCGTTTAGACATGATGGCATATGCGGACACAATACCGTTATGTTCTAAATATTCCATTTTATATCACTGATGATTTCTTGTTTTGATTACCAAAATGTCAATGTTCTTTGATCAAACAATCAATAAAGAGAACCTTTATTATTCTCTAAAGATAAAAGATGTCCGCATATATTATTATGCATTCATAATTCCAACATTAACACCGTCGGCAATCACCAAGTCAGCCGACCTCCAGGACTCGGCAGTTCTTATGAATGATTGGATGAACAATAACAAGTTAAAAATTAACAATTCAAAGACAGAGTTTATTCTTTTCAGAAGTCATTCACAGCTAAATGTCACAAAACTGTATAAGGCATCTTGGTGCTTTTTTGGATGAGTCCCTAAATTTCAAACATCACAACAAAAGAAAGTGCAAAACTGCTATGATAAATTATTTCAAGATTAAGAGCATTCGAAAAGTATCTGTGAAAGGAAGCTGCTGAAACACTTGTTTTATCTTTAGTAATATCTTACTTAGATTATTGCAACATAATTCTTTATGGAATATCTCAAAATGAATTATCCAAACTTGAACATATTCAAAATATGTGTGCTACACTCGTGTTAAATAGTTCCAAGTACGATAGTTCAAAACAGGCATTATTTGATCTTCAATGGCTTCAGATTTAAGCACAAATTGAATTCAAGATATTAACATATATGTATAATTGTTCGGTAGGAAACCCATCATTGTATTTAACCAAGCTTTTGTCTCATCAAGTGTCAAAACAAACCTTAAAGGCATATATCACAATAGCACCATTTTACTATAAAGACAAAGAAGGAAAATAAAAACTAGCAAACAAATTTTTTTTAAACTTGGCATGATTATGGAGAATCACACTAGAAACAAATTTATGGAATAAAAAATGGGGGGCCCATGCTACTTTTTGAGTTATCTGCCCCTGAATATTTTGTTTGCAAAATTATGCACCATTTTTGTTAGTCTATGATATGTCTATGTTATTTTGTTTATTTTCTGTTTCATCAAAACTGAATCATTATGAAATATAATAGGCCTTTAATATTCATTGGATCTTGAATTACATCATCAGTATTCATGGGGAAAACAGTTAGGGCTCACAATACTGATCAAGCTCTGCCAAGAGTCATGAATCTTATATGTGTCATTTCCTCTTATCAATTTCATTTCATGACTGAAATATTGTTTCAATAGCAAAAGCAGAACATGAGTTATCTTGCAGTTAAGAAATTGTGAAAAGGAGGAATAATTCCAACCAGATGCCCAAGGGCAACATACCATTGCTTTGCGATACGATGCGATACGATCCAGTTTATAATGTGTAATACGATTGAATGCGATAGGATACAATTCGATACGTTACAATGTGATTGAGTATACTATACGATACGATACGAACGATTTACGCTATTTTTAAAAACTGATATGATAGCACCACTGTATATAATAATTTTAATAGCCATATTCTATAGGCCAAGTTCGACTATGGCTTATATTGGATGATTAGATCAGGAGTTTTGGCCCTTTAAGTTTTAAAAATGCCAGATTTCACTGTTTGCACTCTAGAATCTTTTCATCGTTTCATTGACAATGTTTAAAACCATCAGTCTCAGTCAAGTTTGACTTCAAATTTTGACCACAGGTACTGTTAGGTTTCTGGAATTGAAATGATCTCATGGATTATGTATTCAGTATAACTATGTTATAATTTAGTATGAAAGCAGTGAGTGACTTCAGGGCCATCTTGGCCCTCTTGTTTCAATAAAAGTCTATGTTTATTCAAGTGACTCCTGGGGCGAGGACAATTTTGAACCCAAGGCCATGATTTGAACAAACCTGGTAGATGTTCATAAAGCAATGTTACACACGAAATATCTTAACTCCTGGCCTTGTGGTTTCTGAGAAGAAGATTTTTCTAGTTTTTTTCTATATAAGTCTATATTAATTAAAGTGACCCCCGGGGCGGGGCCATGATTTGAACAAACTTGGTAGATATCCTAAAGGCAATGTTACACACTAAATATCGTAACTCCAGGCCTTGTGGTTTCTGACAAGAAAATTTTCTTTTTTTTTCCCTATATAAACCTATGTAAAATCAAGTGACCCCTTGGGCGGTGTTAATTTTAACCCCAGAGCCATGATTTGAACAAACTTGGTAGAGATCCACTTGACAATGCTACACACCAAATAACTAAGCTCTAGGCCTTGCAGTTTCTGAGAATTTTTTTTTTTTAAATTTCACTTTGAACAATCTTGATAGAGGCACCATAAGGATGATTCCTGTAAAGTTTGGTCAAAATCCATTCAGCAGTTTAGGAGATGTCATTAAAGGAAATTGTTGATGCTGGACACAAGAGCACATGGATGGACGCACGGACGACGGACAAAAGGTTATCACAAAAGAACACCATGAGCACATTGTGCTCAGGTGAGCTAAAAAGGCCTGCACCATCACCCCAAACAACCAGACTCAGTACTTGTAAGCAGTACTCAGGGATGGAAAATTAACTTTTTTGGTCTGGTTGCCCGAGTGGACTACTAGCTTTTGGGATTCAGGGGCCCACCAAATTATTTAGTGGCCCAAAATGTGAACATGAAAAAAAACAACATGAAACAAGAGCCATGTTGACATGGCCATCCCTAGTTACGATGTCGAAACGCCTTGTGGCGAATCCTTCGGGCCACCGACGTTACGATTCCATATTCATAATTTATTGGAGCAAAATTGATTTTCGTAAATACGGCTTGACAGCGGATTTTGCAACTATAAATCGGTGTATCTTATGAAAGTGTTACCGATTTTGGTCGTATTTTCAAAAGAAAACCCTTTGCAACCCTTCAATACACAAACATTTTCAAAATCATCGGATTTCGTTTCCGAATTGCGCCATGTTTCATTTTGCATATTCTCGCGAGACTATGAGTTTCCTTATAAGGACATCCAGTCCAAATATGGAAAGTAAATAACATTCGGAGCTATTCGCTTTTTACCGCAGAATGTTACAGTTACGAAACAGATGTAAAACAGAAAGTAAAATTCATCTGTCACAATATTTTGCATGTTTTATTAAAAATATCTCGTGTTTAAAATAAAATATGACACAAGGTTGAACTGAGACGGACTATACTCGATATATCATGGATTAACCAGCATGTCAGAGTGTGCTTATTGTGGAAAAGCGTTCGCTTTAAAAGGTAAAAGCTATGGCAGGAAAAGTTTTCAGGCAAAAGTAAATGCCATAGACAGAAGTATTAAGGATGTGATCGAGCAGGAATATAACGTGACATTGACACCAGGAGGTGAAAGATTTCTGTGTAATTCTTGCTGTTGGGTAATAAACACCCTTGCAAAGTCTGCCGACGTCAGGCAAAAGTTGGGTGATAGACCTGGGACATACTTAAAACGGAAACTGACGTGTGTTTCTACGAAGGTCTCTAGCCCAAGGATCACACCACGAAAGTTCAAGAGACAGAGAGTTTTGTCCCCAAAGGTAAACATTGAAACTATATACAGGATAGTTTAATTAAAGTTAAGTTATTAAAGGGGGGGGATTTCTTTAAATATTCTATATATGCCCTTTTTGTTAAACTTTGGTTTTCATGTTTCATCCAACAACCTTTCCAATGCTGATTGGTCTATGAAAAAAATCCATGTGTAAATGATATGTTTATAACTATAAGGCTTGTTAATAATTCATTTAATATAAAGAAGTCACCAATTTTAATCTGAGATATCTGCATGGAACATTACTTGCTGATTGTAATCCAAGTATCAAGCAAAACCCCTGATATATTCTGTAGATTTCTTCAACTACAAATATGTCTATTTTTGTTATTTTTCATGTCTATGATTTCAATATGATAATCATCAGGAAGAGAGCATATAAACAAAATGAAAAAAAATTAGATATTAACATTATTGCCAACATTACAGGGTTGTAAATACATTTATATACATGTATCAATCCTAGCTCAAGATTTTTCAGGTTTTTAAATATGCTGAGTAATGTGCCATAGCATACTGCTTATACAGTTATTAATCTCAGCTGCATGAACTATGTTTATAGGCTGCTAGTACAAGCGTTGATCAGGATGTGGGTCATATTGAGTCCAAGACAAAGCCATAAAGGAAGAGAGACAAGGTAAATTATATTCTTATATATTTTCATTATTCCTACCACATGTCATTAAATTCAATAACTTCTTGTTTTTAGAATATTTCTTTTGTGATATGTATGACAGAAAACATTACAGACATTGATCTGATGTCTGAAGTAGGCCTAGTATTTAGATTTGAGACATTATGTTGACAAATCATATATATATGTAATCAGTGAAATAGATATCAGATGAGCTGCTTTTCCTAAAGTAACATTGTATAACTTATATATTTGTAAAAAAAACATTAATATGCAGTGGTGAACCAGCATGTACATGATGACTTTTTAAAATTTTGAACACTCACAAGGGAAGCTGAGGTTTTGAAGGGACTGAGCTGTATAAGTAGGAGGCAGTACAGTCGTGGAATTTCAATCCTCTTAAAGGCACGGCTGGGATTTAAGAAGGCCCTGGAGGACTTTATGAAAAAAGAAGTAAGGAAGGAGGCATCCCACTATGCTAGACTAACTCCAAGGCCAATATTTAAGGGTGGTAAAAGATTTGAGGAGGTAGAAGACTTCAGCTGGGACCTTGTTTTCACTGAACTTATGAAGAGTTGTCCATTCTTCACAAATATGCTTGTTGCATCTGTTACAACAAAACAATCATGCAATTTCTTTGGACTGGCATCAAAACCTGCAGCATCTGTGAAGCCAGTTATTGGAGTTGTGGCTGCAATTATAATGTATATGAGGAAGCCAGCTCTGTGCAGTTTTCAGGAGTTGAACTCTTTGCAGTTTTGGCTAGCAGGTACAAAGAGGCAGGTATGTTTTACATAAAGTATAAAGGAGTGATTGAAAGTGTTGCTTGTAATCATGAAATTGATACTCTAGGTTATTTATTCCTTAAAATTCTGTGTTTTGAAATAATCTGAAAAACACATGGGATGGCCAGTTTTCTTTGTGTGCTATCATGTTCCTCTTTCTTTCTTTTTTTTTGATCTGTGCAATGTTTACCTTTTTATTGGGGACATAGGAAGTACATTAACATGTAGCAATTTTATCTATTTAATTCTTTATTTCATGAGTAATATCAGCTGTAAAGAGCAATAAAATATGCCATACTTTTGTCATAGTTCCAAATAGGCAAAATATACCTAATGCTTCTGTTGGTATATTAAGGACAGTAAAAAAATGTCTAAATTTGCTTTGCTTAATGGAAAAAGGCTGTATTTTCTTATTTCAGGTCCTTGCACAATTGAATCATCTTGGGCTTTCTGTCGGTATCAAAGGGACGCGAAGTGCCATAGACAGGATAAGAGGACAGTATGACACAACTGTTTTGAAATGGAAGACAGAGAATGTTGATTACATTTCTGGGTTAGGGAGTGAAACAACTACATCAGAGACCATTCCATATGCAAAATCTGATGTAGTGTCAGATATTACAGACATTGAAAGTGACATTTGCATGGACTCTGTGTCAGGGTCACCAAGAGAGATATCCCCCACTAGAACAGTCACAGATGATGGCTCAGTTTCAAAATTAGAAAATAAAGGTAAATTTTACATTACTTCAGATGAAATCATTGTAAATTTTGAAGCATTTCTCTTCAAAAGTTTTAATGCTCAATTTCCCAAGGTTTTCAGTATCACATCTTCAAAAAGCATAGAATTTTGTATTTAACAATTAAAATGCTGATACAGTGTAGTTCTTTTCAGCATATTATGATGCTGCTGGCTGATTCTACAATATTTCCCTGTCATGACTCCTTCAAATCACCTGTAGTCTTGAGACTCCTTTGGAGAAAAAATTTAATTCCAAAAACAGTTATACTTGTATAAATTTATGTGTGACACCAAAATACATATTTAATGACATATACTGCATTGTTGTTTCTGGTCAGTGCACAGACCAAGTATGACTTGAAAAAAACTTCTCAGATTATTTCTGTAACAAATTTTAATAACCTTTACTTAATTTGTGCTCCTGGGTATTTTTAGTAAACTAGTGTTGAGTTGATCATGCTATTCATGAATATCCATAAGAAAAAAATTCATGATCTTTTCTAAACTTAAGATATGATTTGGTTGCCTTTTTTTCTGGGATTTTTCGTTGGGTGGGAATATTTGTATCCTGGACACATTTCTTGTTATTTTTTATGTTTTTTTTCCTAACATTTTCAGGAAAGTATGGATACTCTTTATGCTTTGACAATGTCAACACAAAAGTGACTGTTCGGCACCAGACACGGGACAGAAAGAACAAGATGTTTAACATGGTGCAGGCCTATGCTGCTCGAGACAGGATTCCAACATTGCATTTGTCTGACATTGAGCCACTACCAGAGGATCTACTGGAAATACCTTTATCCATATATTTCCCAACCAGTATGGATGAGGTGACGCTGCGCTCAGAAATGACAGTAATGGTCACTAGAATCTTGGCAAAGTATTTGCCAATCTTCAGTGACCTTCAAGACAATGTAATACAACACATAGGCCACACTTATTCAAAACAGTCTGCATTAAAAAGTGAAATGGTGAGTAAAAAACTATTTTTTTTTTCATTACAGTTTCTATATTATGATTTTTAGCTCACCTGAGCACAACGTGCTCATGGCGAGCTTTTGTGATCACCTTTTGTCTGTCGTGCGTGCGTGCGTCCGTTGTCAACAATTTCTTTTAAACAACATCTCCTTCTAAACTACTCACTGGATTTTGATAAAACTTCACAGGAATGTTCATTATGGGGCCCTTTACCAAAGTTGTTAAAATCATTTTGATTGGTCAAAAATCTAGGTCACAGGAGCTAAAAATAGATTTTAAAAATGAAAATTTTAAAAATCTTCTCCGAAACCACAAGGCCTAGCCTTTTGATTTTTGGTATGTAGCATGATCTTATGACTCTCTACCAAGATTGTTCAAATTATGGCCCTGGGGTCAAAATTGACCCCGCCCCAGGGGTCACTTGATTTAACATAGGCTAATATAGGAAAAACTTGAAAAAATCTTCTTCTCCAAAACCACAAGGCCTAGCCTTTTGATTTTTGGTATGTAGCATGATCTTATGACTCTCTACCAAGATTGTTCAAATTATGACCCTGGGGTCAAAATTGGCCCCACCCCAGGGGTCACTTGATTTAACATAGGCTAATATAGGAAAAATTTGAAAAATCTTCTTCTCAGAAACCACAAGGCCTGGGGTTTAGATATTTGGTGTGCAGCATTGTCTAGTAGATCACTACCAAGTTTGTTCAAATCATGGCCCTGGGGTCAAATTTGGCCCCGCCAAAGGGTCACCTGATTTTACATAGGCTAATATAGAAAAAAACTTGAAAATTCTTCTTTTTAGGAAACTAGAAAACACATGGCCTGGCGTTTAGATATTTGGTGAAATTTCACTTGATTTTACACAGACTTATTTTGGAAAAAAGCTAGAAAAATTTCTTCTCAAAAACCACAAGGTCTGGAGTTTAGATATTTGGTATGTAACATGGGCTAATAGACCTCTACCCAGTTTGTTCAAATCATGACCCTGGGGTCAAAATTGGCTTTGCCCCAGGGGTCACTTGATTTTACATAGCCTAATGATATCAGGTGAGCGATCCAGGGCCATCATGGCCCTCTTGTTATAAAATAGGAATACAAGAGGCACGCGGTAGAACCCCAGACCTACTGCAAGCTAGCTAGATGGCTTCCTTACATTAAAATTCCGAAGTCCCTTCCAGGACAGTGAAGGGCTGAAGATTTGTAATCAATGACTGTAACTGCTCTGCCATGGCAGCCCCCCTTGATTTTGGCTGATATTTGACCTTTTATGACAGGAGTTATGCCCCTTTTGAAATTATAAAAATGGCTCATTTCCCTTTGATTGCACTCTATTATGAACATCTTTGATTTCACTGTTTACACCTCAGCATCTTTATTTCTTAAGCAGTATGTTTAGTATTGGAATTGAAGGCTATTTATCACAGGTGAGCGATTTAGGGCCATCATGTTCCTCTTGCTTAAGGTAGAGTGGAAATTGGGTTTAAACTTTAATCTAATAGTTTTATATACATGTATATTGCAGGTTCCTCTTGGCGTTCTCGACAAAGATGAATGCAAACTGGCCGATGCCATTGAGATACTAGAGGAGTACCACAAATATGTACCCTTGAAGCCAGATGGTAAGCCACTGAGGATTCCCTTACATGCAGATGGTCTCAGCTGTGAGAGGGGGAATGATGCTCAGTGTGCTCGCGTAAATGGTGCTAATCCATGGCAACAACTTCAAGGTGTTATCATGAATGTTCAGGAATGGCACAAGAGATGCACTCTATTACAGGTAATAAAGTTGAAAGTGTTTTAATTTTAATATGATATTCTTTTACATTTACCTGCTGTCTTTATGAGTTACTTTTGTCATCATAAAATGAGTGTATGTAGGTTGATTTTTTTTTAATTGAAGATGTCATAATTTTGCTTAAGGTATTACAGAACTTGATTATTGATTTTATTGTAAAGATTATGATTTGAATTGTTCCATATTGTTAAATATTTATTACATGGTGAAGATAATAAACTTCTTGGTTTTATTGCATCATATAAAGTAGAGCAGATTATGAGATAGTTTTTGCAGATTCATTTCGACTTTGCTTGTGAAATTAATTCGGAGATTAAACACCTCACATAACATCAGAGATGTCAGCATGACTCTACTGTACAGTTATGGTTTTGGTAAGACATGCAATACTATTTATGCATTATATGTTTCAGGATGTCTTTGATGAGTTGTTTGGGTCTGGTGGACGTGACAAAGGAACTTTGTTTCATCTAAAGAACTACTTCAACCATAGGAATTTCACTACCAATGTGAAACACTCATTCAATTACAATGAGGAGTTCTTAGATTTCTGTGGAGACGGGTATGTAGTTCTGTGTGCAATGCACTGTCTTGGCATGGAGGAAATCTCAACTGTTCCAGGGGGATTTCCCGAGGACGAAGATGAAAAAGTTCAATGTTTAAATAGCATTGCAGCCCAAATAATTGATATGGTTTTCTTGTCAAGCCAAGCAATTGTCAGGCAGATAATCAATGGAAACAATGAGGCTGAGGAGAGAAAATCAGACAATTACTGCGTATGTGGAATGGATCAGCCTGGACCCATGGTTTTCTGTGAGTACAGAAACTGTCAGAGGGGAATTTGGTTTCACCTGGACTGCCTTAACATGACAGAGGAAGATGTGCCAGATGTATGGTTCTGTAGTGAAGAATGTGAACATGTGAAAGCAAGAAACGACTTAAAAAGAACAGTAAAAAAACTGTAGCTGAATCCATGCAGGATGGAAAAAAGGACTATGTTCTTAGGCTTATTAGTGGGGTGACAATCAGTGACTTTTGGGGGTTGGGGTGGCCATAAAAGTAGAACAAGCAATGTTATATACCAAAATGTTCGCCAATGTCTGTACTATATGAAACTGCCGGCATAAATTGCCAACGCCTGGTGCGGACTCGGAAATCCAAGATGGCATCCAAGATGGCCGCCATAAATCGCAAGTTCAGTGAAAATATTTTATCTGATTGTTACAGATTTATTTACAGAGGTAGTTCAAAATATTTGCATGATTATTACTCCTTCCATAATGTACATCAAATTCATATACAACAATAGCAAATTCAAGGTCAAGGTCAAGGTCATTTCAGGGTCAAAGTACAAAAAATACTCCAAAATTTGATATCTCCTTCCTACTTTTTCTCATTTTATGCATTTTTTTATACTCAAATGGATTACTTTTAGTGATAGAAATATTGTTATGTGTGTATTCTTTCATTTAAAACTGTTCTGTATGATATCTGTGTTTAGATTATGTATAAACTTTGGTAGTTTTTACACATACACATTATCCAAGATGGCCGCCATTCAATTGCTGTATCAATGATCATTGGATGTTTCATTGATAAATACCATATATAAAGGTCAATCTTAAGTGTTTGAAAGAAATTACTTTATTTTAGCATGTATGCAAAACTTACAAATTTGATTGACCTTTCAAAGTCAAGTTCAAGGTCATTCCAAGGTCAAAACACATGAAATACCCAAATATTTGTTATTTTCTCTCTAATATCTCTTTTTATGCATTTATATGCTGAAATTGATCACATTTGTAAAAATTTTTTTATACAATGTTATTAAGATTATGCATCTATATGTATGGTTTCATAAATAGATTCTGTCCATGATGGCGGCAATATTTCAATATATGTTTCAATTGATCACTGAAATTTTTGTTCATAAATATTACAGGTAAGGCTAAAATGATAAATAATAAAATGGAATTTAATGATTTTAGCCTGTATGTGTAATTACAGATTTCAATGGCCAATAAACAGTCATGTTCAAGGTCATCTCATGCATGGTCAAAATACATAAATACCCCAAAATCTGATACTTCTGTTATTAACTCTTTTACTTTATACAATTAGTTCATAATCCGAGTATAATTATCTGAAAGAATAGAAAAATAGCTAAATATATATCATTTTATTTTTAGTTATTGTTATTGTCTTATTTTTACATTGCTTGAACACAGCCTATTTTATACATTCAGCTGTTGTCCAGAATCGTCACCATTCACTGGCTGTTTCAATGGTCATTGGACATTCATTATTATTCAATATGATATTTGCTTGAGTTATTTTTTTTCAGAGGAGTGGGGGTGGGTGGAGGGGATGAAATTGTTGTGTTTTATGACAATGAAGCAAATTGAGAATTTCAACCAATTTCATTATCTATTAAAGTAACTAAACTTTGCCTTGAGATACCTATTCTTTTTATTCAGTCCAAAAAGACTTTAAAGTTTAAATAGAAGCTAAAATTAGAAGATGATAATGCAAACTTTATCACAGAAATGAACCCGAACTTTACCCGATTGTATACATTTGTAAAGCTGTGTGGTATAGGATACAAAACTGTAGAACAATTCAAATTTACCTTGCTTACCAGCTTTAGGTCAAAGGTGCCATTTTCTGAAAATCACTTCCACCATTTTATTACCTAGTTCTATTTATCAGTACCAGTTGTTAACTTTACAGACATTTTCATTTTCAAAATATGTAAATGAAACAATGATTTCTTGTGAATAATTGTAGGACAATATAAGTACATGTATATGTTTTCTGGGATATTATAATAACTCCTCTGTAGACCATTTTAATGTTCAAGTTAAATCAAAGCATTCTTTGAAAAGATTGGCCTGACTGGGTAATTCTAAATCTTTTTGTGATTTTTTAACCCTTTTATCTCATATCAACTCATTTTGACCCATTGGCTCATAATGGAGACCCAGATAAGACAGTTCCTGGTAGGAGCTGTTTGATCAGGGTCCACTCTGTTTGCTCAGACAATATTATATTTCACTGAATCCATCTCAGCACAAATATAGGAGAGTGGACCTCAGATGATTTGAAGTATCTAATGAAGATTATAATAGATAGGGAAATTCATTTTCTGTCATCATCGGTAAATGTTTAAAATGTTTATCTTTCTTCACACAAGATGATATTATTTCATCAGAACTAAAGGGAAAGAATGGTGATATGATATCAGATACTGGAAGTTCTAGTTCTTTATTCATAGTAACCTCTCATGAAGGAAAGCCCTTACCTCTTATCACCTGTTGACAAATAATATATATATATATGCAAGATGCAATCTAAATAGATGTCCAAAATGATACAAAGCCATACAGCAGTTGAAAACGGTAACAATCATAACATGTTTTGTTGAGTTAAAGTATCCTGAGTAGCTTTTACCAATACAAAGCTAGAGTTGTTTATTATATACCAAAACGACTATCTTAAACAATGATGTTTGATATTGCAAAATCAGAATTCAGTCTTTTTCTTCAATTTCACATAGCTGATTAAAAGATTAAAAATTAAAGAAACTTTCCCTTTCAATGTGTTACATGTATCAGTATGTGTCCAGAAATTGAAAAAGTCATATGATAACTTTTGTAATACTCTTTGATACAGCTTGATATTTCACAACATATTTTTATATGATACCCAAACCTTTTGATTTAATGCAAAAATCTCAATTTTGAGGTTTCAAGAAACTAAAACATATTTTTCCCAGAAAATAACATTATTCATATCATTTTCAAAGCAATAAACATTCACTAACCTAAATTTCAATATTATCTAGTAAAATACTATATGTGTAGATATACGGTGTAAACTGCTCCTCAACCAACATCATCAGCATGGAGTCCGCCGACATTGAGTGTTGTCCCTTTAATCCATGAACACTCTCGTGACGGGTGGGCCCACATTGAAAATCACTGTGTGTTGGTTGATTACATCTAGCTCTTCTCCTCACGTCTAAGCCACAACCAGCTAGACACACGTTCAGTCGCTTGGCTCAGTCTCTGGATAGCCATCCTTTTTTCTCCGCCAATAGTTCCAACAACTGTCATCAGTCAGCAGATGGACTGTGAACAGAACCCTCTAACTCCTACTTCAACAGAAACAGCCAAGTACGCCAACCTCATTGCCTGCAAAGGTCTAGAAGCTCAGTGTACTTAAATTGCCTTCTTCCTCTCTAAGCTCAATGACGTGAGCTTCTTTCCCATCTTGGACCAAAGGACAATATCTTGTCTAAAGGTGGTCTAGACTATGCCTGGGAAAACAAGCCTCTTCCCGAGGTCAACTTCCATGTTCCATCTGGTGGTGCCATCCAGGATCAATGCTTGCTGTGGGTTTGCTCTCTTCGTTGGTTCACCTGGCTTGACAAGGGCAATTTGGGGGTTACTTCTTCCATGTTCCATCTTTCTTTCTTTCTTTCTTTCTCTCTCTCACTGTCCAGCCAATCAGCCAACTCTCTGAGGACTCAGTCATGTCTCCATCTATATCTCCCCTGTGTCAGTGATGAAGAACAGGATGAAAGAACATGCTCAAGTGTGCCTGGTCTATCAAAGGCTGCATTTAGGGTTGGCTTAAGTCTCAATCGACAGATTCGCTGGTGATGGTAGGAGATCATTGACAGACTTGATGATTAATGACAGACTTAGTGGTTTATACTTCCAGATTTCTTCCCAAGTTAACTTCCTGTCTGTGGTGTTTCACGTAGTCCATGCTTCCTGTGATCCCATCTCCACCACTCTTGCCTGTCTGTATGTTCTTCTACTTTCCTGACCTCTGACTGGATCATGGCTAACCTCTTTCTGGTTTGACCTCCTCCACAGTAATGTCTTGGTAGTGCCGATACCTTGACATCCGACTGCAGTTATTCCAACAATGTCTTTATGCTTGAGTAAGCTCTCTGCCTGGTTCACCGTCTCTGTTGCTGACCATTTCCTGGTAGTACAGGTTACAATCCCTGCATCATGGATTAGTTCGTCCGGAGAATAGAGTTAAGTTTTCTAATTAAAATTTAAGTTTGAAATTATGACTAGACCTTAATGTGAATTCTGACCTGGGCCACCTAATGGTCTTATGAACTGAATCAACAGTTCAAATATTAGTGCCCTAATTATCTCAAACCTAATTTTAACTTGGAATAAAAATGTTTTATTGATTTATTACCTTGACATAATACAACTGTCCTATTTAGTACAAATATCCTTTCCCAAAAAGTTTCCTTTTTGTTGGTTATACATTTATCTCTTGATTATAATTGTAGAAACTTATAATATAAAAATGAAAAATGCCTGTATTCAAACAATCTAAATACATTTTATGTGAAACAGAGAAATATACACATGGCAATGTTTCTATTTCTTAGCTGCCTAACTGTGTAATTTTAAGTGTTTATAGTAAGATAACAGATATATGAAATTTTAGATTTAAAAATTTAAAAAAAAACAATTGAAACATTCATTAAATATATGGCGGCCTCATTAAAGTATGCTTTTGTGTAAACCATTTCTATAATGCATTATCTAAATAATATTATCAAACAAAACATTTTAGAATGAAAGTGTAATGTATACATTTAGCCATATTCAATTTTATAAAGAAACATATCTCTATATAAAAAGCATGAATGAAGAGAATATATAGTGGTGGGATATCTTTTTCTTTTTCGGGGTATTTAAACTATGTATTTCATCAGTGAAATGACCTTGAATTTGATCTTTAAGAGGCTATAGTCAAAGCTCTGAATTTACAGACATGAATGATGCTAATCTATGCAAAGATTTTTTAACATCCTTAAATTAAACTTCCATTGAACATTGAAACATACATTGAAATATCATATGATGACTGACTTTGATAATAAGAATATAAAATTACACATATTTCTACACTATATGAAAAAAAACAATGTTAAATTAGATAATTTCCTATAAATTGGCCTGTAATCATAAGCTACACAATATTCTTTCACTAAATAAATCAATTCAACATAAAAATACTTAAAATTAGAACAATTAGGGTAGACAAATCAAATTTTGGGGATAATTTATGTGTTTTGACCTTGGAATGACCTTGAACTTGACTTTGAAATGTCAATCAAATTTGTAAGTTTTGCATACATGCTAAAATAAAGTAATTTCTTTCAAACACTTAAGATTGACCTTTATATATGGTATTTATCAATGA
>CM037786.1:45018641-45068641 GCA_021229015.1 Solen grandis | reverse complement strand
ACAAAGAATTGGTGGATACTGCTACCGGGTAGTCATGTATATGTGACAGACAATGTTTACATAAAAATATACCTGGAAGCAGTCTTGAGGAATGGTGTTGGAATGCTTCTACATTCACAGAGATGGGTACACAGACTAGTGGTTATGATGATGCTAGTACACAGATATCTTATACCTGGATATTGTTTTCTTTCATTTTGTTAGTGCTGATTTTCTCCCTTGTATTATACATACCTGGATTATATCCCTTTGTCTAGAAAGTGTACAGTCTAGATCAATCTCATTAAAATCATATCCTAATTTGCGCTCCTCCTTCTATCCGTGATTAGGATCTGACAACATCGCATTAGGGTTCACGTCAGATTGACCTTTAAAGTAATTTATATGCATAAACAAGTGCACAATTTTAAACCAATTAAATTACGTGTTTCCTACTGACTTCAGTAAAATATTTGTCATGGGGTGAAAAAAATGTGCAGCTTGACCGGGACTCGAATCTGGGGGCTGTTACTTACAGAGTGAATGCTCTACCAAATGAGCTACCTGGCCGCTTACACATCTTTCTATCCTATTGTGAGATGAATGCAGTTATTTCCTCTGGTTATACCAAACGATTCTGTAGCCGCCGAATTTGATTGGCTTATACAAAGGCCAATCGGAGACGACCCTCTATACGATGTGGTTAGATCCAGTAAGCATACTGAATCTGATTTCAGTGAGAACATCATCCATTTGGTAGATTATGATTGTGTCTTTTGATAATTGGCTGTTACATGTATATAGAAAATACATGAAGCATATTTGTATTTCAAACACAGAGCACTTACTGATACACAATATTGAATGTATATTCCTGCTTGAAATAGGAAGTGATGTCTCCCTGAAAAGCTTCCATAAAATATATTGCCACAAAACCCACCAGATACACCAACACTAATTATGTCTGGCTTGCAAAAATAGACACAACTGGGTTATCTCCCTTTGTCTAGAAACTGTAAAATTGTGCAGTAAGTCAACTCAAAATGACTTGTTAATGTGACACATTTCTAAGAATCTTGAGCAGTCTGACAGTCATTTGATAATTATTTAGGCTTATTAGATATAACTTTGAAACACTGATTAGAAGTCAGACAAAGCTCAGTCAGAATGCATTTGGGCTATAGCTTAATTGTTATTTTGAAACTGGATGAGGTAATAGACTGTTTGCTTCCTGTACAATATATTGTTGCTCAAACTTCATTGTAAACTTTGCACTGTTTTGTAGGTGAATAGCCATTTATAGCCATAGATTGTTCAAGTTCATGTGCACTAACAGGAAAAGACAGTCATAAACTTATTAAATGCTTAACATCTCTGAAAGTGGAGACGGCATTTTAAATTGATGATTATGGCATTTGGCTTTCTTTACATTTTCTTTATCATGGAAATAAACAGTAATTAGGAAAATAAATTTTTCATGAATTATTTTGCTTTAAGACTTTGAAAGCTACAATATATTCTCTCCCCCACCCCCACACACAGTAAGAGGCATACTACAGCATAGGATCTTAAACTACTGTACAGACATACTACAACACAGGATCTTTAAACTACTGTACAGACATACTGCAACACAGGATCAATAACTACAATACAGACATACTGCAACACAGGATCAATAACTACAATACAGACATACTGCAACACAGGATCAATAACTACAGTACAGACATACTGCAACACAGGATCTTTAACCACATTACAGCCATACTGCAACACAGGATCTTTAACCACAATACAGACATACTGCAACACAGGATCTTTAACCACATTACAGCCATACTGCAACACAGGATCTTTAACCACAATACAGACATACTGCAACACAGGATCTTTAACCACAATACAGACATACTGCAACACAGGATCTTTAACCACAATACAGACATACTGCAACTCTGGATCTTTAACCACAGTACAAATATACTGCAGTACTGGCATACTGCAACACAAGAGTAACATGAGAGTACAGATGTACTGCAACACAGTGCAACAGCTGAATTATGTGCAGCATTTGGCTTCTTTATGAAAGTGTGCAGTCACATGCAGGAATGATACGCCTACATCTTTTCTCCTTGCACCAGTAAACTCTTGTTGGTACTTGCATTTTCTTCATTTCTTTGGCTGATGGCAAGGGCTCTGCTTTTGACATTTTGTTCAAACTATTGACTTGCAACTTGTTAACTTGCCAAGGAACAATTTTTTTTATTGTTGTATTGTTTCGTTATTGTTTGATCTGTTGGCATCTTTAGAAATGCATTGAAAATTTATGTGATTGGTAGGTTTGCTTTTATTTATTAGAATATAAACATTAAAACTTTGTGTTGATATTTTCTAGTTTTGTAAAACCCAAAGTTAAAGCTCCATACTTAGCTTTCCTTAAATTTTTTATAAGATGTCATGATTTGTTTGTCTGGCACGATTATACCCCCCACAAACTTAGTTGGGAGAGGTGGGAGGGGTATATAGGAGTTACTGTGTCGGTACATTGTTTGGTCATTCTGTCGGTGCTTTTTTTAGCTCACCTGAGCACAAAGTGCTCAAGGTGAGCTTTTGTGATCGCCCTTCGTCCGTCGTCTGTCGTCGTGTGTCGTCAACAATTTGCTTTAAATGACATCTCCTCTGAAACCGCTGGACAGAATTTAATGAAACTTGGCAGGAATGTTCCTTGGGTGAACTCTACAAAAGTTGCTAAAATTAAGTTGATCCATGAAGAACTCTGGTTGCCATGGCTACAAAAAGAAAAATAATTTGAAAACTTTAAAATCATCTCCTTCAAAACTACTGGCCAGATTTTAAAATAAATTGGTACAGATGTTCCTTGGGTCAACCTCTACCAAAGTTGCTAAAATTATTCCGATCCGTAAAAAAACATGGCCGCCAGGGGCTGGGCTTATTTGCCTTATATGTATATAGAGAAACCTTTAAACAACATCTCCTCTGAAACCACTGGACAGAATTTGATTAAACTTGGCAGGGATGATCCTTGGGTCAACCTTCACAAAAGTTGCTAAAATAAACTTGATCCATGTAGAACTCTGCTTGCCATGGCAACAAAAAGAAAAAAAAATGAAAACTTTAAAAATCATCTTCTTCAAAACTAATGGCCAGATTTTAAATAAATTGGTACAGATGTTCCTTGGGTCAACCTCTACCAAAATTGCTAAAAATTTTCCAATCCGTAAAAAACATGGCTGCCAGGGGCGGGGCTTATTTGCCTTATATGTATATAGGGAAAACTTTAATCAACATTTCCTCTGAAACCACTGGACAGAATTTGATTAAACTTGGCAGGAATGATCCTTGGGTCAACCTTCACAAAAGTTGCTAAAATAAACTTGATCCATATAGAACTCTGGTTGCCATGGCAACAAAAAGAAAAAAAAATGAAAACTTTAAAAATCATCTTCTTCAAACTTACTGGCCAGATTTTAAAATAAATTGGTACAGATGTTCCTTGGGTCAACCTATTTATCTCAGGTGAGCGATTTAGGGCCACCATGGGCCTCTTGTTTGTTCATGCTATTTCTCAATAAAAACTGAATGGATTTCAATCAAACTTCATAGAAAGTTTCACTGGAAAGCACAGGTATGTATATTGTTCTAATGTTATGGTTGAATGATTTTTTAGCTCACCTGAGCACTTGTGCTCGGGTGAGCTTTTGTGATCGCCTTATGTCCGTCGTCCGTCGTCAACAATTGCTTGTGAACACTCTTGAGGCCACAGTTTTGGCCCAATCTTCATGAAACTTGGTCAGGATGTTTGTCTACATGATATCTCGGATAAGTTTGAAATTGGGTCACGTGGGGTCAAAAACTAGGTCACCAGGTCAAATCTTAGAAAAACCTTGTGAAAACCCTACAGTCCTACATTTTTATGCCCCCACAAAGTGGGGTGCATATAGCGTTGCACTTGTCCGTCCGTCCGTCCGTCCGTCAGTCCGTCAGTCCATCAGTCCGTCAGTCCGTCAGTCCATTAGTCCGTCAGTCCGTCCGTACGTCCCGAAATCTTGTGAACGCAACTCCTCTTAAACCGGATGGCAGATTTTGCTTAAACTTCCAGGGATGAACAACCTTAATGTGTAGATGGTAGTAAAGAAAGGAATTTTCGCGGCGACCAAATTTAACAGAATTATGGCCCTTTGTTGATTTGTTCACTATATACCATATAGAAATTTTGTGAACGCAACTCCTCTTCAACCGGATGGCAGATTTTGCTTAAACTTCCAGGGATGAACAACCTTAATGTGTAGATGGAGTAAAGAAGGAATTTTCGCGGGACCAAATTTAACAGAATTATGGCCCTTTGTTGATTTTTTCACTATATACCATATAGAAATTTTGTGAACGCAACTCCTCTTCAACCGGATGGCAGATTTTGCTTAAACTTCCAGGGATGAACAACCTTAATGTGTAGATGGAAGTAAAGGAAGGAATTTTCGCGGCGACCAAATTTAACAGAATTATGGCCCTTTGTTGATTTTTTCACTATATACCATATAGAAATTTTGTGAACGCAACTCCTCTTCAACCGGATGGCAGATTTTGCTTAAACTTCCAGTGATGAATAACCTTAATGTGTAGATGGACAATGTACAGATCTTACCAGCACAGTATACGATACGCAACCTGACATAATCCTAGGTGATTTCAACATCAACGTTGATTCAGTTTGGTACAGAAGACTATCTGAATCTCTGCTTAATTATCGCCAGTGTGTGACATTACCAACACACTTAAGTGGATCTATTATTGATCTTGTCTATGTAAAAGATGAGTTGCCACAGCCAAAAGTAACTGTATACCCAACATATTTCTCTGATCACAGCATTGTGTTCCTGCAGTTTTAGGAGACCAGACATGTGTTTCAAAGTTTTGTTTTATTCAGACACTAATATTGTATTCCATCTGTAAAGAAACCAAATATGATGCCTCAAGAGTTAGGTAACTTTTTTATCATTAATACATAATTGAGGAAATTTCAACTGAAACGCTATAATAAGAACAGAATTTTGTAGACATTAAATGAAGCTGCTCTTGTTTACGAGCACATCTGCACAGTGGGGGCATCCGTGTCCTTTGGACACAGTTCTAGTTATCCCAGTCTTCATTAAACTTGATATGAATGATGACTGCATGAAATCCCAGTTGAGGGATCAATATGTAGGTCACTTAGTCAAATGTTAGAAAAACACTTTAGATGCCAGATTTTTTGTCAATATGCCTAACACAGCCATCCTACTCAGGTGAGTGACACAGGGCCATCTTGGCCCTCTTGTTTTAGTTTTGACCCGTTGATGATTTTTTTCTGAGCATTCTTTGTCTGCATTATTTCCCAATTACTACATGAAGGATGCCAAAATTACTATCTTCTAGATCTTATTTGTCTGCACTTATGCTAAGCACAGATGTACATAATTCTACTATTAATATTGTTAAATGATTTTTCAATAATTTATGACCATTTGGAAGATTTTCTCCCATGTGCCATTTCTAGGTGCAATAGCATCTCTTTCCACAATATTATCAATGTTAGCAGAGAGCACCATGAGGGGAATGGAATTTGAGCACATTTTAGGTTGCTTTGCTAAGTTTCTGTTTGATCTACCTGTTATTGTCATAGTTCACATTCTGCCTCTTTTTGGAGAGCAATTATGTGACAAGAAGCGATGTGGGGATATTCATCACCTTTAGTAATAGCTCTAGTTGTTTTTGTCCCATCTGCTTGTTTGTCTGCAGAGAACTTAAACCTTGACCTTAATTTGATACTGTACAAGGTATTGAGTTGAAACATAAAATATACATCGATGGTGACTGATCAAGAATCTGAATGCTACCTAGACCTCAACATAACTCCATTTTTGTTATTTCATCGTTGTAACCATCACATCACATCACATCACATCACATCACATCACATCACATCACATCACATCACATCTTGTAAGTCACGTCAGTCCACATCTTACATCCACATTACATATAGACAAGGTGGGATGTGGGGCAATGTATCACTTTTAGTGATAATTCATAAAAATTCATTCAGCAAGATTGGTACATTGGCATAATAATGATTTTGATATTTGTTTATTCATCTTCAGTTGATTTTTCACAGTTATAATGCCATTGGATGTAATGCAGTATTTAAATGTCAGCCTTAGTTACAATGTCATGATGGAAATAGTCAGACTGTTGCATAATTAACCGTGTTTCTCAAGCCCTAAATTCATTGCAAGTGACTGACATAGATCTTGAAAATCAACAGAGAGACAGAGTATCCATACTGGTTACTGGGACACTGTTAGATCTCTTCTGCACCTGATACATTCTTAATAGACAGGCAGTAAAAAAGTAGGCTTTCACCTGTATAGTGTACTTGTGTTGTGCTAGTATTTCCCCTCATCTTTTACTCTCTATCCAGGTTGAGTAGTCTCCCTTTGTGATTTAAAAAAAAAAAAAAAATTATCTGGTAATCTTTTACCACTTACAGGCTGCCAAAAGGAAATGAACTTTTCAACCTGTATAAAACCATATCAGCCTGCAAGTACGAGTTCTCACTATTATCCTGAGAACTGGGATTCCCCCCATATATTTGTATGAGATATGCTCAGAAAATCCACCAAAAAATGAAGTCCAGAAATTCAAATTAAGAGTAAATGATAACCTTGAGTATATAGCATAGTGATAACTCTGAAATACATGGCACATAGTGATAACTCTGAAATACATGGCACATAGTGATAACTCTGAAATACATGGCACATAGTGATAACTCTGAAATACATGGCACATAGTGATAACCCTAAAATACATGGCACATAGTGATAACTCTGAAATACATGGCACATAGTGATAACCCTAAAATACATGGCACATAGTGATAACCCTGAAATACATGGCACATAGTGATAACTCTGAAATACATGGCACATAGTGATAACTCTGAAATACATGGCACATAGTGATAATCCTGAAATACATGACACATAGTGATAACCCTGAAATACATGGCACATAGTGATAACCCTGAAATACATGGCACATAGTGATAACTCTGAAATACATGGCACATAGTGATAACCCTAAAATACATGGCACATAGTGATAACTCTGAAATACATGGCACATAGTGATAACCCTAAAATACATGGCACATAGTGATAACCCTAAAATACATGGCACATAGTGATAACCCTGAAATACATGGCACATAGTGATAACCCTGAAATACATGGCACATAGTGATAACTCTGAAATACATGGCACATAGTGATAACTCTGAAATACATGGCACATAGTGATAATCCTGAAATACATGACACATAGTGATAACCTGAAATACATGGCACATAGTGATAACCCTGAAATACATGGCACATAGTGATAACCCTGAAATGCATGGCACATAGTGATAACCCTGAAATACATGGCACATAGTGATAACCCTGAAATACATGGCACATAGTGATAACTCTGAAATACATGGCACATAGTGATAACTCTGAAATACATGGCACATAGTGATAATCCTGAAATACATGGCACATAGTGATAACCCTAAAATACATGGCAAAAAGTGATAACCCTGAAATACATGGCACATAGTGATAACCCTGAAATACATGGCACATAGTGATAACTCTGAAATACATGGCACATAGTGATAACTCTGAAATACATGGCACATAGTGATAATCCTGAAATACATGACACATAGTGATAACCCTGAAATACATGGCACATAGTGATAACCCTGAAATACATGGCACATAGTGATAACCCTGAAATACATGGCACATAGTGATAACCCTGAAATACATGGCACATAGTGATAACCCTGAAATACATGGCACATAGTGATAACTCTGAAATACATGGCACATAGTGATAACTCTGAAATACATGGCACATAGTGATAATCCTGAAATACATGGCACATAGTGATAACCCTGAAATACATGGCACATAGTGATAACCCTGAAATACATGGCACATAGTGATAACCCTGAAATACATGGCACATAGTGATAACCCTGAAATGCATGGCACATAGTGATAACCCTGAAATACATGGCACATAGTGATAACCCTGAAATACATGGCACATAGTGATAACTCTGAAATACATGGCACATAGTGATAACTCTGAAATACATGGCACATAGTGATAACTCTGAAATACATGGCACATAGTGATAACCCTGAAATACATGGCACATAGTGATAACTCTGAAATACATGGCACATAGTGATAACTCTGAAATACATGGCACATAGTGATAACCTGAAATACATGGCACATAGTGATAACCTGAAATACATGGCACATAGTGATAACCCTGAAATACATGGCACATAGTGATAACTCTGAAATACATGGCACATAGTGATAACTCTGAAATACATGGCACATAGTGATAACTCTGAAATACATGGCACATAGTGATAACCCTGAAATACATGGCACATAGTGATAACCCTGAAATACATGGCACATAGTGATAACTCTGAAATACATGGCACATAGTGAAAACCCTGAAATACATGGCACATAGTGAAACCTGAAATACATGGCACATAGTGAAACCTGAAATACATTGGCACATAGTGATAACCCTGAAATACATGGCACATAGTGATAACCCTGAAATACATGGCACATAGTGATAACTCTGAAATACATTGCGCATAGTGATAACCCTGAAATACATGGCACATAGTGATAACTCTGAATACATGCACATATGATAACTTGAAATACATGGCATAGTGATAACCCTGAAATACATGGCACATAGTGATAACCCTGAAATACATGGCACATAGTGATAACCCTGAAATACATGGCACATAGTGATAACCCTGAAACACATGGCACATAATGATAACCCTGAAATACATTGCACATAGTGATAACCCTGAAATACATTGCACATAGTGATAATCCTGAAATACATGGCACATAGTGATAATCCTGAAATTGCCCTAAAGTATATGGCATTATGGTGATAACCGTAAAGTATATGACACATAGTGGTAACCCTGAAATATATGGCATCGTCATGATAACCCTGAAGAATGGCATAGTGATAATCCTAAGGTATATGGCATAGTGATCAGGTCTTTAGTACTGGTCCTACACTGAAACTGACCAAAGGGAATTAGAATCAGATGTGAAATCTAGACCCTCCCCACCCCCCAATGCATCTAAAGGAAATAAGTTGATTATCTAAACAGTGTGTTTAAAAGTCTTGGCTGCAGGCTGTATTCATTTCATGAGTTTCTTGAACTTAGTTTAAACCTTTTAATTATTTCTGACAGAGTATATAGACAAAAGTTAAACATTTCTGATATGTGCTAAGCATGCTTTTATCAGCCAAGAAAAACCTATCACATGGCAATCAGTATTAATTTATCAAGTTGAAATTCCAAAGAGTGATTAATTATTTGCGATTAAAATGAGAATCTAAATGTAGTCAGCTCTTGAATGTACCCTCAGATAAGACCAGCTACTATGAATTGCTGATGTAGACTGGCTGTTATATTCAGGGATGAAAGGTTAAATCACCTGGACTGGTTGGCAGATTTTCTCTGTAAAATGTTTCGAGGGTGGAGGTGCTTTTAAAGGGGAGAGGGGTCAAATACTTTTCACTGAACAGGGTTCATTTTATTGCTTGTTTAAGTGGTCCGATAAGAATGCCCTTAAAATCTTTTATTTTAAAACATTGAAGCAAAAACAGCGGTCGAAAATAGCACAAATCACACTTAATTATGTCTGGAAATTTCCTTTTAGGGGGCTTGTTCAAATTCTTTTTCCTAGATGCTTTCACAGTGTTGTTGATATAGAAGAATTCCAGCATGTTAGTAAAAAATCTCAGTCCAGCAACTTAGAAAATCTTGAGGTATTGATAGTCAGAATCTTGTTCCGTCATATTTGTGTTTCACTCTAAGAATAGCTTAATAGTCAAACCTGCCAACATTTGGAGCTGGTCAAAGGTTTGATCATCAGTCCAGAGTAATTATTATAGTTCTTTGGCATTCTTTCAGGTATGTGAAAAACTACATGTATTACAATCATTTGCAACAATATCACCAGCCTGTCTTACTCCCTGACGTAGAGAATTTGGATAACAAGTTGTTTAATGATGAAAATCATTTAAACATGTTTTAAGTTATATGACTTATTTTAACGTCAACTGGAAAACAAGTTCTTAAAACTTATTCTTAATCCCTCAGGAGAGTTCTTAGGTTGGAAAATCCTGTCAATCATTTAATGCCAACAATACTTTACAGTATTTCTGTCATATATTAAAACACATAATGTTCATAATGCACTCTAACAGAATGTGCACCTAAAACACAAAGTTTAAGTCTGATCATACTTAACCCTTTCCCTCATAGAGGAAACCATGAAAAGACCTATGCGAACAACATAAAACCAGATCAGCCTGCGAGTAACTCACAGGCTGATCAGGTTTTATGCTGTTCGCTGCTCCTCAGTGGTCTGGAAATGAGGACTTTGTAATTAAATTTGGTAAGGTGTAACTGTGGTTTTCTGCAGATCAGGCTTTATGTGGTACCTATTGAGTGCGTCAAAATGAGTCTATATGAGGGAAAGGGTTAAACAGAAAATGTCTCCTTGAAATTTCAGAGAAATCACTTTACTAGGGTATAGATGTCTAAATATTTCCCTGATATGTCCAATGCTGAAATGTGTGCTATCATAGACCAACATTGCAAGCAACCCTGTTCATAGGTCATTGTGAGGGAAAGAAGCACCCTGAATACTGTGCCAAATATCACTTGGAAAAAATCATCCAACACACAAAAGTACTGAAAAAGTTATTGAAGCCACAGCAAGGACACCTGTTGTCAAGAAGGTTAAACTTTGTGACATGGAGCAGCCACTTTTGTACGATAAAGGTTAATATATTCATCTGTTACCTAACTGCGTTAAAAGTAAGTTAAATGCAGATGAACTTGACCTATTTCTGTCATTGATGTGACCGAATTAAAATGTTTTGTGGCCATTTTGTGTGTCATGTCACAAAGTGTGTCATTGATAGTTTTACTAGTGGGCTTACTGAGATCTTTGTCTGTGTTTGTTGTGAGATTTGTCTTCACAGTAATTAACTCTTTCCCTCATGGAGGATACCATAAAAAGACCTATGCGAACAGCATAAAACCAGATCAGCCTGCGAGTTACTCGCGTCAAAAGTGAGTGCGTCAAAATGAGAATATATGAGGGAAAGGGTTAACTCAGATTCTACACAGTCTATCTGACAAAGAAACAACCATTGTTCAATATACAGTTCAACTTCAGTAAATTAATTTTCATGAAGTCATGATTATATGAATATTCATGAGGTAAAGGGTTCCAAAGGATGTTTTATCAAAGTAAACCAGAAAGATTCTAAATTTGGGAACCAAATAAATCACCTGGGATTGTGTTGCATAAACAAAAGGTTTTACATTATGTTTCAATATAGTTCTCTTGATTTCTGTGCATCAGTATAATGTCTGCAAAAAGAAATTTCTGGGTAGGAGGATGAACTCTTTTAAGTTTCATCATGCAGCAACTTGGTAAACAAACGGTAACTAGTTTTTGAAATGGTCAATTTGGAAAGATATTTCTGAAATGCTCATTAATGTGGAAAAAAATTGTTTTGTTTTGTTTGTTGTTTTTGTATTGAGGTTTGAGAGTAAGTTAGTGTCTAATAGATACATGGATAATGATAGCATAGAGTTCTTGAATAAATACACTGTCCTGGAAAATTTAGAAATTCCTCTGGAGAGGTGTTCCAAAGATCACAGATCTAATACAAATGGTATACGATTAATTGAAATATGTAGAGTAAATAATCTATTCATTTTAAATGGCAGAATGCACAAGGACAAAAACATTGGCGCTTACACATTCAGAGATAAGTCTGTAATAGATTATGCGATAGCTACCCCTGATCTTTTCCCTTTCGTAACTAATTTCGAAGTAACTGAAACGGACGCAATTCACTCCGATGGGCATAATTTAATTCGTCTTAATATTCACTTTTTCGCTGATCGCAAAAGAGAAAGTACTAATAATAACAGGACATCGAAACCAGCATGGAAACCAGAGCTATCTAACATGTTTATAAACAATTTAGATGAAAACAAAATAGCCTCACTTACAAGTACTTTTATTAACGAAGATCCTACGCCTACCTTAATAAATCATGTTACAGATGAGATATCGTCAATATTCAGCGAGGCTGCAAACACTACTTTCCCTACCAAGAGTAATACTAAATCTTTTAGCAACTCCAAAAATAACAACAAACCATGGTTTGGAGTACAGTGTAATAGAGCTAGAACACATTATCATAAGGCTAAAGATCTATACCGAAGGCACCCGACTAATGACAATAAGGTAAATTTACGTAACGCTAGTAAACAGTATAAAAGAACGATGAATTTCCATATTAAAAAATACCAAAAACAAACTCAAGATAAACTAAGGCGCCTAAATGACAAAAACCCAAAACAATATTGGAAAATCTTAAAAATTACATCGAAAAATAATGAACATGAAACTCCCTCTTTAAGCGAATTTTTCGAACATTTTAAATCAATAAATACGGATAATATTGATGACGAAATTACATTTAATGACCCATTCATATCATCGAACGACTATCTGAATTTCCCAATAACTGAATTCGAGATAATAAAGTGTATACAGAATCTAAAAAATGCAAAATCATCAAGTCCCTATGATAACATACTAAATGAGTATATCAAAGCAAACGAAAAATATAATGCTCCCTCTCTATGTTAGGCTATTTAACTCTGTATTTGATACTGGATACCTCCCGAGTTCGTGGTTGGAAGGTTACATTGTTCCCATTTATAAAAACAAAGGTGACCCTACAGATGTTAATAATTACCGCCCTATAACAATACTAAGCTGTCTTGGTAAAGTTTTTACATCTATACTTAATATCAGGCTATGTACTTTTCTGGAAGATAATAACATACTTAATGAAAATCAAGCTGGTTTCAGGAAGAGCTTCTCGTGTTCAGATCATATTTTCTCTTTATACTCTTTAATAGAAATAATGAAAAAACAGAAAAAGAAATTATTTTGTGCTTTCGTAGATTTTTCGCAAGCTTTCGATAAGGTATGGAGGGCGGGACTTTGGCATAAAATCTTACAATACTCAGTCGATGGCAAATTCTTTAATGTGATCTATAATATGTATAAACATATCAAGTCTTGCGTTTCACAAAACGGTACATTTTCTAATACTTTCGAGTCTCAAATTGGTGTAAGACAAGGTGAAAATTTGTCACCAGTACTATTTTCATTGTTTTTGAACGACTTGCAAATGTACTTACATGAACGTGGTGCAATCGGTATAAAGCTTGACGACAATGAAGATTTATCACAGTGGCTTAAACTGTTGGTCTTGCTTTATGCGGATGACACTATTATCATTTCTGATTCTGCCGATGACTTCCAGAATAGCCTAGACATCTTCCATGAATATTGCTGTAAATGGCACCTGAAAGTAAATATAAAATAAAACCAAGGTTATAGTATTTGGAGCTAGACATTTAAGAAATATAAACTTTAAACTTGGAACTCAAATGCTAGATTTTACTGAGCAATATCACTATTTAGGTGTTACTTTTTCTAGTAATGGTTCCTTTCTAAAAGCTCGTAAACACGTTTCTCAACAAGCAAATAAAGCACTTCATTTACTTTTCATGAGAGCTCGTAACGCTGATTTACCCATTGATCTAACTGTAAAACTATTTGACCACACTGTCCTTCCAATATTATTGTATGGCTCCGAAATTTTTGGCTATGAAAATCTCGACATAATAGAAAGAGTTCACAATAACTTTCTTCGCAAAATTACCAAAGCACGTAAATCCACGCCCATCTCATTCTTGCACGGAGAACTTGGCAGATACCCAATTTCCATTGTAGTACAAACTCGTATGATCTCCTTCTGGGTGCGTCTCATAACTGGAAACAGAAACAAGATTAGCTATAAATTATATAAGTACATTTCAAATGATAGAGAAAATTAAAAATATTCTTACATCGATCGGAAGACCAGATTTGTGGTTAAATCAAGAATATATTACTAACAAGAATTTAAACAAAGATATTATTCAAACACTAACAGACCAATATAAACAGAAATGGCATGACAGTTTACAACACTCTAATAAAGGGGTTATTTACAGTGCTTTTAAAACTACTTATGAACTTGAAAAATATTTTACTATTTTAAATCAAAATGCAGCAATTAATTTCTTTAAATTTCGAACAGCTAATCATCACTTACCAATAGAGTCAGGTCGGTACGATGGAACACCTCTCCAGGATAGGAAATGTACCCTCTGTAGTTCAGACAGCGTCGGGGATGAAAGTCACTATCTTCTTTATTGCAACTATTTTAAACGGTGCAAGAAATAAATTCCTTTGTCAATTCATACATAACGCAACAGACTCAAACTCTCTATTGTCAAGTAAAGATCCGTGTACTTTAAGAAATCTAACCAAATTCATTCGAGAGATAATGCAACGGTTCAGTCAAAATTAAACTAACATAATATGTAAATATGCCAATACCTCCTCATGCAAATTTTGTTGTTTCTAAATCCTTTCCCTTATCTCAATTTTAATCATCATGTATGTATATGTACATACTCAAAATTATTATCATTCATTTCTCATTGTTAAATATATATCGATATTTACTTACCGTAGGTCAGCTCGAAATTTTGCCTTGTAAAATTTCGTTCCATGATACCTCTGTCTATGTCTAGCCGACACCACATGATTAGCAATTGATTCACGTGATAACCTTACTGCCGCTACGAAATCATGCTTGATTAATTACTCCACGATTTATTTCTCTCCACGTTGTTGCAAGTGACCTATATTTGTCTCATACTTTATCGGCATAACTGTAAAATGCTATACATTAGTTATTTTATATATGACATTAAGTGTTTGCACTGACATCATTATTATTATTACGAAATCTCTCTCTCTCCCCCCCCCCCCCCAGTGTTTAACGTTCAACATGATTATTATTGTTTCTTTTTTCCATATTATATTTTTTTTCCTTTTATACTAGCTATCATGATGTCTACACCATTTATATTTGTACGTATATAAAATACCTTGCCATCTTTCGCTTTCGACTTAGGCAAGGAAACAAAGTCACGATAGCCTAGTATAATGAAAGTTAATTGGAAATTCTATGTAAGTAAATGTATATGTGCATCTGTCCTTAACTGTGTTTCGCTTTCGGTATCTGTTAAGGACTGAGGCGCTATCTTGAAACATTTATATCGCAATATACTTTCTCTCTCTCTCTCTCTGTTTCTCTTCTCTCTCTATCTCTCTCTATTGGTGTATTCTACTTATTATTAAAATGAAGACCAACAAAAACGATTTAAGAAAATTCCTATGGTTATTTATTAATAGCTAAAATTTATTTTGATAACAAATTTTGCTGTGTGTTTACTCTCTCTCTCTCTCTCTCTCTCTCACGAAAACACTGGTTATTCTGATATATTCATTTACCTTGTAAATTGATACTATTTATTCGCCTATATAGCGAAATGCTCATTGACACTATTATTAAAGATATTATTATGATATAATAGATATATAAATATATATAAATATCTATATTTCATAAATGCAAAATTTGTCTTCTCCCATATTTTAGTAGGTCAGTCTCTCCTTTCTCTATTAAATATTTGGATATATACCCTTAATAATGCCATATTCTTTTTTCAAGTGTTAACGCGATGCACACGTTATCCCCAACCGGAAGAAATGTATATATTGTATTGTCTATGTATTTTCTTCTCCATATTGTACATGATTGTACTTGGATGAAAATAAAGTTTTGTTCTGTTCTGTTCTGTTCTGGATAATTTTGCTGAATCCTGCAGGTGTGATGTTTGTTTCAATGCATGTTTGATGTTTGTTTCAATGCATGTTTGATGTTTGTTTCAATGCATGTTTGATGTATGTTTGATGTTTGTTTCAATGCATGTTTGATGTTTGTTTGATGTTTGTTTCAATGCATGTTTGATGTTTGTTTCTATGCATGTTTGATGTTTGTTTCAATGCATGTTTGATGTTTGTTTCTATGCATGTTTGATATTTGTTTCAATGCATGTTTAATGTTTGTTTCTATGCACGTTTGATTATTGTTTCAATGCATGTTGTTTCAATGCATGTTTCATGTTTGTTTCAATGCATGTTTGATGTTTGGTTCTATGCATGTTTGATGTTTGTTTCAATGCATGTTTGATGTTGATTAAGTTAGACCATCTTAAATTTTTTTTTTTCCTCTTAATTGTAGCATAATGTAAGCATACAATGTTTATAATCTTTTATAAACAGTGCACCCCTATCCTGAATTCAGTTATGCATACTGATTGCAACTGTTAGGGATTTGGTACCCTGTTTGCAATCTATACACTGAAATGATACAACAGGGGAAAAAACGCTAACGTCATGGACGGGCAGGACTGTCCAGCTATTGTGTCAGGGCCATGTTGACCTATAGGTCATTATCCAGGACTCACCTGGTGGGTGTACTGGTTTGTGACTGTTACTAGGATAATGATTTTCTTTGCCAAACCTGTACTTGACCTGACTGACTTAATAATATCTCGAGACTCAGTGGACGGTAGAGATATTTTTACTGACCAGCTTGTTGTACTTTGTCAGTGTTTATCTCAGGGCCATTTTAACAGTTGAAGGTTAAGTCAGAAAAGATGCAGTTTCTTACATGTCATAATGGTACAGTCCTAGACTAAACTCTTTACCCCTGTAAGTCAGGAAATAGCTCTCTAGTCAGGGTCTCTCCTCTGTTTGCTCACATTGTTTCATATGCCTTCAGTATAATAATATTAATCAAGTCATAATCTCATAAATATGTAGATGATTATTCATAAGGTAATGGAGGGCTAAGAAATACTTCTTTCTGTTTTCTTTTATTGTAATGGTAAGGAATCATAGCCATATTTTAGACCTTGCAGTCAAGGATTCCTACATGTGGGTCCTGTTTTTTGCTGATTAGAAACAGCATCGGAAGAGACATTGGTTGGATACAAGGAAGTCCGGGTGCGATACCCTAGCTCATTTTGGGAATAGACCCCTTGGTTCTTTTACATGCCCAGTGTATAGCACCGATACACGGGAGACAAGTTCCTGGGTAGAACCAGTACTTTCCATAGCAACCTCATTTTGTGGAGTGCCAGGCAAGGGTGCATCTGGTACCAATTTTACACATCTTTGGTTTGACACGGTCACCAGAAGATGCACCCTGGCTGGGATTCGAACCCAAGACCTCCTGAACACAAAGCGACCACTGATCTATTGCGCCGGTTGCTTGAAATTGAAAACTGGTTTATATCATCCTGAATGAACTTTGGCATGCACTGACATTTTATAACAGATAATATGTGACATTTTGAAGCATTTGGAATTTATATTTTCTTTAATGTCATTTTATATTGATTTGCAAAAATGCAAATTGCGTGAAGATGCTTATCTCAGACTTCTGTTTTTTGGTTGTCTCAGCAGGCTCCACCCCCTCCTCTTGATGGAATACACTTTTTCCCTGCATGTGCAGACATATTTCTATCCTCAATAATAAAGACTTAACAATGTACTGGCTTGTTTCTAGAAAAAAAATTTTATACTAAATAATCAGCTCAAATCTGTGTTAAAGCCTAAATATATTATATTTAAGTTAAAAAAAAAAAAAAAAAACACTTAAAAAATCATGCTGAAGCTTAAGTTTGACTAATACAGAATGTTTTTAAACACTGTCTGAAGCATAATTGTATGAGTATGAAAGTTAACTTATCTGTGAAACTGATTTTAAAAAGATGTGAATATTGCTCATTGAGTTTGAGTGTGAATATGATTTTCAATATCATGGAGACTTTGGGCAATTTCTTAAATCTTCAGCTCTAAGAATAAAGGTCCAGAACAGAAAACATTTGGAAAATCCCTCCACACAGCACCTGGGCCTGAATCAGGCCACGCAAACTGTCAAGAAGGACTTGGATCAGTACTTGGTGCCAGAGAAGGTCATTAAAGGTTCCTGTCCCAGCAGAGATCAAATCTTTAATTAAATATTACACATTCAATTAGGGTTGTAAATTCAATGCCGATCCATTATAACAGATATGGTCCAATGAAACAATTGATCTCTGACAATGACATCAAAATTTTATGATTTTTTAAGTTGACAAAAAGTGTATTTTCACAAGATTATTGTAGTATGATATCTTGAATTTGAATAATTGCATTGTAATGTGCCTGCACTGTATGTAGACACATTAATTATTATATCATACTGTATTTGTTAAGTATTGAAAGTATTATTCATTCTCCTTCTTCAAAATTCTGTATATGGTAAAGTCCAGTTATTGGACTCTTGTAATTTTACAGTATCAATATGCACATTGTCTTTGTGCAAAATAGGTTTGTTTCATACACATATTTTCAAGGTAAGGTCATTTTGTAGACCAGACATTAATCAGATATACGATTATATAAGCATCTGTTCCTTTTTTGTCAATTTAACCTTACTGACCTACAAACCTTTTTCTACTTTCTGAAGAAATGGGTTAACAGGAACACCATGGGGACAATTGTTGAAAAATATCAATTGATTCATGAAAAAAGGAGAATTTTAGCAAAATGACTGTTACAACATGAGCACACTACCATTTAAGTGTCATAACAATGAAAACAAACAAATCAATCAATCGTTTGATTATTAATGATTTAAGTATATTAATTGTACTCCCTACTGGAGGCCTTCTTGTTTCCTACTGAATATTCATCATAGGGATATTTATAGAACATGCACTGTTGATAATGACCCACTTTCAGGAGTCACGTTGAATACCATGTGGAGCCGAGAGAGAAATAGACTGGCTTTAGGTATGAAAAAAGCTTATGTGCAGGTCAGAGATGATAGAAATACCATAAGAAATCCTGCAGTGAAAAAAGGTGATTTTCTATATACATGTATTTACTATCAGAAAGTAAAAATAATTTTTTGTGTGTGTGTGTGTGTGTGTGTGTGTATTTGAACATTTGAACCAAACATTAAGCTGCTCTGTTTGAGCTAATTATAATGCAGGGGTTGTTTCGGTTTTATTATTTACATAAATCAACAGGTCTGCAAGTAATTCATGCTGATCAGGTTTTATATTGTTCCTTTTTCCCCAGCAATTTTCTATTTGGGTAAGGAAAATGCTTTTAGTCTGATCTTGACTGCTGGAAACCAGTTTCAGTCTCTGGTTTTGTCTGGTTTTCTTTCTTAGTAACAACATGGTCTCTGGTTTGAGACTGGCATTCTTTCTTAGTAACATCATGGTCTCTGGTTTGAGACTGGCATTCTTTCTTAGTAACATCATGGTCTCTGGTTTGAGACTGGCATTCTTTCTTAGTAACATCATGGTCTCTGGTTTGAGACTGGCATTCTTTCTTAGTAACATCATGGTCTCTGGTTTGAGACTGGCATTCTTTCTTAGTAACATCATGGTCTCTGGTTTGAGACTGGCATTCTTTCTTAGTAACAGCATGGTCTCTGGTTTGAGACTGGCATTCTTTCTTAGTAATGGCATGGTCTCTGGTTTGAGACTGGCATTCTTTCTTAGTAACATCATGGTCTCTGGTTTGAGACTGGCATTCTTTCTTAGTAATGGCATGGTCTCTGGTTTGAGACTGGCATTCTTTCTTAGTAACATCATGGTCTCTGGTTTGAGACTGGCATTCTTTCTTAGTAACATCATGGTCTCTGGTTTGAGACTGGCATTCTTTCTTAGTAACATCATGGTCTCTGGTTTGAGACTGGCATTCTTTCTTAGTAACATCATGGTCTCTGGTTTGAGACTGGCATTCTTTCTTAGTAACATCATGGTCTCTGGTTTGAGACTGGCATTCTTTCTTAGTAACATCATGGTCTCTGGTTTGAGACTGGCATTCTTTCTTAGTAACATCATGGTCTCTGGTTTGAGACTGGCATTCTTTCTTAGTAACATCATGGTCTCTGGTTTGAGACTGGCATTCTTTCTTAGTAACATCATGGTCTCTGGTTTGAGACTGGCATTCTTTCTTAGTAACATCATGGTCTCTGGTTTGAGACTGGCATTCTTTCTTAGTAACATCATGGTCTCTGGTTTGAGACTGGCATTCTTTCTTAGTAATGACATGGTCTCTGGTTTGAGACTGGCATTCTTTCTTAGTAATAGCACATTCTTTGGTTTGAGACTGGCATTCTTTCTTAGTAATGACATGGTCTCTGGTTTGAGACTGGCATTCTTTCTTAGTAACGACATGGTCTCTGGTTTGAGATTGGCATTCTTTCTTAGTAACATCATGGTCTCTGGTTTGGGACTGGCATTCTTTCTTAGTAATAGCACCTTCTTTGGTTTGAGACTGGCATTCTTTACGTCACTTACTAACAAGAAGCCTGTGTTACTAAGAAAGAATGCCGTCTCAAACAGAGACCTGTTTACTAAGAAAGAATGCCAGTCTCAAACCAGAGACCATGCATTCAAACCAAGAATGCCAGTCTCAGAAAGAATGCCAGTCTCAAACCAGAGACCGTGTCAGTCTCAGAAAGAATGCCAGTCTCAAACCAGAGACCGTGTCGTTACTAAGAAAGAATGCCAGTCTCAAACAAGAGACCATGCCATTACTATGAATGATTTATTTAAATTTTGTGAATATGAAGTATATATTACAGCATGTTGTCATCCATCAGAAACAATTTTGTATTGCTATTGCGATAAATATAGGCATTTTCAACAAATGAAGATTGTTAACATATTCATTTGATCTTATCTTGTGTCATCATCTCTGAGGTTAGACAGGTACAGAAGGTCAAAAGGTTAGACAGCTATTCAGAAAAAATCCCAATTTAGACCAGTGTTCTTTCGCCAAAGCTGAAGTTTTATCAAAATGAGGAGAATTTTGGAGAAGCCATGTGGCGAGTCTACCTCATACTGTAGTGTGAGTGTGTGTGTGTGTGTGGAGGGGTCGCCATATTACACATGTACTACTATCACTAACCTTGGTGAGACTTTGTCTTAATGTCCACGTGCCCTTTGTTAATCATTATTAAACCCTCTGCATTATGGCAGTTTGTTATGCAGAGTAATTCATCAGCAAAGTCTTTAAATCTTCTGACAGTGAAAGGGTAAAGGATAAGATGTCGAGACTACCTGCTGTTATACACATTTTGCCATGATGATGTAATTCTTGTTTACGTTCTATTGCAAAATTGGCAGTGGATTTAATACGGTGAATTATTCCACAGAATGATTTTAAACAGTCTGAATGGAAACCATGGAAAGTGATTATGTGACTTTATGAAAGATCTAGTCTGTGTTTTATATTGATTTTACTGAGATATACGTACTTATTATTGAGAGATTTTTGAATTGAGCAGAAAACTACGTGTTCTTCTGACTGGATATATGCAGAAAAAAATCCCTGATAAATTGGAAGAGTGTGCTTTAAGGATTTGATGTGTTTGAATTTTCTTGTCAAAAAAGGAGAAACCATGCCTCACATGCCATGTTCGTTTAGTTATAGACTACGTAGAGAGAGGAGGAAGAAAGAAATAGAGAAAGCTTCACTCTCTAAAAGTTTGTCTGATTTGACGGGGACTATTGGGGAGATTGATAGGTCTCAGTCTCGCTTGATGGGTGCTCTGCACGGGGAACTGACTGAGATGACACTAGTGTTTGATACAGGGAATGGGCAGTCCAAGTTTATTGTGAACGATGTTTGTGGAAGGTAATGATCAATGTCTTGATTTTTCTTGTCTCTCTGTATGTGTGTCCTTCTTTTTTACTTTGAACAGTTTTTGTTGTCAGTCCTGTCCAGGGCCTCCGCTGTCGATCGCCAATGGCGCCAGTGGCGACAAATTAAAGAAAGTGGCGCTTATTTTTCAGAAGTGGCGAAAATAAGTGGCGCTTGCTTTTTTCGATCAAAATTTCTTATTTTTTGCATGATATAAGAGGCACAGACTGTGCCCTCGCTTGAAAAAGTTCGGCTGGTTTACTCGTGAGAATAATCGATACGCGGTCTGCTATGATGTAAGCGGCCGTGGACTGGTACCCTCTTCAAGCTATTCCCCGAAGCGTTAGTGGTGGTGAAAGGCGACAACCATTCAAAACATTGTTTATCGTGGATTCGAGTGACACTTTGAGACGCTTTAATTGCACTGTGTTTTTAGGTAAGTATGTGTGACAGCGAATTAAACACAAAATACCTTGTATATTTGAAGTATGCCGAAGGTACAGGCAATTACAATCATTACAGATTCACGCCGTACTTTTAAAGACAAAATACCGGCATGATTGTTGCACTCGCTACCGATTCTCTTCATTTTGATTACGACTAATTACTGTTTGCAAAACAATATTATAATGATCTTTTCATCAAAATCAAATCAGAATTAACACAAATAACACGACCAGTAATTGGTTAATTGTCTTAAGTGAGGTGATAATTGCAGTTCTCCCGGATTTCTTTAAAAGCTGAGTAAGACATGGGGTTGTGTCAATTACTATATGGCCTTCTTGTCACCATGGCCGCTAAGCGAACTTTAGATGAGTTTTTGACTATGACGCCTCCTTCTAAAATTTCTAAATTACAAAATTTCCTGTTAGAAAATCAGGTAAGTTATGGAGGTCATATTGGTATAAAAGTTGTATTTTGGAGCATGTTACAAAAAAAGTAACATTCTATATTTTCATTCAGATTCCATTTTCTGTTCAAATTATTTATGATACTAATCTTATCTGAAATATTCATCTTATAATGAGTTTTGTATGTAGACAAGCGGCACTTTTAGCTTAAATATGTTATAATTTTGTTTTGACAGGGCGTGTCCGTGCTAGGTGACCTGAAATGTGATGGACACACCAGCTACGAGCACTCCACTTCCATTGACCAGTTCCAGGGCTGCATTGCGTCTGTGTTAGAAGATGAACCAGTAGGTAAAATCAACGTTAGTGTTAAAATGGAACACTGAGACTGAAAAAATGCTGGCTGAGAAAATGGAACAAACAATGTGAATGTAAGGAGATATGTGATTCCATGATGATTTTATCTATGACATTCCGTTTCACTATGTGCTTAAGTTAACCCGTTTTATCTGTTATATTGTTGTATGACATGTGCTTTGATTAATTTAAATAATAAAATTAAAATTTGCATGGTTGTTTGTTACTTCTTTTTTTAATCCCAGGATTTATATGGTAAGATAAAGGTAAAGAGTTAAATCAAATACTGACACTAAAATTGTAAACCTAATAATTAATGTAACATTCATTCATTCATCTAGTTATTGAAACTTTGGCTCAGGCTCTGGCTCTAAAATGGCTCTAAAGTGGCTCCAACTTTTTAGATTTGGCGAATTTGTTGGCGACAAGTCTAAAAAATACAGAGGAGGCCCTGCCTGTCATTTACTGTGAGGTGAAACACAGGGATGGCTTATCCGTCTGTCTGTCTGTTTGTCTGTCATGTGTTTCAGGGAATACTTCTTGATATATATCTGCTCTCTTTTTATCCTGTTGTGACATCTTCCTCACTCTGTTTTTTCCCCCTGTCTCTCCATCTGTCTGTTTCTGTCATCCTCATAATAATTGTAACACATTTAACTCCATTAATTTTATGATATATTTGAAAGCTTGTTCAGTTTGAAAAACATCTATTTCAAACTTTTATTTTTATCTCTCAATAGCCAAGTTTGAGTTTCAAAGGTTAACAGTGATGTAAACAAGTGTGTTTGTGTGTAGCAAACAACAAAACAAACAACATCAATATTGGCACTCCCCTCTATTACTGGCCTATATCTGTCCGGAACAACACAGTAACCAAATTCATCATTTTGTTATTTTTTTTTTTTTTTTTAAGTTTTTTTTTACTGTACTATTGCAGAACTGTTTCTATCTCTAGATTTCTTAAAATCTAATTTTAAGTGAGAAAGTTGTTATTTACTTGCCGACACTTTGTCTCCCAGGAAAAAAAATCAGTCCTGCAGTCTGATGTTACACGAAAATGGCATGTTTACCTACAGTGTATGAAATGTAATTTATTTATTATTCTTTTTTTTATAGAGATACAGGACTTGTGATTTCATTGATTTGGCCTGGAGTTCATTTGTTACATAAGAAATAAGGTCAGGTTTGCTTCACATTGACCTAGCTGACATGCAACTAACTTGCCCTGTGGTTGACCTTACTACATTTGTTTACATTCTCTCATTGTGAAGGTGTGTCCCGGTACAATGTTATGATTGGCTCATGGATCTCTGGGCTTGTAATCCTAGCTGTGATTGGTCAATAACTGTGCTGGCCATGTTGTGTGAGAGCTGAAATCTGATTGGTCAAAGGGGTTACAGCCTACTGAGGTATTTCATTGTAGTAAGATCGTGTGGTGTGTTTATGTCATAGGAACTTGGTCATAGCGATACTGACGTAGTCTTTTGTGTACATGCTTTTGGATTTTGTATATTATTTTGCTGTTTGTTTTATAGAAGTGTAATTTAAGTTACAGATTTCGTTCTAACAATTCTTTTATACTGCTTAGAATTGATTATTGGTAAAATATGTGTCTATTGAGTTGGTGGGATGGTTTAACATGAAATCCTTACAATATGAGAAGTAGGATGGTGTCTCACTGATGTAAGGGAGCAATGGTAAATTCACTGTGTTCTGAATTGAGTGAAAACCCAAGTGAAATGAGTGCAGTGGATAGACAAATGATAGCGTTGGATAACAGATTGGGGGATATTGAGAATAATAATGATAGTCAAGATGCGGAGGATGCTATATTGACTTTCACTAATAAGTGTGGTACTTCAAGATTCGCTCTACATGAAGTTATCGGAAGGTGTGTACCTCATACTTCACTTTATGTCAATTTCATACTTATAGTCAGCGAAACTTATTTTTGATTCATTACTTGGAACATAGGTATTATATCTATCCAAGATTTGGGTTGGGAGGGACAGAGCTTGTCTCCCATTTCTTTTTTTTTTTGCATTGGTAACTGTTTCTAATTCCTGGTTCTATTTAGTGGTTTGTAAATTCATACATTTATTTGAAAGCACAGAAATATATATGCTTCGGTCTCAAAGTTTTCCTTTTTTGTGGGGGGGGGGGGGGGTGTTATTTATCTTAACCCTTTCCCTCATAGAGGAAACCATGAAAAGACCTATGGAACAGCATAAAACCAGATCAGCCTGCGAGTAACTCGCAGGCTGATCAGGTTTTATGCTGTTCGCTGCTTCTCAGTGGTCTGGAAATGAGGACTTTGTAATTAAATTTGGTAAGGTTTAACTGTGGTTTTCTGCAGATCAGGCTTTATGTGGTACCTATTGAATGCGTCAAAATGAGTCTATATGAGGGAAAAGGTTAAAGCAGCTCCATTCACTCCCCTGACCTTTATATTTTCCATTCTAAAACTGATTTTATCCTGACCTGAATACATCATTGAATCAGTATTGACTATATATAGATCCAGTTCATACCTTGAAAGTAAAATGCCAGTTAGGTGAAATCCCACAATATTCAGTCAAACCTTTCTAGTCATGGTGTCAGAGACAAAAATAAGCTTTTATATCCCATGTGGTTGCATAAATTAAGACTTAAAAGGTGTAAGATAGATCAGAATATACAGTTACGCTTGACTGTAATATGATTATAAAGTATAGAATACAACACAGCTGTGGCCAATCTTAGTTCAGTGTAGGTTTGACTGCTAACTCAGGTTTAATGGTACTGGTTCTCCACAGGAAAGGAGTATCAGGTTGACAGCTTGCTTTAAAAGATTCACTGTTCAGTGGGACTGGGTTTATAGTTATGGAAGAAAATCTCTTGCAGAGTTGGTTTTTGAATTCACTCAGCAGGAAAAAGGTTCCCTTTATTGTCTTTTGTTTGGCTTGACAATTTTCAGTACATAAAAAAGGACTGTTAAACAAAATGCACAGCAAAGAAAAAATCTTTTATAAAGTCATAACTTTGTACATGGATAATGGATGTGCATGAGGGTTAAAACTCCAATATGTTATGCAGCATGAAGGCAATTAGAAGGGCACCTGCTGAGACTATTAGTGATAACAGGTGTGATAATCTGAAGTGTGATGTATATCACATGCATGTCATATTATGACCTGTGTCTAACAGTACCTAGTGTTGACAGTGGGCAGGTGCCTGAGGAGGAACCTTTGTATGGTCAGTATTGGGGCTTTATTGGTCATTGTTAGTGGACAAATGGCCTTCTGGTCAGTATTAACTGGGGACAATAAACTGAGGCAATTATTGGCTTAATATTGGGTGAACAGGATGAAGATGTTGTATAAGTTAGGCACATGTTTAATATGAAAATCGCTAGAGACAACAAGTTTTGTTAACCACGCATGCCATTGTCTCTTATTATTTTCTCAGTAAAGTGGATAATAAATGATATCTTTGAATCAGTGCGAACATTTTGATCAGGTTTGATACTGTTTGCTGCTTCTACTGTTCCAACATATACATTAACTTAAAATTGAATCCTGGAATTTGAAGTTTGTTTTGAGACTGATGGAAGAAAATGCTTCAAATTTGTGCGCTAAGAACGTCTATCAGATATTTTCTCTGGGCTCCCATCAGCATAATTAAAAAAAATGTACAAAAACATAATATTTGGAACCTTTTTGAGGAACTGCTTGGCATTGGCATCAACAGTTCTCTTGAACTTCTGGTAATGTGTCAGATAATCAGATTTAAGTGGGAATGTTGTCAAGAACTTGCAGTTACTTTGTCTGTTATTGGTTTATCCAGGAATAGGGGTCTAGATAATTGGTCATGCTCCATGGAATTTCTGAAGGTATATAGAGAAAACACAGCAGAAAACCTCGATAAAATCAATCCACCATCATAGTAACAATGATTTGAATCTTTCACTGGTTTAGTTTAGTGTCAGAATTGCACGGATGGATTAACATGCATATAAAATAGGTAAGATAATGGTCTAGTACAATGTACCTAAGCATAGATTTGTTAAACAGGATAGATATATTGTTTACTTTTGTTGAAGATTACATTCTTTATGGGACAAAGTTTGTTGACGTAATGAGTAGCATTGGGTAGAGGAATGGTATGAAGTATTTGGATGGATGATTTGAAGTTAGAGAGAGAGAGAGAGAGAGAGAGAGAGAGAGAGAGAGAGAGATGGATGAGAGCGAGAGAGAGAGAGAGATGGGTGAAGAAAACAGGGCTATTAGAGGGAGGTGATTTAGAAACACCTTGAGCACATGACATTTTCAAAGCTCAAGTTCAAAATATTAGGAATAAATTTTTGCCATAAATTGTCAGCATATTGAGAAAAAAAATATATGAAAACTATGTATCGTACCTTGAGTACCTGGATTAACCTCTTCCACTCTATGTTTATGGACTGGTTTCAATTTCTTGTGTTTATTTGGACCTCAGCATATAAGCACTATACGATTAAGTCCACATTAAAGGGCTTAAAGAGTAATTGTGAGAGGTAAAGGTTAAAATCTGGCGTAAGATTTTAACTATATGCCGTTTACATAACACTTAGGGGAGATATATGGGACAACAGTAGAGTGTCCTGGGTAACACAATAGTAATAATGAGGACAGGTTAAGTGAGATGTCAGGATAATCCGATAACAATACAACCGGCTGGCCCATAATTCGGTCATAGATCGGTACAGAAGTGTGGCCAACTTGACCTCAAACAGTATTGGATTCATGTTGACACACTTCTAGCTCAGGGTTTGCTTTAAATTGATTCAGTATAGGGAAAGGTTCTTGTGGTGATGGTAGGTGTTTTGGGTATATGGCTGTTTTTTAAAGGTTCTGTGTGAATGTTTTTTGGTGTTGTTGTCTAACCTTTTGATATAGGCTAAAGGATGATGACATGAGACAAAGCTGATTGAATGAATATTTGATTGATTTTCATTTACAGATAGGATAGAAAAAAGTTACTCTTTATAAATGATAACTAGCTGAAAAACATGCTTTGTATTCATATTTGTTTATTAATTATCTTCAGACTTTTTTGATAGACATATAGTTGATTGAATGTGAGAAGAGAAGTGAAGAAGACTGAAGAGCACATACCAGAGGGGAATAAGCCTGGCAGACAAAAATAAGAGCGGGGAAAGTATCTCCTGCTTCTTAACCCTTACTTTATTAGTAATGCTGTGGGACAAGAAATGTGGGGAGTTTTGTCTGACTCCGCTGCAGACATGACCCTACCATGTGGTAGACTGGTATATGGTCTCCGGCACCTAACAGCTGCTAACATGAGTTATAGCAGTATATAGAATATAAGCAGGGTAACCAAATTATACTTGTTAGATAACTAGAGCTAACTGATGGTATGCATGGCAGATGTTAAGTTCATTCTCACTCTGTGTCAGACTTGACCAGTCAGCACTCATCTAAAAGTAGTCCTTGCATGACCTTTTTTTATTTACCTCATAATGTCAGAAATTGAAAAATGTTTGAGACTGAAGTAAAACAGATATATTTTGGAATTATTAATGAACAGTTAGCATAATTATATATATATTAAGCCTGTCTACTGTAATGCTAATGGATGATGTATGGCAGGTCAGCTGGAGACGGTTGCCATGGTAACAGGATGGTCCAAGACAGACTTGATCTGTCATATTATTCGTTTGAGGAGACAGTATTGAGTATATTACATGTTTGGCATCCTGATGCAATTGCCACACACTTCAACAGACTTATTGATGGAAACTTGCTTGCAAAAAGTTCATTTCAAATAAAGGTTCACTAGAATATTGCGGAATTTGAAATTGTAATATATAAAAAGGAACTTGTATGTATGTAAACATTTATAAGGAGAGGGAGAAGGGGAGGGACTGGAATTTTAGCAAGTTAAGGCTTAAAGTTGAGCAAGGATAATAACTATTTCAGAAGAAAAGATATATTTTATAAGACTGTTTGGTATATATTGATTAGGTAGCTCTTTGCCATTTCGTTTTGTTCAACTTTCTCCACAATATGGATCCTTCCTCGTTGTTTTCTCAGAAATCTCTGTAGTCCTACATGTATATATTGACAAGAGAACATTGCTGCTTTTCATTAGCTATGCAACAATGTTAGTGCTAGCACTAGAATGTGGGTTACTTGTGACTGATTTAATTTGGCCTGTTTTCTGTCTGTCTCTTTGTACTGGAAGGAGAATTTGCATCATTTCTTTTTACCTTGCAGTTTGTGTTATTACCTTGCAAAAGTCTTCTATTTCCTATAGAATAACATTGTTAAATGATACCATAGTTTGCTTGTGTTTGTAGTTCTTTGATCATAAATTTCTTTTATCAAGCATTGAATATTAGTATCAAACTGCTGGTTTCAGTTTATTTATTGGATTTACTAAGTCAGGATGAGTACCTGAAAGGCATATCAGACAACAACAACAAGAAAAAAGGCATATCAGACATTCCAAATAATAGAAGGAATTTGTTTGAAACTAACATGATTACGGGTAGGGTAAATATTTAATGTAAGACGAATAAAACAACTGTTAGTTGATTCAGGGTTCACATTTATTTGATGTCTAGATGACTAGTGGTGTAAAATTATTTTCTTGCTATGATTTTTTTTGAAAATGGTATAGTGTACAACTCACACACATTTAGTCTCGAATTAGCGTCTAGCTTGGGGCAGTCAGGATTTTATTTCTTTTTATGCTGATTGGGAAACCAGGCCCCTTGTTCTCAAAAATTCTTCAGTACTATCTCAGGCTCAAATTTAAGTATCATACTCAAATTCCAATTAAACTAATGGGCATAATTTGAGTTTGAGTATGAAAATCATACCTAAGAATCATTTTTATTTTCAAGAACACGGGGCAAGGTCTAATTACAAACTATTCTAACCCCTCCTGATGTTTCCTGGATTGGACTAGTACTTTGCACCATGTGCAGGTTATGAAAGACTCTTGTTCGCAGCAGACCATAGGATTCACAGTCCATTGAAAGCAAATTATTAGCACACTGATCTAGCTTAGATGATTGGTCTTGTAGCGTTTTTGTGGTACAGGGGATCAGAAATTCAGGCAGGGACATTCACACATCGATGTCCTGATCGTAGGTATTGATTAGACTATGTATCATTACACAGAACTAATGCAGATGCTGACGTGACCCTAGAGACATGATTGGGAGATAACACAGGCCCATTAACAAAAGAATGACCTAGATATAGTTACATAATTGGTCAGCTCACTGATAACCTCTATAAGGAATCTCGGTGAAAGTGTGTGGGAGCTTTTTGGATGAGCTACACTACTGTATATGCACATATAATGGACAGTCTTTTTAAAGGTTATTTTTGTATATAGGATGTGTAAGTTTGTATGTTTTGAAATACACAATCTGTAACCTGAGGGCTTCCTTTTATTGAGGAAATTAAGACCAGTTAGCTAGCTGTCTGATCATTTTACATTTTATTGCCTCAGGGCATATCAATTATTTAAATGGCCGATATTGAGAGGTGAGGATAATGCTTGGAACAGTTTGCAAATGTTAGGAAATTGGTTCTCTACTAACTTTCTATATGTTAAGTAATGAAGCAACTGGAATGCAGATGCTAACATTAGCATGTTAGACTGTTAGTGACTGTTACTTAAGTAACTGAATGCAGGGCAGACTTCTTGATCCAATGTTTGTTTACCACTAATGTGTCTGTTTCTAAGTTGTGCCTGCCTGAAAGGCGAGGGCCTCTGCAATTTTTCCCCAAATCACTCCCTTTCTGATATAAATAAGAGAGTCATTAGCTGCTTGGAAATGTTTTGTCTAAGGCGCTGCTCATAATTATGTTCCCTCAGGAATAGGTTTTAAGATAAGCTACTTCTGTTAATTGACTAAAGATGTTAAAAACTGCTTAATCTTAATACAATGAATGAACAAATCAATCAATCAATCAATATGTTTATAACTATGCAGATTTCTTTGCTTATCAAATCATGCGTGTCCCGTTCAGGATTGAACTTTACAAGTTTGAAAAGACCAGTTGATTGGATAGGGTTTTGAGTACTCTTGAGGGCAACTGGTCCGATGAGTGGAAAATCACCAATGTGAAAATACCAGTCAGTGCATGATCAGCTGGCCTTTATCTGAGGAGGCCACATTCTGCATGTATGATATCAGTGCATGCATGATTATTTGAAAATCAGGTGAAATCACAATGTCTTAACTTAAGATCAGCTGATGAGTTTTTATCATATCATTTGCATGAAGTGTGCCATTGTCGTTGTTTGTGATGATCGCATGGGAAGTCCAGAATCAGTAGGGCAGGGATTATTACACCCTCTGCTTGACTGGTTGCCTACACTATCTGACTCGCATGTTCAAGTTGTAGCATTCTTGGGCTTGTGGCCAAGTTGGCAGAATTAAAAACTCTATTAAACCTGGCTGATAGACTGTTACTTAACATGAAGCTTTAATAATTAGAATACCCCTTGAATATCAGTACTAGAGGTGAATGGGAGTTAATTTGCCTACATTTGCAGGTACATGTACAGGATAATGTGAGAAATGAAAAAAATAGTTTTTCTCTAGACTGTCAAACTTGCCCATAGACACTAAGGAAAATTAGGCTGGAAGTAGATGTCACAGGGTGAGAAAAATATGCAGCCTGACTGGGACTCAAACCTGGGGCCTTTCGCTTACAGGGTGAATGCTCTACCGACTGAGCTACCTGGCCCCTTACATATGATTCTCCTCTATTGTGAGTTAACGGTACTGTCACATCATCCCCCTCCATTTTAGAATTTGTCCCTGAAGTATAGAAGTTACAGGGTAAATATAAGCATGTGCAGGTGTTCTAGACATACCTTGCACCGATGCCACAGTCCCACGTTGGGTGCCAAATGTCACAGGGTGAGAAAAATATGCAGTGTGACCGGTACTCAAACCTAGGGCCTTTCGCTTCCAGGGCAAATGCTCTACTGACTGAGCTACCCGGCAGCTTACATATAATTCTCTCCTATTGTGAGTTATCAATACTGTGACATAGGTCAAGGTCTTGTCTTTTTTTCATTTTCTTATTTCATAATGAATGAACAGTTGCAGACATGATCACTGCCTGCTTTTATTCAGTCAGTATGACATTATGGAGGAAAAAGATAGGACCATCCCTAGTGGCCGAGTGGTAAGAGCATCCGCCTCGGGAATGGAAGGTCATGGGTTTGATCCCTGGCTGCAACATACCAAAGTTGTAAAAAAGGTACTTGTATAGCTCCGTTGTGTGGCGCTCAGCATATTAGGATAGTTCCAGGACTGGTTGACCTGGTGTCAGGATGATGTTAGTGTGGTATCATGCCAAAATTCTATAGCGTTATACTGCATTGTGAAAGCAATATATCTGTCTCAAGTACACATGGTCTCCAAATAACTGAAAAACTTTTGGTGGGAGGTTAAACCCAATAAACAATCAAAAAGGATAGAATTAATTTTGATTCATTATAACACAATCTTTTTTCTTACATTTTTTCCACCAGGGACAGGAGGGGGAGGTGATCAACACTGTTAATTATTCTTCAGATTTTAGTCTTTTAATATCACCTGTCTGTCAGGGTTTTTGTTTCTTTTTTTTCCCTCTGATATTTGATATATTGAACAGCCAGTCGGCAGTTATATTTGTAAAACTCTAGGCTTTTCCTCAGGATCCTGCTAGCCAAGATTGATCTTACATAAAGTGTGGGCTGGGTTTTAATTACCACGGTATTGATTGGTTAGATGGAGAGGAATGTAGCGGTAACATCCATCACTGATTTAGGTCTTCTGGTGCATGTTGCAAGTGCATACACATGACTAGTGTACCACAAGTGTATTACTGAGCTTTAAATGAGTCATGAAGTATGCATGATTCAAGATTTGAGTTAGTAACTCTAATGTACAGTTAAAGCAGCTGACTGATCTGTTACTGTAGTGGGAAGACCAAAAACTATTAGGTATCAACATGAAACCTCATAGGTAGATAGATCTCAGTGAGGAGAAGTGCAGTGTACAAGAACCATAACTCAGTTTTGCATAATATAGGAGTTATTGCCCTTTGTTATTGCCCTTTGTTATTTTCATACTTATTTTGTCTGGAGCAAAACTCAAAAACTATAAAGGGTATCAACATGAAACTTCATAGGTAGATAGATCTCAGTGAGGAGATAAGTGCAGTGTGCGAGAACCATAACTTTGTTTTGCATAATTTAGGAGTTATTGCCCTTTGTTATTTTTCATACTTAAATATTGTCCGGAGCTCATTATAGTATAATTAAATACCCATCAAGTGACAAAGCGCAGTTTGGGGAGCATCCACCAGTTTTACCAGCACTTGTTTAGGCTTAATGGTATCCTTCTTGGGTTTAATTAATTAGGATCCTGTGGGTTTAAACCTCGGTCACTAAAAATGTCCACTCTGGCACATGGGATTCTGGAAGTTTTCCAGTTTCCTTTCTCAATAATGATCATTATTGCCACCATCTTTTCAATAGTTACTAAATTGGTTAGAAATTGTTTCAAAAGTTAATATAAAATGGGTTGGAGTTATTAGTTAATGTTTTAAGAACAAGGATGTTTTGTATCATTATGTTCTAGAGCAGTGCATGGCTGGTATTGAAGGGCATTTATATGAGAACTGGAAGTTGAATATCTTGATGTTTTAATGACCTTAATATTTTGTTGAATAGTAAAGCATGCTGTCTTGTTTGAGATCTTGTGATTCTATATTTTACTGTGCTATATTTGTCCATGAGTCCAACAATAGTCTTACTGCAACTGAAAAATAGTTTGAAATAATTATAAGAAATTTATATCAAGATTTGACGGAGTTTATTACACTGCCCTCTGGCAGCTAAAATCTCCTTGAATTTCAAACAGCTGCAGTTATATGTTATTAATTTTGAACAAAGTATGAAAAGAATTTCCTAGAATTTTATCGTGAATAACATTCAAGTTAAAACTCTTTGTGATGTCTAATGTGATACACAAATGTTTATATATTCAAAATTTATAAATAGATGTGAAAATGAGTGGAAAATTTCCTTATACAGAAAATTGGGATTTACCTCATAGCTTTTTTATCTTCTTGTATTTATACTTCCTTTATACTGAGGAGTTTGGTGTTCAGCAAATAGATCACATCACATTTCTTAGAAAACTCAACTTTTGAAATAAGGTGTATCTTTTGAAATAATCTAGATATATAATTTATCCTTATACATGCAAGACAAATTATATTTCCTTATTTTCTTGGAAAGATGATACTTTTTTCAGAAAGGTAATGTTTCCATAGAAACAAGAGGAGGATATATTTAGTATATTGAATTAAATGTTTAAAGCCACAACTCCAGTCTGTCTGTCAGGAGATAGTTAATATAGAAGTTCATGTTTGCAATAAATTCAGGTAGATATACAGGCATGATAAGTAAAGGGATGGAGGGTTGGGTTGAACTAGCTAATCTCACCCCCCTTAATTGGCTGTTAACCAAGGGCAAGGCCTTCTCGGAATAGGTTCAACTTGATTGCATGAATGAGTGGCACCCTTGGGAGTGAGAGGTCGCATGTCAAATCTTTAGCAAATTTTGTCAGCTCATTAATATTAAAACCCCCACTGTATTTCATGATTCAATAAGGGACTTTCAAACAAGTGGAATCACACATCTGTTGCAATGTGTGGCTTAACCACCACTTGTCCGACCGTGATTTAAGCAGGGGTATTCAGCACTTTCAATGATAGCTGGACCTGTCTTATCTTCCTTCAGTAAATGCACATTCTCTGCTGGTTATCGCAATTAATTTGACATGCACATGTCTAAACCCAGCCCAGTAATAAATGTTTTTTCATTCACTGCACTGCAGTTCTCAAAGTTAACCGTCAGTCTGTCATTCTTCGTGCATTAATGCACCAAGATACACTCTGTCTTGTTGAAAATATAGGCAGTTGTTAAGATTTATAAAGGTGAATATATAACCCTTAACGAACCGAAAGTGCTAGCCTTTGCCACCAGTAAAGAGCCAGGCTGGCGTTGACTGACCAACTACAAGTTTTCATCTTGTTATCCCTAAAATTGATAACGGACAGTTCCAAAAAAGATGCTGGCTAGGTCCATTTGAGAATTTCAGCAGGTTAACAGTTAATACAGCACAATACAGGGTATATAATATTATAGAACATCAAAATCAGATTGAAGGCAGTTTTCACTCTGCTCAGGCTTTACTGTCATGTGTTCATATGAAATGTGAGATGTATATAATCAGAATAACAGTTTGAACATTCATTTGTCAGAACATTACACCAACAAGCATGTCTCAGGCTAAGACCTATTTAACCTGTTATTTCAGGGTTTTGCTCAAGTCTTTTGTTTCATACAAAAGCTTAATTATTTTTCTCATATTGGAATAACGGTCCTTTGGAAACTGTGAAAGGATGCAAGATAATTTGTTATCAATTTTAACTGGTTGTTGACCTTTATAAGATTAAGTGTCAAGCACTTGGTATAGTTTCAACTTCCTGAACTTATTTTCACACACTTCATGACATTGTATACATGGAGCATGAGGACACACTCTCATTTGACATATATGCATAATGCTACATATCCTATATATGCTTACTACATGTGTAGTAGTAATGAAGGCACTCTTTTTGACTAATCATTTGATGTGTGATACACTTTTGGGTTTCATGTATATATTCCGATTGTATAAAGGCGAAAAAAAACAACAAAAAAACCTGACATAACTGTATAACATCATTCAGACTCTCGCCGCTGTGGGATCGAATCCCAGCAGGGTCAGTCAGGTTTAAGCCAATACCAGCGGGCATGTGGTAGTGTTGCCTCTGTGTACATAGGGTCTTCCTCCATCTTGTAATTAGCTGGATCATAGATGCTATAATTACATGACTGAAATTCTGACACAGTGGCAGAAAACACCAACACCCCAGTTTTTACAGTTCAGAGATTTCCATGTTTTTATATGAATACTGAACATATTTTCATGTGTGACTGGTTTAATGATTAGCCATGAAGATATTGGTATTTCATGATTGTCCGTGAAAGAGTTGCATTGATCGGGTCATCCCCAAGACTTAAACATGTACATGTATATACGTTTCTACATATAACTAAGACTGCCATTAACAAGGTCAACCTGAAAGCAATTTTTAATTTTTTTAAGGTCTGTTACTGATAAACAAAACTATGAAATAGTATTTTCAGATGAGAACTAAATACCTCTAATTTTGTAAGTTGCAGTAAAAAATGAAGTAAACAGATAATGAAGTGAAAGTTAAGTAACATAACTGTGGCATAAAACAGTTTTTCACATTGTCCACATACTCTGACAGGATATTTTTCAGTTTGGCCAAACAACTACTTATCCAGATAAAGGGAACATTTGTATGTACCTTAACCCTTTCCCTCATAGAGGACACCATGAAAAGACCTATGCGAACAGCATAAAACCAGATCAGCCTGTGAGTAACTCACAGGCTGATCAGGTTTTATGCTGTTCGCTGCTCCTCAGTGGTCTGGAAATGAGAATTTTGTAATTAAATTTGGTAAGGTTTAACTGTGGTTTTCTGCAGATCAGGCTTTATGTGATACCTATTGAGTGCGTCAAAATGAGTCTATATGAGGGAAAGGGTTATGAGGCTCTTAGAAAATAAATCAAAAATTTAAAATGATAAAGCAGAAATACTCTATATTTTTACTTCTTGTTCACTACTCCTACTTAGTTTTTACACAGTTTACTACTCGTCAGTACCACTAAGAGTAGACAATAACAGATAAACCCATCGTAATTCCTGCTGGGAATTGCTGTCAGCCTTGCCTAATCCATGTGTAAATGGTAATTTTACTGGTTGAATTAGAGGATTTCATGGGCTTGCTAAGATTTTGGAATATTTTATCCCATCCCATATGAATGTTATGAATGCAGGTGTGTTAAATTAAGTGTTAAGGTTGCATCATCATCATCATCATCATCATCATCATGTGGTCTATTCATATATTACATAGACCAATTCTTCACCAGAATGAATCCATAACTGATTGAAATAAGACAAAGAAGTATTTGATAACTATATAAATTCATTGAATATAAAATGGTATATTAAACTTTGCCATCCAGACCGTGTAATTGATCTTAGCTAAAATATTGTATGAGCAAACTGAGGAGACCCTGATCAGACACCTCCTAGATAAGCTGTCTGATTGGTCTGCATCAAAATTTGTCCATGGGTCTAGTAATCTACTTTACCTTAACTCTAAACTATCAAATCATGGATTGGTGTTACATTTCAGAGCTACACTGAGATCAATACCCAGGGTTTATTGCTCTGTGAAACAGTTCTAAGACCAGACTTTCTTGGAAGTCTGATTCTATTCTCTGTGTGTGTTTGTTTTAAGCTGTTTATTATCAAAAGTGTTTTGAAGTGTAAGTGAAAGAAGAGAATGGATCTTAATGTTTTCTGCTGAGTAAGGTTATTATCCATGTCTTTGATACTGGAGTGAACATTAGGGCTCTGACTGAGGTATTCTGAGATAAATGAATAGAACCCTTTATCTCATGAATATTCATGAACAAATTTATGACTTGATGAATATCAATTTTTTGAAGTTAAAATGGTATATGAATCAATGAATTCAAATTCTTTGCTGTGCAGACTGAGTAGGAGGTGTCAAATGAGGAAATTATATAAAGGATTAAAAGAAATAAAATTTGTACTCAAAGTATGTAGGTTTTTATATTCCCACATTTCCTATAATTACTAAATTGTATATATCTTAACCCTTTCCCTCATATACACTCATTTTGACACACTCAATAGGTACCACATAAAGCCTGATCTGCAGAAAACCAGTTAAACCTTACCAAATTTAACTGCAAAATCCTCATTTCCAGACCACTGAGGAGCAGCGAACAGCATAAAACCTGATCAGCCTGTGAGTTACTCACAGGCTGATCTGGTTTTATGCTGTTCGCATAGGTCTTTTCATGGTGTCCTCTATGAGGGAAAGGGTTAAGAAGAGTTAGTTTCAATAAAAGATTTTTATAAAGGCAGAATTAGAGGACTTAAAACATTTGATTTAGATATATCCAGTGACCTCTATGTTTTAATAAATGTATATATGTTAATAAGTAATTGAAAACAATTTGCATATTTCTGATATTGATTGGAATGGGTACTTTAGTATGCATATTTTCCTTTATTGATTTTAATTCATATGTAAATAGCATGCATAGATTTTCAATAAATACAACTAATGAAATGTCAAAAGTCTAATTCAAATAAGGTCTGGATTATTCTTGCACAAGGTATGGATTATTCCTGCACATGCACACTAAATTGAATAGTTCAGTATGACTACTGTTGCAAGCTTGATTGGAGTATTAGTGTGATCATGTTGCATTCCATTCCGTCCCTTCCAACACTCACATTACATGAAGACAAGGTTGATCATGCAGGGGTATTAATCACCTTAACCCTTTCCCTCATAGAGGAAACCATGAAAAGACCTATGCGAACAGCATAAAACCAGATCAGCCTGCGAGTAACTCGCAGGCTGATCAGGTTTTATGCTGTTCGCTGCTCCTCAGTGGTCTGGAAATGAGGATTTTGCAGTTAAATTTGGTAAGGTTTAACTGTGGTTTTCTGCAGATCAGGCTTTATGTGGTACCTATTGAGTGCGTCAAAATGAGTCTATATGAGGGAAAGGGTTAACTGCTAGTTCTACTTTTTTTTTTTTTTTTTTTTTTTTCAAAATGGAAAATGAACCCATGACTCTATGACAAGTGTGTCTAATAGCAAACTTTTCTTAATGTCAGTCTGGAAAGTTGGAAACAAGTCTTTAAAACTCATACTGATTCCAATTACTTGTTCCCTGGGTTGGACCAGTACTTTGTGTTTTAGGGAAAATCATAATAAGTGTCTAGTTGCCTCCATCAAGGTTCAGACCTCCAACTCTAAGATCCAAAATCAGTGGACACTAGCACTGGACTACATGCAGTGCCTTTGAAATACTTTATATAGCAGGCAGATATTTTATCATTGTGTAGAATGAAGGAAGTCTTGAATATTGAATGACACATACCAGGATATTGCAAGAACAATAGGGGAACACAGAAGGAAGTCATCATGACAAGAGGTTCACATGAGTGGTTTAATCTTGGAGATTGGAGGTGTTTTCTTACCGTTATCAGCACAGCAAGGAGTCCAGTTGGTCGAAGATTTTTGTGGAAAAGAAACTGAAACCTATTTTGGAAACCCATAATTTAACCCCTGCTGATTCATGTCCTATATTTATAAACTGAAAAGGAAAATGTGTTTTTTTTAAATTCATGATAGGTATAAACCTTTATTTTATACATTTATGACTTGATGGGTATCAATGTACTTAACTGAAAAAGTATTTACTGAGTGAATTGTGTAGAACCTATTGTAAGCTATTTCTTAAACAGCACTATTTTGTCTAGAGTGATTGTTAGAGTAGATCAAGAAAGAAACCGAAATATAAAATGTTACAATAGTTATTATGATAGATCTTAAGCTGTCTCATGAGTTATGGCTCCTGAAGGCTCCCATTGTTATCTTTCATCTCTCCTTGCGGTAAATGTTTTTAATGTCCTGTGATGTACAAATGTAGTATGTTTACAACTCACCAAATGAGAAATCATGGTGACGGTGTATTGATTATTATGTTAGGAATGTGTGTAATGTTTTAAGGCTCAATGATTACATAAGGGAAAAATTTTAATATTTCATAGAAAAGACACATTGAGAGGTGTGTTTTCTATAAAATGTTGGATTTCACGCTTAAAACATTTTCCAATTATTGACGTCACAAACTCGAAGCATTCTCATGCAAAGTAAGACAATATGATAAAACAAGAAAGACGAAGAACTGGAACTCTGTATGGTTGTCTTATGCAAACATTGCTGGTGGCCTGATATTATTACTGGTCTAGCTAGCTGCAATATAGACATATTAGTGAGATAGTGAACACAATTCCATATAATGTACTGAAATTCATCATTATACATATCATCTGAGACATACATCATTATACATATCATCTGAGAAATTCATCATTATACATATCATCTGAGAAATAAATCATTATACATATCATCTGAGAAATACATCATTATACATATCATCTGAGAAATACATCATTATACATATCATCTGAGAAATTCATCATTATACATATCATCTGAGAAATAAATCATTTTACATATCATCTGAGAAATACATCATTATACATATCATCTGAGAAATTCATCATTATACATATCATCTGAGAAATACATCATTATACATATCATCTGAGAAATACATCATTTTACATATCATCTGAGAAATAAATCATTTTACATATCATCTGAGAAATTCATCATTATACATATCATCTGACGTGGCCGAGCGGTTACAGTCGTGGACTACAAATCTCTCAGCCCCTCACCGCTGTAGGTTTGAATCCTGATAGGGACTTCAGATTTTTCATATGAGGAAGCCTTCCAGCTGGCTTGTGGTAGGATGGTGGTTCTTCCTGGGTACCTCTGTGTACTTGGGGTCTTCCTCCACCTGTAATTAGCTAGACATCGCTATATGATTGAAATATTATCGCAGCGATGGTAAACCCCCAATACAACAACAACAACATATCATCTGAGAAATACATCATTATACATATCATCTGAGAAATACATCATTATACATATCATCTGAGAAATAAATCATTTTACATATCATCTGAGAAATACATCATTATACATATCATCTGAGAAATACATCATTATACATATCATCTGAGAAATACATCATTTTACATATCATCTGAGACATACATCATTATACATATCATCTGAGAAATACATCATTATACATATCATCTGAGAAATACATCATTATACATATCATCTGAGAAATACATCATTATACATATCATCTGAGAAATAAATCATTTTACATATCATCTGAGAAATACATCATTATACATATCATCTGAGAAATACATCATTATACATATCATCTGAGAAATACATCATTATACATATCATCTGAGAAATACATCATTATACATATCATCTGAGAAATACATCATTATACATATCATCTGAGTACTCTGAAAATGTTTTAAAATGGCATACAGGCATGTATTGAGCTGGTAAAAAAATATGTTCACAGTCTGTAGATTGACCTATTATCTTTGGTTGCTGGATGATGAGGTTCTCAGCCAAGTGTCTGATGTTGTTGACTATTCTCATGCTAATGATTTTTGGTTTTGAACCTATGAAAAAATAAAAAGACTGAAAACTGTTTCAAGATGTAAAATGTTATTGAAAACCTTGTATGTAAAAATCCTGTATGGGTTGAATAAGGGTTTAAACACACCAGCCAATGTATTAAATTCTTTGTATTGAAGGATAAGAGGACATTGTATCACCTATTCACATATATTAATCCTCTCAGCTTATATTGGAAAGTTTCCTTTTTCGTGACTGTTCAAAGTTTAACATTTGTTTTTGTTCAGTTGAGGTGGCAAAGGTTGAACAATTGTATTGTGAATTAAAGATTTTGAATGCATTAAGGGGCGTTGTTGTGTTGATTATGTATCCTAATATTTAGACATTGTACGTTTTTCTATTTTGATATTTTTTGATTTTTGTATTGTTCAACTAGGCTTCAAGTGACATAGATAAACAGATGAATTTTGAAATGTTTGGGGTCATTTAAACATTAATTAATACTGTAATTTATTTAGGGTCAATATTGGCAGTTATTTGTGTGTCAGGGAAAATGTGATGAAATGGACATATTCTTTGAATTTTAAAGTTGCAGAGCAAGTATTTTCATTGATGTTGAATAGCACTCTGATCAATTTGATAGCAGAGGAAGATAAAGGCCATCACAAAAGAATGAATATAACAAAGGGAAGAAAAATAAAATTAATTGCTAATACCTGGAAAGAATTTTGAAAAATGTTACCGGACAAAAACCAACAACAAAAGCAAACATGTATAATAAATAATGTTTATAGCTCTCTAAACAGCAATAAAACTGACATATTGGGAATCATTTACTAAAAAAAAACAACAAGATTTTATTGGTTTGTCACGTCAACGCTACGGTTATGTACATAATGTATTGTAGATTGATACTGCTGTTAATTTTATTGGGATTTGCTTGGATGTAAAACTATGTAAAGAATATATGGATGGATAGCCATGTGAAATATTTTGATAATGTTCTGCAGTGGTGAACATGAATTCAGTTTGCTTTTTATGTACCTAATTTTCCAAAGTATGAACCATCGTATTGGCAGTGATAGGTATTATTGTTACATCAAAGGTCACTGGGGTATGTAAGACCTGGGGCAATTTTTGTTAGACAAAATCTTTGCGCACATAAATTCACAGGTGTAAAATAACATTATTCCTGTGACTTATTCTTTACAAAAAGTAATGTGTTTGTATAACGTAACAAAAAAAGATACCTCTCTTTTTGTTTTATTATGCAATTAAGCAGTTAGACACTTTGTGTATATATATGTACAGGGCAATTGTCTAAAGACTTAGATAAAATTTGCTTCTAGGAGATATAGTATGTGAAACAGGCTTAAGGTGGCCTTATAGTGTAACCAGTAGGTTGTGGAAAAGATCTCCGTCCATGTCACTTGAAAGTAATTGAAAATGGTACTGTTTATCTCCCTTGCTTGGTGCTCATCATGTAAGGGTAGTTCCTCTGGACTGGTCTGCCTAGCTGATCTACCTAGCTTAATGTATGTATATGATGTAGTATCATGCCACATATATCTTCAGCATGACATCACTACTATATATAGTATGATGTGGTATCATGCCACATATATCTTCAGCATGACATCACTCACTATATATAGTATGATGTGGTATCATGCCACATATATCTTCAGCATGACATCACTAACTATATATAGTATGATGTGGTATCATGCCACATATCTTCAGCATGACAGCACTAGCTTTATCATACATCACATGTAGACAAAGTGCCCAAATGACTGAAATACTGTATGTGGGGATGTTAAACCCCATCTAACAAATAACATGTAGTCCACTGGGGTTTTCAAATTTGATCAGTTTATATGGATTGTTAATGAGTAGCAAGGTGTGTCACTCCTGAGTTTTCAGCTACTTGATTTTATGACTTAACAATTTTTGACAGATAATCTCATTGCTGCATTTTGTTACTTGTAATTCAAGAATGAAAACGTAAGTGTAGATACTGGTTGTGAGCAGGGTTTAATTCAGTCAGTATGTTATTAATTGTAACTCAGTTTTCTCACGTCCTTGAATTTAATCTGGGTTTCTGGCACACCTATCAGCATGCATCTTATAGCAACTGTTGTAGTAGATATAGAGCCTGCATGTTTTTGCATAGTTTGTTAGTGTGCCATCATTTTATGGAACTAATATAAAGGTTATGCATAGCAAGCCAACTATTTGGTATTTTGTGAATTCTGTTGCTTCATGAGTTGATGATATAATTATAATTGTGTAACACTGACATACTGAACATTTAGCCTTTAACTGTTGTGGGTTCGAGCCCTGGCCCTGTGTTCTCAAAAATAAAAATAAAATGAACAAGTCAAGAGTATAGAATATTATTTTAGGGTGGGAAAAAAAGCGTTAGTTGCAATTTGAGGGCTAAATAAACAGTCCCTAGTGGCCGATTGATTAGAGCGTCCGTATCAGGAATGGGAGGTAGTGGGTTTATTCCCTGACCATCACACACTAAAATTATTAAAATAAAGTTCTACTTGTAGTATAGCTTCCTGTTCGGCTCTCAGCATCATTATATACAGGGATTTCCAGGCCTGGTTGGCACGTTGTCAGGATAATGTGACTGGGTGTGGCATCATGCCACATGTCTACAGCATGATACTGTAGAGTGGCAGCACACTGGTTGGACATTGTCAGGATAATTCTACAGCATGATACTGTAGAGTGGCAGCACACTGGTTGGGACATTGTCAGGATAATGTGACTGGGTGTGGCATCATGCCACATGTCTACAGCATGATACTGTAGAGTGGCAGCACACTGGTTGGCACGTTGTCAGGATAATGTGACTGGGTGTGGCATCATGCCACATGTCTACAGCATGATACTGTAGAGTGGCAGCACAATATCTGTCTCAAGTGGACATAGTCTCCATTTAATGACTGTCAGTGGGACATAAAACCCAACAAACAAGCAAACCAGCTGTACATCAGGGTCAGATACATCACATGACAAGTCCAGAAATATTTGATGAGCCATAACATTATATTGTTTATCACAAATCATCTCTATAGACACTTTCACTGCTACTGCTGTCACTATACCAGTCTTGATGTGTCACTGACATGAGTGTGAAATGACCACAGGGTGTTTAATATGGCTGTTAATGCCCTGATGAAGGCTTTACCTCTCAATATTGTGGTTTACACTTTGGTGGACCAGATAAAATCCACATCAGGTTGAAAGCAATCTCCACTTTGAACTTCTGAGGAATGGTGTGAAGTATAAAACTCAGGTCTGCCAGTAAAATAAGGCAGATATTACTATAGGTTTGTTAATAGAAATGGTCAAATAGGTTAATCATTATATTATGACTTTATTAATAAAACTGGTCAAATGGGTCATTTCCTTGATCCCTGTCGTGTTCTAAAAGATCATGTTCTCATTGTGATTGATTACATAGAATGTCCTCATTGCTTACAGAAATGTCCTCATTGTTTACAGAAATGTCCTCATTGTTTACAGAAATGTCCTCATTGTTTACAGAAATGTCCTCATTGTTTACAGAAATGTCCTCATTGTTTACAGAAATGTCCAAATTGTTTACAGAAATGTCCTCATGGCTTAAGGAAAATAAGTGTACCCTTTGATGATGAAAATGTGATTTATTTTTCTTTTGAAAACAATAAAAATGATAGCAACACATATTATGGCCATAATGAGGATCACCGACAATTGTTTAGAGACAAAATATCTAGGTTTTCATCCTTTTGACACGTCTAAAACTTCTAGGAAACCTGACCAGTCTACAAGTAACTCAGTTTGACAGTGTCAATGACATTGAGAAATGATATCTAATTATGTAAAGCTAAATGTGAATCTGGAGATACAGAATTGCAAATAACTTTCAAGCTGAACAAAATTAGTGTACAGCTCTCTGACTCATCAGTCACCTGTCCTAAGCAAGCTACCTGTTTTAAGCAGCCATCTAAAGATTATGGAAAAGACAGCCTTTACCTTATGATAGACTCAAGTTTACACATTGGCAAACAGGGCAGACCCAGATCAGACAGCTCCTGTTTGCTCATACCGTTTTGTGGCTCAGGTTTTACTCTCTGAATGGCAAAGAAACATACATTGTTTGATATGCTTTTTAAAGCTCAGTCAATTACTATTGATCAAGTCATGAATTTGCACATGAATATTCATGAGGTAAAGTGTTGCATTGTCTCACCAGGAGCAGCCACCTGGCATGGGCGAAGGAGTCACTTTTTCTTTATTGGCCATTTAAGAAAAGTTTGACTCTACATTTTCTGTATATATGTATACAGATCTGGCCTCCATTCCTTCAAACTTAACAAGCAGTAAGCAATACTTCAATTACATACATAGGAACATTTTTCATTCTTTTTTCACCTATAGAATTACCTGATATTTCGTTTCTTCACAAAGATTGTTTGTCAGTAATCAGGGGAATATCTCTGTCAGCTAGGTCATCTACTTTAAAATATATTGTACAACAAGAGAAGTGGAACATGTTCCAACATTGTTTTAAGTTTCAAGTATTTCTTGGACTAATTTCTGACTCTGGAAATCAAACCTGTGTAAATTGATGATGTCATATGTTATGTATGCCACCAAATTTGTCCCCAAATTTTAAGAACAAGATGGGTTACCTATTTAAGACAAATTTAGTGGCTTACCTCATATTCTGCAGTGGGAACGTAATCATAAGCTGACGTGATTCCGAGATAGTAATTTGATATGTGAGATAAAGAGAGATAATAAAATTAACTGTAAACACCTCTATTCACACTCACATAGCTTTTGTTCTGCACTGTTTGGAATGACAACACTACACAGCCATTATAAAGCTATATTTGGGGTTCAAATTTAGATACTGCATTAATATTTTGTAATTACAGTGCAACAATATTTTGGGGCCCAAATTTAGATAACATGTTATATTGGATGGAATTGTAATTAAAAGTGTCAACTGAACAAATCACAAATTATGGAGAAAAGGTCCAGTATTAGATTTGGTGTTATAATGAAGCATACTTTGTATTTACTCTTTTAATGTCATAAAGTCATGTTTTGACACCTTGGCAAACAGAACAGACCCAGATCAAATCAGATAGCTCCATTGAATTCCAGCAAGTAATTATTTCCCCAATAGACTTATAGTACTGCAGAATAACATAGTCACTGGAGGTACTACAAGTAAGAACTGAAAAAAAGTCTACAAAGAATAATATAGACTTCAGAATGAGCTGACATGCTGATTGTGTAAAGACATTTTTACCCACATGTGAGTTTCGTATATCATCTACCAAAGTAAAAGAAATCTTTGCAGGGCTGTGCGATCATGCATATGGTTGTAGTTATGGTTCTCATTGTGATGTTACATACGTAAGAGGAACTAAAAATAGCCCCAGTTGATCCGTCTCACATTCTGAGACATGCAGTAATTTTGTCCACATTTATTTCTGCAGTAAGCTATAATTAGATGGTCCTCTTTCTAAGAAAATTGACTTTAGAGAGGAAGAAATCCATATAAGGCAGCAGTTAGGCTGCAAAGAGAAGTAAACACCTGCTTTTTACGCTTTTGGAGAGTTCATCGATATTTTTACATCTTGCAGAAAAGTTGTCAATATAGATTTTTAAAATGACACTTCAATGGATTGATATTATTTAAAGCTTTTAGTTAAAGTTACTCATATCAGTTCTTATTGTCTGTTTGGTATATGTGACAATTTGACAAATATACATGTCTGTGCCTGTTGCTAAGTCTGTCTCTCAAAACATGTATGTCATTTATAGGAAGGTTAGTTAAAAGGCTATATTTGTCACAGTGAATATTTTTCCCTTCATGGAGATACGGACAAAACTATGTTGTTGACAAAAGGCTAAATCATACTTTTCTATATATTTCAGGGGCATAAGCAGCGTTGTCCGAAAATGCACGGAAAGAACACAGGCAAGGAGTATGCAGTGAAAATTATAGACATCAGTGGAGAAAATCTCAACGAATTTGAAGCGGAACAGACAAAGAGGGACACTATACGAGAGATTAATATACTACGTATGTGTACCGGACACCCTCAGATCAGTAAGTACATTGTGATTTTTCAAACTTTATTTATGTCACAAGAGTTGGACTGAAAGCAGTATCGTTTATGAAAATCTACTTTATGGCACGGATTCTAGCGTTCATCTGCAGGTACTTTATGTGGGAGAATATTGTGTCCGAACGGGTGACCAAATACCCTTTATATTCAACGTTGCACCAAACTAGAATCAAACCTGGCGTGCGTTCAGTATGGCAAACCGTATGCAACCGGTCGCTTACAGTCAGCTATGGAGTTGTCTTAGGACCATATAGCATGCTGTTCACGTGCTCCCTTATTCCCTTATGGTTTATGACACTAAGATACTTTCATAGCTAACTGTAAGCATTCGGTTGCATATGGTTTGTCATACTGATCGCACACCTGGTTTTCATTGGAGAAAAGGCAGTGTGTGAACTGCACTCAACTCTGTCTGGACTCCCTGTATAGTGAAAGTTGTCCAGTGGCGGCATACATGATTCCTGATCAAAAGTATGCGAGTTTGAATTCTGTAAGAGGGCAAGATCCTTTCATGATCTTCCTGGGTATCTATGGTATGTTACAGACAGACTGATATTTAATATGTTTCTGTAGTAAAGATTGCAAACTCTTTTTTAAAACGTCTGAGGGCATTGGTTCAATCCATTTGAATGATAATCCATTATTATATCCATTTTGAGTGATAATAAGTGTGACTGCTGAAAACTATTCATCTCTACATTTACTCAACATGCAAGGTTAGCAATAAAACATGGCATACGGTAACATTTAGGATTTCCCCTTGATTTGTACATTTATGTATTTTTAACATGGTCAGCTTATGAAAACTTCAAGACCTTGTAAAACCCATGTAGGTATCCGAGCTGTTTGCAGAATCTTTAAGAGCCAGATGTACTGATCCAAGTTTTTCCAAAGTGATCTCTACCCAAAGAATTGACAGACCAGATGAGATATTGTCAATCTAACCAAGTTTTACTGTTTAAGATTCTGAAAAGTGTTTTTTGAAGCAAACTAAATAAAACTTGATATTTTTTTAAGTTGATAAGCCCACAGGTTGGTTTTGTAGCAATTGTGCCAGTAATTTTCCTGATACAAATTGGATGGATTTTGTTTCAGAAATTCAAGAGAGCATCCTTTTCAGTTACTGATACATTCCTATGGTACTTTAACAGTGTACACCTGTAATTGAAGGGATGATACTGGAATATAAAAGTTTGGCAAAAGGTGCATTCAGTTGTAATAATCAAAATGCTGGTAAATTAATCATTTGTTTTTGTTTATTCTCTTTTCAGTTGAACTCCATGATTCCTTTGAAACACCTACCTTTATCTTTCTAGTCTTTGAATTGTAAGTATACATTTTTGCATTAATATTTAAGTATTAACCCTTTCCCTCATAGAGGATACCACGAAAAGACCTATGCGAACAGCATAAAACCAGATCAGCCTGTGAGTAACTCGCAGGCTGATCAGGTTTTATGCTGTTCGCTGCTCCTCAGTGGTCTGGTAATGAGGATTTTACAATTAAATTTGGTAAGGTTTGAGTTTGGCTTTCTGCAGATCAGGCTTTATGTGGTAACTATTGAGTGCGTCAAAATAAGTCTATATGAGGAAAAGGGTTAAAAGCATTGCTATTGTCATTGCATTTTGAACCTGTGGAAAATAGGCAGTTATTTTGTCTGTTTTTGACTAGGGACTGTAAATAATAAAAGAATTAATTGCATTTTGATAGCTCTTAATTATTATACAATATTTTGTAGAAATATCTTAGTCAGAGCATGGTTAATCAGGTGCTATTAGTTAACATAGACTAACTTACTGTCAGTGTAAAACTTGTGCAGGGAATGGAAGATTAAGTACAAAACATACTTGAGTGTTTGATGAGACAATTAGAAAACAGATGTATGAGGGAACTGATGGTGTCGTTGACATAGCCAATTATTGATTCTCTGTCTTGGATACAACATCAGAGGACGGGGTAGAGATGTGAGGCTGGGAAAATGCTGAGGATGGGGAGAACAAAAAAGTTGTTTGTTTCTGTATAGGTTGTATGATGTAGAGAATTGTTGTCTAAAGATGTTGTTTGTGTTTAATATGCATTAGTGAGAGAGTGGAGATACAAAGAAAGAGTAAAGATTGAGAGAGGATGAGAGGAATGGACAGGAGGGGATATAGAGGAGAGAGAGAGGGGGGGGGGGTTAAGAGATAGAGAGAGATGTAGGGGAGATAGAAGGGTAAGACAGAGAGGGGGTGTAGAGAGAGAGAGAGAGAGAGAGAGAGAGAGAGGGATGAGCAATGGGAATATGTTTTATGTTTCTATCAAAAAAATTTAAAAGTCAGAGTTAAAGATAGTGTTGATGGCAAGGGGATGTAAACTAAGTTTGGGAGTTCAGTTTCAGTGTTGTTTGAGAAGACAAGGACATTTACTCAAGTTTTAACCCTTTTCCTCATACACTCATTTTGACGCA
>CM037786.1:44988026-45018541 GCA_021229015.1 Solen grandis | reverse complement strand
GAAATAAATGAAAAAAAAATCACTGTATATGAAACTTACGTTGTCCTTTTCTGTCAAAATAAGGTATGTATGATTAAGCATAACAAAATTTGTCACAGAAAGTATCAGTAAGAGCTTAGGGGTTGATAATGTGGTATATATTAAGATGTGGGTTAAAGAAATTTGATAAACAATATTGAGCCCACTGACCGCCAAATAGAAGGCTGGTTAAAATACCGTTTTATGTCTTGTAAATCACTTGTAAATGTTTCATAATAATCCCTTGATAAAACAAAGGGAATACAAAGTTGTAGGAAGGTATTGATTAATTGAAATTATAATTCTTTATACACTACCAGAGCAATCTTGATCAAGCTTGGCCATAAAACCTAAATTCAAATATGACTGATTGGTTAATGGTTAGGTAAATAATGTGACCATTGAATAACGTTTACTTTCCACTTATAGATAATATTATTATTCAATCAGATTGACCCTTTACCTCATGAATGTTTATTTGCAAACTATTTCTTCATATCAAGGAAATAATTTCTTCTGTTACTTTAATTCCGTTTGTAGACATTCTTTTGTACAAGGTGAATTTTCTAATAAAATAAAATATACTTTAATTCATTTACAGTTTCTTGGTAGTGAAATATAGATAATTAGAGTTTACAGACATAAAGGCGAAATATTATCTGTACATTTTCGATAAATTTAATGACGTCAATCTTAATAAAATTACTTTGTTTTAAAAGAAAATTCGCGTTGTATAAAATAATGTCTACAAATTATGCAGACGAAATAAAAGTAACAGAACGAATGATTACCTAGATGTAAAAAAATAGTCACTGCACTACGAATTCTAGACTTTTTAAAACGATCCATACTATGATATTATTGACTGAAATTCAATGTTTAAGGTGACTAGATATATATTGTGATTCATCATTTAGAAAACCAATATTAGATTTCTTTGTTTTGCTTTCCACTACTTACTTACATGTTCTGTTTCTTAAAAAGTAAACAAATGTTTATATCTAAGATGCAGAAAATAAAGATATAAAGGCGAATTGTTTTCGATATTTATTATTTGAGAAGGTTCGAAGGTGAAGGTCGATAGATAAAATATTGAGGTATATCTGAATAACACCTGTCAAGATGAATATGCATACCAAATATAAAAGATGTATGTCAAATAGTAAAATATTATGTCAAACGTTAATGATTTTTTGTTATACATTTCAAAAACAGGTCAAAATTCAAAGGTCAAGATCAAAGTCCAAAAGTGTAACATTGTTGGAAAGGTCTTGCTACAAGGAATTCACATGTGAAATATCTGTGCCCTGTTAACAACGGTTCTGAAATGACAGGCATTTTAAAGCTCTCAAAAGTTACAGACAAAATAGGTCAAAGGTGAAGGTCAAGGTCGATAGATGAAATATTGAGGTATATCTGAATAGCCCTTGCAAAGATGAATATGCATACAAAATTATAAATTGTATGTCAAATAGTAAATAAATTACAGCCAACGTTAATTTTTTTGTTAAACATTTAAAAAAATAGGTCAAAGTTCAAAGGTCATGGTCAAAAGTCCAAAAGTGTAACATTGGTGGAAATGTCCTGCTTCAAGGAATTTACATGTGAAATTTCAGTGCCCTGTTGACAACGGTTCTGAAATGGCATGCATTTAAAGTTTTCAAAAAAATACAGAAAAATAAGTTCAAAGGTAAAGGTTAATAGGTGAAATATTTGCATATGTACATATAGGTCTTGTCAAGATGAATATGCATACCAAAAATGAAGGTTGTATATTGAATAGTAGAGAAGTTATGGCCAACGTTAAGATTCTGGACGACGACGACGACATCGCTGACGCTATAAACATTCTCAAAAATGCAAACAGTAATTTTAATAACTGAGTAAAAAATGTTCTTATATTTTAAGAAATTCAGGAAATATTCTCAAAATCTTCTTTACAGGTAAAGATTCATCATTGTACTAGATTCAACATATAAGTTTATCTTTTCTTTTAGCCCAGGTGAGATATTGTGAATAGTCTTTGTCCGGCATCCATCGTGCGTCGTCAACTTTTGCTTTAAACTACATCTCCTCCTAAACCGCTGAGCAGATTATGATGAAATTTAATAGGAATGATCCTTAGGTGGTACTGAACAAAAATAGCTAAAAATCGTTCCGATCCGCCAACCAAGATGGCCGCCAGAGCTAAAAATAGATAAATCTTTGAACAACATCTCCTCTTAAACCGTTTAGCAGATTTAAATGACACTCAATATGAATGATCATTTGGTGATACTGCACAAAAATAGCTAAAATCGTTCCGGTCCGCCGACCAAGATGGCTGCCAGTGCTAAAATAGAATAATCTTTAAATTTTATCTCCTCCTAAACCACTGAAGAATTTAAATTTTTATCAAAATTAGCATAAATTATTCCAATCCGCCTATTACAATGGCCACCAGATTAACTCAGACTCATTTTGACGCACTCATTAGGTACCACATAAAGCCTGATCTGCAGAAAACCACAGTTAAACCTTACCAAATTTAATTATAAAGTCCTCATTTCCAGACCACTGTGGAGCAGCGAGCAGCATAAAACCTGATCAGCCTGCGAGTTACTCGCAGGCTGATCTGGTTTTATGCTGTTCGCATAGGTCTTTTCATGGTGTCCTCTATTAGGGAAAGGGTTAACTTCTTCTTAATGGCTGAGTAGATTTTGATAAAACTTTACAGGAATGGTCCTTAGGTCGTACTGAGTAAAAATAGCTAAAATCGTTTAGGTCTTCCTACCAAGATGGCCACCAGAACTGAAAATGAATAAAATTTAAATACTATATAATTTATAATGTGAATTCTTTTTCCTTACTTAAGTATTTTCTCTCTAACAGTTGAATTCAGGTGAGTGATTTAAGGCCATCATGGCCCTCTTGTTTATGAAATATCAGAATAAAGTTGCTTGTCATAATATTTTGACAAAATAGGATAGTTTGTGAGCTTCTATTGAAAAGAATATGAAAAATGTTGTTACATTATTGTTGCACTTATGGGACAATATGTATTTTCAAACGAAAAACTCCACCATTCACGACACACACAACTAAACACACATGTTTGCACCTGTATCATTAAAAATGTCATTCGCTTGCTAAGTGTTTGTAGCTGCAAACTTAGAAAATCATGGAGTTCAAGTCCCAGTTGAGGCAAAAGAGGGGGGAAGGATTGTCAGGTCACGATGTCTGAAAGTGTGACCACATCTTGTAACATTCCTTCTCCAACTAAGAGTGAAGAGCAGGATTTCCTCCAACCCTGAACTTATGCCAGAACGAACTACTGGCATGACCCTGCATCTCCCTCTCCAAGAAGAGTACCTGATCCTGTGTGAATGAAATGTCAGTCCTTTCAGCCTCTTCATTAACACTTCTAAATTGCTCTCTTGAATGTTCTTGTCAAAGAGGACAGGTCAATTGGTCAATTTGTACAGTCTTTGGTACAAATGAATAACAAAAGTCATCCTAGAGAGAGAGAACTGCAGCAGTTGAAACCCATTGAAGTCTTTGTTATGTTCAGTTTGCTGTGTAGAAAAGAAGGACTTAAAAACATCTGCAATGGAATTTTTTATCCAAAGAAGGGCAGCTAGGAAGATGTATTTTCAAGCTGGAGGGCAGTGTTTTAGTGCTTATTTCTAAATCCTAAATTTTCAAAATGTGTGGCAAGTCCAGATGGGATTGTGCAGTGCGATTGTTGTGGCATATACAGTTGCAAAATCAACGTGCCATGTATGGATAGCAATATGAATTTAAACAGAAGTCATCCATATTTTTTCCAGATACAAATAAAAATGATCCTCACTGAAACGGATTATTGTGACTTTTATGTGTGGTCACCAAATGACAGTCACCTTGAAAAGATTTTCAAAGACAACAATTTCTTGGAGGAAAACCTAGAAAAGGCCAGGTGTTTCCATGCAAAATATGTAATGCCTGTGATATTTTGTTGTTTCTTTTCCAGCAGACCAGAGGTCATGGAACCAGTAACGCTAAACCAGATGATAATGCCTTGGTAGTTGAATAGTTGTGTGTGTAATGGTCAGGATGATTGGTGGAAGATCGTGAGGATTGATGGAAAGAATTCGTCATTGGTATCACACCACATGCATTAAAATGGAACGTGTGCCGAAAGAGAGGTGTCTGTGGAATTAAACAGTGTAAATGAAGTTCAGTATTGTTTATTGTTGCTACTTTGCATTCCTTTTTCCAGTCAGTACAATATGGCTCTTATCACTTCCAAACAGAGAGTTGCAATATATATGAATAAAAGTTCGAACAAATTACACTTTTCAATACGGATTTAAGCATATTTTATGACTCTTAGCCCAAATCTCTATTTTGAGAAGCTTATAATAATTATTTTTTGACAGAGCAAGATATGTTTATTAACTTTTTGAGATTAATTTGTTACTGTTCAGTGGCATTGAAGGAAATGAGAAAAGAAAAACTTAAAATACATAAATGATACAGATATATGTCTTTTGTGATTTGTTTTAATACATATACAACCAAAGTTAAAAAGAAGAAATGACCTTATCATGTCAGTTCTTAGGTTGGACCAGTACTTAGTGCAATGATAAAATCGCCGTTTGGACCTCTACACTGACAACTTTCAATTTCACTGTATCATTATAGATATTGCTTGTCAAAATTGTACATAATTTTACTTTTATTCCCCTTTTGAATGAATTTGACTTTTCTGTTGCCAATTTTGTAGTCATTTGATTTTTTCAGATGGAGAAGAACTATTTGGTGTTCATATTATTTAAATCATGCGACTTGTTAAATGAAGTGAATTGGGTTTGCGAATACCGGTGAAAACGCGAATGCGATTCTAGTTTTATTATTTTTTTAATTTTTTTTTAGTATTTTTCCAACCTTTTTTTTGTGAACAGCTTAGCTCCATGATCAGAAAAAAATATTAGGTTTTCGCATCGCAGTGCGAAAAACCTATTGTTCTTCTTTGTTCCCAATTTTTTTTAAAATTGCAATTTCGCGACTTTTTACTTATTTTGTCGATAACTTATTTTTATATTGTTATTATCTGTATTTTATTGTTGCATCAATCGATAAATGTTGTACAAGCTATATTCCAAATTTATGATAAATGATAACCTATGTGAAAATATATGTTATAGTACAATGTAATTTAATTGCCAGCTTGAGATACCATGAGCGTGTATAAGTGTTGACGTTTGAAACAAAATGATCAACACATGTCATCCGTTCAAGACGCTGCAAGCTAATTTGTCCGTTAGCTTAAAGCGCAAAATGGAGTAACTTTGTGTAATACAGTACTCTCGATCGTATGTACAAGCGTTATTGGAATTTAACTCACGAGGCTACAAGTGTCGACGATTCAATTGCATGGTAACATTTACTATTTTATTCCCGCGACTGTACACGAAAAAAAAATTATAATTTTGATATGCAGAATTAAGAGGTTTAAGTTTAATTGCATATATTTTGAATACCTATAAAACTAGACCCAAATATGCTACATTGGAATTGTCGGGATTTTCAGGCCATTTATGTTGGTACTATTTAGAATACTAAAAGTAATGTTAGAATTTATATATATTCTTTCTAACGGTATTAATCTTTATATATTTTTCAAAGTTTGCAGAAAGTCCTATCATTCGTATCAACGAATGAAATCTAGTTCTTCTTCTTATTATCCTTTTTTTCTTCCTCTTATATTTGTGTTAATTTCGATGTGTTGCCATTGACTCAGAACAATGAAAATTTTATGGCATATATATCAAACCATGTGCTTCCGGACGCATTGAATTTCATATTCATATGACGTCATATTACGTCAGATTTCGCGTCAGGTGAAACAGTTTGTACGCGGTCTACAGCCATTATTTCTGGACTGATTTTCATCAAAATTTCACAGAATATGTATGTTAGGATCTAGTTGTGCATTCCTGTGTCCGCTTTTCCAAATTCGAAAAGGTAATGGTTCTATGGCGAATCCAAGATTCGAACCATTGACGTCGAATTTCAAATGCGTATAAAATTGCTTGCAGATGAGCTAGAAAGCTGATATTTGGAAAAAATATAAGTCTTTAGAATTTCTTTTGATTCTCTGAAAATTAACGTCATATGACGTCATATGACGTCATGAGGTGAAAAGTAATTTCTAATATTTACGTGTGACCTTTTATATGTTAAAAACGTCCGAGCACCATGAAAATTTAATAGCCTATGCTTCAGATAGAACATTTTGCATTTCAATGATTTACATTTGCCTATGACGTGGTTTTGACGTCAAACTAGACGTCGTCTAAAAATGTTTGTACGCCGTCAACAGCCATAATTTTTTATTTATTTTTTTAAAAAATTCACAGATTGTGTATGGTACGCTCTAGTTGTATATCCCGGTGTCCGTTTTTCCAAATTCAAAAAAACGCAAAGGTTTTATGGCGAATCCAAGATTCGAACTTTTGACGTCAAATTTCAAATGCGTATAAAATCGCTTCCAGATGAGTTAGAAAGCTTATTTTTGAAAAGTTTATAAGACTTTAAGTGTCCTATATATTCTATGAAGATAAACGTCATTTGACGTCATATGACGTCATAAGATCAAAGAAGAATTTTTTATATCTACACGTTAATTTACATATGTTGTAAAGTTCTCAGGACCATTAAAATTTATTGGCATATGCATTAATCCATGTGCATTTGAATGCAATGTATTTCATATTAATGTGACGTCATATAACGTCATATTTGACGTCAGGTCCAAAAGGTTTTACTCAGTGTACAGCCATTATTTCTGAACCGATTTACTATAACCTTTCACAGAAGGCATATGTAATGTTCTAGTTGTGTATCCCGGTGTCCGGTGTTCCAAATTCGAAAAGGCAATGGTTCTATGGCGAATGCAACATTCAAACCATTGATGTCAAATTTCAAATACGTATAAAATCGCTTCCAGATTATTTAGAATGCTGATATTTGGACTGAATATAAGTCTCTATGACTTCTTTCTATTCGGTCAGGGCGAACGTCATTTGACGTCATATGACGTCATAAAGTCAAAAATAATTTCTGATAACTACGTCATTTGACGTCATATGACGTCATAAGGTCAAAAATAATTTCTGATAACTACGCGTTAATTTCTATATATTGCAAAAGTCCCAGGGGCATGACAAATTTACTGCATATATTTTAGGGTAATGAAGATTTCATTTTATTGATTTACTTATGTCTATGACATCATATGACATCAAACTTGACGTTGTCTACACAAGTTTGTACGCAGTCTACAAACATTTTTTTCTGGTCAGATTTTCATAAAAATTTCACAGAATTTGTATGTTACGCTCTTACCGATGTCCTTGTTTTAAATTCAAAAAGGCAAAGGTTTTATGGCTAATCCATGATTAGAGGCATTGACGTCAAATTTCAGTATAAGTCGCCAAGTCTTCTTTACATTGTGAGAAGATGAAAGTCATATGACATCATGTGACCTCCGAAGGCCAAAGTTATTTTTCTGTTGAAATAAAACGGTTTTTAAGACTGGAAGGCCTTATTTTTTGTTTGATTTACATGACTTCATATTGAAGGTGCAGCATTTCATCCTGTAGAACAATGTCATTTCCATTTTGAGAAAAATGTTAAGTTCAATCATTGTTTGTATCTTGAAAATCTTTAAAGCTGGACTGAATTATGTGACAATCGAATTGTAAGCATTAACAATAAATTTGTTTTGTTACATAGATTATAAGAAAAGGACAAGTTAAATGAAATTTAAAAAACAACAACAAAAAAAAACCCCAAAAAACCAAAAACAATGATTTTCAGTTACTTTTGCAATACCCTCCAAGTTAATCGGTTTATTTTTCAAAGTTTATGGAGTTATGGCCCTACAAAAACATGTTAAAAGTAGAAATTTGATATCCTTTTACTTTCTTCGCTTTTAGTGTTTGACAAATGTAGCAGAAAGTCCTATCATTCGTATCAACGAATGAAATCTAGTTAATTTTTTTTTCTTCCTAACTAAACGCTTATTTTTATATGTTGCAATAGTCCTAGGACGATGAAATTTTTATGGCTTATTAGTCACGTGAGGACATTTTGATTTCAATGATAGCACCTATGACGTCACATGACATCACAGCTAAAAATAGTGAAAAATGGTGTCCGCGCTCTACATCCGTCATTTATGGTCGGATTTTCTTCAAATTTTCACAGATGGTACATCTTGAAACTAAGGTGTGCATATCCTGTCAGCTAACCGAAATTCCGAAAGACCGAAGTTCTGTGACTGAAATAAGATTCGAACATAGGACCGAAAATTTCATTTTAGGATTAAAGAGCTTCAGGATGAGTAGAAAGTTGAAACTTACACAGTTTGCAGTTCTGCAGAATTTCTTAATATATTTTGAGTCGTGACGTCAAATGTCGTCATGTGACGTCATAAGCATACTTCTGAATTTTCATTTTAGGGCAATGATTTTGACATGATGCCAGTTATTCAGAATAATAAAAATTTCAGAGTAATGACAGTAAAGTATGCGCTTTTGAACAAAAGCATCTTCAGCACCCTATGATGTCATGTGACGGTAGAGCTAAAAATAGTGAAAATGGTGTTCGCGCTCTACAGCGGCCATTTATGGTCGGATTTTCTTCAAATTTTCACAGATGGTACATCTTGAAACTAAGGTGTGCATATCCTGCCAGCTTTCCAAAATTCCGAAAACCCGAAGTTCTGTGGCTGAAGTAAGATTCGAACATAGGACCAAAAATTTCATTTTAGGATTGAAGAGCTTCAGGATGAGAAAGAACGTTGAAACTTATACAGTTTGCAGTTCTGCAGCATTTCTACAAATATTTTGAATTGTGACGTCATATGACGTCATAAACATGCCACTTAATTTTAATTTGGGGCAATGATTTCGACATGATGCCAGTTGTTCAGAATAATGAAAATTTCAGAGTTATTGCAGTAAAGTGTGCGCTTTTGAGCAACAGCATTTTCAGCACCCTATGACGTCACGTGACGTCAGAGCTAAAATAGTGAAAAATGGTGTTCGCGCTCTACAGCGGCCATTTATGGTCGGATTTTCTTCAAATTTTTACAGATGGTACATCTTGAAACTAAGGTGTCAATATTTTGTCAGCTAACTTTAATTCCGAACAAGAGGGCCATGATGGCCCTGGATCTCTCACCTGGTATCATTAGGCTATGTAAAATCAAGTGACCCCTGGGGCATAGCCAATTTTGACCCGAGGGTGATGATTTGAGCAAACTTGGTAAAGGGTCTATTAGCCCATGTTACATACCAAATATATAAACTCCAGACCTTGTGGTTTTTGAGAAGAAGATTTTTCTAGTTTTTTTTGTAAAATCAAGTGATCCCTGGAGCGGGGCCAATTTTGACCCCAGCGTCATTTCTTGAACAAACTTGGTAAGAATCGACTAGACAATGCTACACACCAAATATCTTTGGTTTTTGAGAAGAAGATTTTTCAAGTTTTATTTCCTATATCAGCCTATGTTAAATCAAGTGACCCCTGGGGCGGGGCCAATTTTGACCCCAGGGTCATAATTTTAACAATCTTGGTAGAGAGTCATAAGACCATGCTACACACCAAATATCTAAGCTCTAGGCTTTGTGGTTCCTAACAAGAAGATTTTCAATTTTTTTCCTATATAGTCTATGTAAAATAAATGACCCCTTGGGTCGGGCCAATCTTGACCCCAGGGTCATGATTTGCACAATCTTGGTAGAGAATCATAAGATCAGGCTACATACCAAAAATCAAAACGCTAGGCCTTGTGGTTTTGGAGAAGAAGATTTTTTCAAGTTTTTCCTATATTAGCCTTGTTAAATCAAGTGACCCCTGGGGCGGGGCCAATTTTGCTCTCAGGGTCATAATTTGTACGATCTTGGTAGAGAGTCATAAGATCATGCTACATACCAAACATCAAAAGGCTAGGCCTTGTGGTTTCGGAGAAGAAGATTTTTTAAATTTTCATTTTTAAAATCTATTTTTAGCTCCTGTGACCTAGATTTTTGACCAATCAAAGTAATTTTAACAACTTTGGTAAAGGGCCCCATACTGAACATTCCTGTGAAGTTTTATCAAAATCCAGTGAGTAGTTTAGAAGAAGATGTTGTTTAAAAAAATTGTTGACGACGGACGCACGTACGCACGGACGACGGACGACGGACAAAAGGCGATCACAAAAGCTCACCATGAGCACGTTGTGCTCAGGTGAGCTAAAAAAACGGAAGTATTGTGGCTGAAGTAAGATTCGAACTTAGGACCAAAAATTTCATTTTAGTGTTAAAGAACTTCGGGATGAGATAGAAAATTGAAACTTACACAGTTTGCAGTTCTGCATCATTTCTTAATATATTTTGAGTCGTGACGTCATATGACGTCATAAGCATACTACTACTACTACTTATTTTTTTTTCTTCGTAACTAAACGCTTATTTTTTCGCGGAATATAATGTCAATTGTTCAGCATGAACATGAAATACTACCAGAGGTGAGTCATTACATGAAACTTCTATCTCCTGCTTTTTGCATTATCACAGGTTGCAGAGAGTCCTATCATTCGTTTTGGCGAATGACCTCTAGTTAGGACTTTCTGCCTACAGGCAGAAAGTCATATTGGGTTTGTACTGTTTTTTTTTTGCCAAAGCAGAAAGTCCTATTGGGTTTGTACTGTTTATTAGGACTTTCTGCCTAAAGCAGAAAGTCCTATTGGGTTTGTACTGTTTATTAGGACTTTCTGCCTACTGGCAGAAAGTCATATTGGGTTTGTACTGTTTATTCTTCTTCTTCTTCTTATTAGGACTTTCTGCCTACAGGCAGAAAGTCATATTGGGTTTGTACTGTTTTTTTATTATTCTTCTTCTTCTTATTCTTTTTTTCTTCCTCTTATATTTGTGTTAATTTCGAGGTGTTGCCATTGACTCAGAACAATGAAAATTTTATGGCATATATTTCAAACCATGAGCTTTCTGATGCAATGAATTTTATATTCATACGACGTCATATGACGTCAGATTTGACGTCAGGTGAAAAAGTTTGTACGCGGTCTACAGCCATTATTTCTGGACCGATTTTCATCAAAATTTCACAGAATGTGTATGTTAGGCTCTAGTTGTGCATCCCTGTGTCCGTTTTTCAAAATTCGAAAAGTCAATGGTTCTATAGCGAATCCAAGATTCGAACCAAGGTCGTAAATTTTAAAATGCTTATAAAATCTGTCCTATTTAAGATAGAAAGTTGATATTTAGTCAGTATATAGGTCTCTAGAAGTTTTAAACATTTTGTGAAAATAAATGTCATATGACGTCACGTGACGTCATTATATGATAATGTATTTCCAATATTAACAAGAATATTTCTATATGTTGAAATTGTCGAAGGGCAATGAAAATTTAATGACACATGCTTCAAACTCTGTAATTTTGATTTCTATGATTTTCATATCTCTATGACGTCATATGACGTCACACTTGAAATATGCAACAAAAGTTTGTACGCGGTCTACAGCCATTGTTTATGAACCGATTTTCATCAAATTGTCACAGAGTGTGTATATTCAGTTCTAGTTGTGCATCTCGGTGTCCGTTTTTCAAAATTCGAAAAGTCCATGGTTCTATAGCGAATTCAAGATTCGAACCAAGGTCGTAAATTTTTAAATGCTTATAAAATCGGATTTATTTGAGATAGAAAAGTGATATTTGGTCAGTATATAGGTCTCTGGAAGTCTTAAACATTTTGTGAAAATAAACGTCACATGACGTCACTTGACGTCATTATATGATAATGTATTTCTAATATTAATAAGAGTATTTCTATATGTTGAAATTGTCGAAGGGCAATGAAAATTTAATGACAAAAGATTCAGACGCTGAAATTTCGATTTCAATGATATTCAGAATCCTATGACGTCATATGACGTCACATTTGAAATTGACTACGAAAGTTTGTACACGGTCCAGAGCCATTATTAATGGGCCGATTTTTACCAAATTTTCACAGATTGTGTATATTACGTTCTTATTGTGTATACCGGTGTCCGTTTTTCAAAATTCGAAAAGTCCAAGCATCTATGGCGGATCCAAGATTCGAACCAAGGACGTTAATTTTTAAATGCTTATAAAAACTGTCCTATTTGAGATAGAAAGTTGAAATTTTGTCAGTTAGTAGGTCTCTGGGTGTCTAATAATTATGTGAAAATAAACGTCATATGACGTCACGTGACGTCATTTTTTTATTATTATTATTCTTTTCTTCTTCCTAACTAAACGCTTATTTTAATATGTTGCAATAGTCCTAGGACCATGAAATTTTTATGGGTTATGAGTCACGTGAGGAAATTTTGATTTCAATGATTGTCAGCAGCCTATGGCGTCACATGACGTCACAGCTAAAAATAGTGAAAAATGGTGTTTGCGCTCTACAGCCGTCACTTATAGTCGGATTTTCTTCAGATGGTACATCTTGAAACTAAGGTGTGCATATCCTGTCAGCTAACCGAAATTCCGAAAGACCGAAGTTCTGTGGCTGAAATAAGATTCGAACATAGGACCGAAAATTTCATTTTAGGATCAAAGAGCTTCAGGACGAGATAGAAAGTTGAAACTTACACAGTTTGCAGTTCTGCAGAATTTCTACATATATTTTGATTCCTGACGTCATATGACGTCATAAGCATACTTCTTAATTTTTATTTTAAGGCAATGATTTCGACATGATGCCAGTTGTTCAGAATAATGAAAATTTCAGAGTTATGACAGTAAAGTATGCGCTTTTGAACAAAAGCATCATCAGCACCCTATGACGTCACGTGACGTCAGAGCTAAAAATAGTGAAAAATGGTGTTCACGCTCTACAGCCGCCATTTATGGTCGGATTTTCTTCAGATTTTCGCAGATGGTACATCTTGAAACTAAGGTGTGCATATCCTGTCAGCTAACCGAATTTCCGAAAGACCGAAGTTCTGTGGCTGAAATAAGATTCGATCATAGGACCGAAAATTTCATTTTAGGATAAAAGAGCTTCAGGATGAGATAGAAAGTTGAAACTTACACAGTTTGCAGTTCTGCAGAATTTCTATACATATTTTGAGTCGTGACGTCATATGACGTCATGTGACGTCATAAGCATACTTCTTAATTTTCATTTTAGGGCAATGATTTCGACATGATGCCAGTTGTTCAGAATAATGAAAATTTCAGAGTTATGACAGTAAAGTATGCGTTTTTGAACAAAAGCATCTTCAGCACCCTATGACGTCATGTGACGTCACAGCTAAAAATATTGAACAATGGTGTTCGCGCTCTACTGCCGCCATTTATGGTCGGATTTTCTTGTAATTTTCACAGATGGTACAACTTGAAACTAAGGTGTGCATATCCTGCCAGCTTACCGAAATTCCGAAAACCGAAGTTCTGTGGCTGAAGTAATATTCGAACATAGGACCAAAAATTTCATTTTAGGATTGAAGAGCTTCAGGATGAGATAGAAAGTTGAAACTTGCACAGTTTGCAGTTCTGCAGCATTTCTACAAATATTTTGAATCGTGACGTCAGAGGACGTCATAAGCATACCACTTATTTTTAATTTGGGGCAATGATTTCGACATGATGCCAATTGTTCAGAATAATGAAAATTTCAGAGTTATTGCAGTAAAGTATGCGCTTTTAAACAACAGCATTTTCAACACCCTATGACGTCACGTGACGTCAGAGCTAAAAATAGTGAAAAATGGTGTTCGCGCTCTACAGCCGTCATTTATGGTCGGATTTTCTTCAAATTTTTACAGATGGTACATCTTGAATCAAAGGTGTGCATATCCTGTCAGCTAACCGAAATTCCGAAAGACCGAAGTTCTGTGGCTGAAATAAGATTCGAACATAGGACCGAAAATTTCATTTTAGGGCTAAAGAACTTCGGGATGAGATAGAAAATTGAAACTTACACAGTTTGCAGTTATGCAGAATTTCTTAATATATTTTGAGTCGTGACGTCATATGACGTCATAAGCATACTACTACTACTGCTACTTTCTTTTTTTTCTTCGTAACTAAACGCTTATTTATAATATAATGTCAATTAATCACCATGAACATGAAATACTACCAGAGGTGATACATTACATGAAACTTCTATCTCCTGCTTTTTGCATTAACACAGGTTACAGAAAGTCCTATCATTCGTTTAGACGAATGACATCTAGTTATTATTCTTTTTTTCTTCCTCTTATATTTGTGTTAATTTCGATGTGTTGCCATTGGCCCTGAACAATCAGAATTTTATGGCATGTATTTCAAACCATGAGCTTTCGGATGCATTGAATTTCATATTCATATAACGTCATATAACGTCAGACTTGACGTCACCTGAAAAAGGTTGTACGCGGTCTACAGCCATTATTTCTGGACCGACTTCCATCAAAATTTCACAGAATGTGTATGTTAGGCTGTAGTTGTGCATCCAGGTGTCCGTTTTTCAAAATTCGAAAAGTCCATGGTTCTATGGCGAATCCAAGATTCGAACCAAGGTCGTAAATTTTCAAATGCTTATAAAATCTGTCATATTTAAGATAGAAAGTTGATATTTAGTCAGTATATAGGTCTCTAGAAGTTTTAAACATTTTGTGCAAATAAATGTTCACGTGACGTCATTATATGATAATGTATTTCTAATATTAACAAGAATATTTCTATATGTTGAAATTGTCGAAGGGCAATGAAAATTTAAAGACACATGCTTCAAACGCTGAAATTTTTATTTCTATGATTTTCATATGCCTATGACGTCATGTGACGTCACATTTGAAATATGCTACAAAAGTTTGTACGCGGTCTACAGCCATTGTTTGTGAACCGATTTTCATCAAATTTTCACATATTGTGTATATTAAGTTCTAGTTGTGCATCCCGGTGTCCGTTTTTCAAAATTCGTAAAGTCCATGGTTCTATAGCGAATCCAAGATTCGAACCAAGGTCGTAATTTTTTAAATGCTTATAAAATATGTCCTATTTCAGATAGAAAGTTGATATTTAGTCAGTATATAGGTCTCTAGAAGTTTTAAACATTTTGTGCAAATAAATGTCATATGACGTCACGTGACGTCATTATATGATAATGTATTTCTAATATTAACAAGAGTATTTCTATATGTTGAAATTGTCGAAGGGCAATGAAAATTTAATGACACATGCTTCAATCGCTGAAAGTTTGATTTTTATGATTTTCATATGCCTATGACGTCATATGACGTCACACTTGAAATATGCAACAAAAGTTTGTACGCGGTCCAGAGCCATTGTTTATGAACCGATTTTCATCAAATTTTCACAGAATGTGTATATTAAGTTCTAGTTGTGCATCTCGGTGTCCGTTTTTCAAAATTCGAAAAGTCCATGGTTCTATAGCGAATTCAAGATTCGAACCAAGGTCGTAAATTTTTAAATGCTTATAAAATCGGTCCTATTTGAGATAGAAAAGTGATATTTGGTCAATATATAGGTCTCTAAGAGTCTTAAACATTTTGTGAAAAGAAACGTCATATGACGTCACGTGACGTCATTATATGATAATGTATTTATAATATTAACAAGAGTATTTCTATATGTTGAAATTGCCAAAGGGCAATGAAAATTTAATGACGTGAGGAAATTTTGATTTCACCCCTACTGCATATATGTAGCCATATCTCAATAAATATCGATTTTGAATAAGAATTATAGCTGAATAATTGACGTTTCCAAAGATATTTAGTTTATTAAAATTGGTTTACGCAATACAAAGTTATAAGCAAAAAAACTAAATGAAATGAAGCTAATTTTGCTGATAATATGCTGTTTTCTTGAGGTTTAACAGTCAATATCTCAGAAACGACTGAAGATAAGTTTATATATTATGCGTATAAAATGTAGCATGTTTTAAGAGCTTTCTAACGGTACCAAGTTTATTGAAATTGGACTTCATATAAGAAAGTTACATGGAAAATAAGATATTTCATAATCATGCATCATAAAAATATGGAAAAGGTCACGCGCAGGGGTCACCAAGCTTAAATACTTGCGCAACGACTTAAAAAAAAAAATAAAAAAAAAATATATATATATATATCAAATTGCAATTGATGGGCTATATCTTGATTTTTTTTTTTTTTTTTGTCGAATGTTGACTGTTTCCAAAATAAGCATTGAAGTTAATACATGTACAGCGGCACAAGACAAAAATCCGTATTTGCAACACTATGTAGCTAGCGAGCAGTTTGCAAGCCTTGAAAAATTCACACGCAGCCCCACATTTTAGACCATCTAAAAACTGCATTGTTATGCTAACGATATTCATATTGCATCAGTTTGTAGGCTGGGATGTTACCTTTCAAAATATCACCATAGTTCGAAATTCCAGGAATTTATGGCAAAACTACGGAAGCCCAAACACGCCAAAATCGCTAAATACGTTTAACTACGTTACAGGTGTCGAAAGGATATAGCACTATACAAATATTCAATACTTCTTCCTACTGAGGCTAAAATTAAACAAGGTTACAACTGAGCTGGAGTGATGAAATTCTATGTGTGATGAAAGTTAGAAACTTACATTTGAACACTGTTTCATTTTTCTTTCATGTCATATGACATAGTATAAATTTTGTATGTAAACTACATGTGCAAGATATAGGCGGACTTTTAATAAAATTCACAGAATGTGTTCTATTTGTGCTATTTTATATAGAAATAGAGGAGATAGAAAGTTGCAATTTGGACAGATTATCTATTATGTCATCTTCTATATATACTATATAAAGCAGATGTTGCAGAAAGTCCTATCATTCGTTTAAACGAATGACATCTAGTTATTCTTCTTATTATTCTTTTTTTCTTCCTCTTATATTTGTGTTAATTTCGAGGTGTTGCCATTGACTCAGAACAATGAAAATTTTATGGCGTATATTTCAAACCATGAGCTTTCGGATGCAATGAATTTTATATTCATACGACGTCATATAACGTCAGATTTGACGTCAGGTGAAAAAGTTTGTACGCGGTCTACAGCCATTATTTCTGGACCGATTTTCATCAAAATTTCACAGAATGTGTATATTAAGTTCTAGTTGTGCATCCCGGTGTCCGTTTTTCAAAATTCGAAAAGTCCATGGTTCTATAGCGAATTCAAGATTCGAACCAAGGTCGTAATTTTTTAAATGCTTATAAAATCTGTCCTATTTAAGATAGAAAGTTGATGTTTAGTCAGTATATAGGGCTCTAGAAGTTTTTAAAATTTTGTGAAAATAAATGTCATATGACGTCACGTGACGTCATTATATGATAATGTATTTCTAATATTAACAAGAATATTTCTATATGTTGAAATTGTCGAAGGACAATGAAAATTTAAGGACACATACTTCAAAAGCTGAAATTTTTATTTCTATGATTTTCATATGCCTATGACGTCATATGACGTCACACTAGAAATATGCAACAAAGGTTTGTACGCGGTCTACAGCCATTGTTTATGAACCGATTATCATCAAATTTTCACAGAATGTGTATATTAAGTTCTAGTTGTGCATCTCGGTGTCCGTTTTTCAAAATTCGAAAAGTCCATGGTTCTATAGCGAATTCAAGATTCGAACCAAGGTCGTAAATTTTTAAATGCTTATAAAATCGGATTTATTTGAGATAGAAAAGTGATATTTGGTCAGTATATAGGTCTCTGGGAGTCTTAAACATTTTGTGAAAATAAACGTCACATGACGTCACTTGACGTCATTATATGATAATGTATTTCTAATATTAATAAGAGTATTTCTATATGTTGAAATTGTCGAAGGGGAATGAAAATTTAATGACAAATGATTCAGATGCTGAAATTTCGATATCAATGATTTTCAGAAGCCTATGACGTCATATGACGTCACATTTGAAATTGATTACGAAAGTTTGTACACGGTCCAGAGCCATTATTAATGGGCCGATTTTCATCAAATTTTACAGAATGTGTATATTACGTTCTTATTGTGTATACCGGTGTCCGTTTTTCAAAATTCGAAAAGTCCAAGCATCTATGGCGGATCCAAGATTCGAACCAAGGACGTCAATTTTTAAATGCTTATAAATTCTGTCCTATTTGAGATAGAAAGTTGAAATTTTTTCAGTTAGTAGGTCTCTGGGTGTCTTAACAATCGTGTGAAAATAAACGTCATATGACGTCATGTGACTTCATTATTTTATTATTATTATTCTTTTCTTCTTCCTAACTAATCGCTTATTTTAATATGTTCCAATAGTCCTAGGACGATGAAATTTTTATGGGTTATTAGTCACGTGAGGAAATTTTGATTTCAATGATTGTCAGCAGCCTATGACGTCACATGACGTCACAGCTCAAAATAGTGAAAAATGGTGTTCGCGCTCTAGAGCCGTCATTTATGGTTGGATTTTCTTCAAATTTTAACAGATGGTACATCTTGAAATTAAGGTGTGCATATCCTGTCAGCTAACCGAAATTCTGAAAGACCGAAGTTCTGTGGCTGAAATAAGATTCGAACATAGGACCGAAAATTTCATTTTAGGATTAAAGAGCTTCAGGATGAGATAGAAAGTTGAAACTTACACAGTTTGCAGTTCTGCAGAATTTCTATATATACTTTGAGTCGTGATGTCATATTCCGTCAGGTGACGTCATAAGCATACTTCTTAATTTTTATTTTAGGGCAATGATTTCGACATGATGCCAATTGTTCAGAATAATGAAAATTTCAGAGTTATGACAGTAATGAATGCGCTTTTGAACAAAAGCATCTTCAGCACCCTATGACGTCATGTGACGTCAGGGCTAAAAATAGTGAAAAATGGTGTTCACGCTCTACAGCCGCCATTTATGGTCGGAGTTTCTTTAAATTTTCACAGATGGTACATCTTGAAACTAAGGTGTGCATATCCTGTCAGCTAATCGAAATTCCGAAAGACCGAAATTCTGTGGCTGAAATAAGATTCGAACTTAGAACTGAAAATTTCATTTTAGGATTAAAGAGCTTCAGGATGAGATAGAAAGTTGAAACTTACACAGTTTGCAGTTCTGCAGAATTTCTACCTATATTTTGAGTCGTGACGTCATATGACATCATTTAACGTCATAAGCATACTTCTTAATTTTTATTTAAGGGCAATGATTTCGTCTTGATGCCAGTTGTTCAGAATAATGAAAATTTCAGAGTTATGACAGTAAAGTATGCACTTTTGAACAAAAGCATCTTCAGCATCCGTCTGAGCTAAAAATAGTGAAAAATGGTGTTCACGCTCTACAGCCGCCATTTATGGTCGGATTTTCTTCAAAATTTCACAGATGGTACATCTTGAAACTAAGGTGTGCAAATCCTGTCAGCTAATCGAAATTCCGAAAGACCGAAGTTCTGTGGCTGAAATAAGATTCGAACATAAGACCGAAAATTCATTTTAGGATTAAAGAGTTTCAGGATGAGATAGAAAGTTGAAACTTACACAGTTTGCAGTTCTGCAGAATTTCTACATATATTTTGAGTCGTGACGTCAATTGTCGTCATGTGACGTCATAAGCATACTTCTTAATTTTCATTTTAGGGCAATGATTTCGACATGATGCCAGTTGTTCAGAATAATGAAAATTTTAGAGTTATGACAGTAAAGTATGCTCTTTTGAACAAAAGCATCTTCAGCACCCTATGACGTCATGTTACGTCAGAGCTAAAAGTAGTCAAAAATGGTGTTCGCGCCCTACAGCCGCCATTTATGGTCGGATTTTCTTCTAATTTTCACAGATGGTACACCTTGAAACTAAGGTGTACATATCCTGCCAGCTTACCGAAATTCCGAAAAACCGAAGGTCTGTGGCTGAAATAATATTCGAACATAGGACCAAAAATTACATTTTAGAATTGAGGAGCTTCAGGTTGAGATAGAAAGTTGAAACTTACACAGTTTGCAGTTCTGCAGCATTTCTACAAATATTTTGAATCGTGAAGTCAGAAGACGTCATAAACATACTTCTTAATTTTAATTTGGGGCAATGATTTCGATATGATGCCAGTTGTTCAGAATAATGAAAATTTCAGAGTTATTGCAGTAAAGTATGCGCTTTTGAGCAACAGCATTTTCAGCACCTATGACGTCACGTGACGTCAGAGCTAAAAATAGTGAAAAATGGTGTTCGCGCTCTACAGCCGCCATTTATGATCAGATTTTCTTCAAATTTTTACAGATGGTACATCTTGAAACTAAGGTGTGAATATTCTATCAGCTAACCTTAATTCCGAAAAACCGAAGTATTGTGGCTGAAGTAAGATTCGAACATAGGACCAAAAATGTCATTTTAGGGTTAAAGAACTTCGGGATGAGATAGAAAGTTGAAACTTAGAAAGTTTGCAGTTCTGCATAATTTCTTAATATATTTTGTGTCGTGAAGTCATATGACGTCATAAGCATACTACTACTACTGCTACTTATTTATTTATTTTTTCTTCGTAACTAAACGCTTATTTTTCGCGGAATATAATGTCAATTGTTCAGCATGAACATGGAATACTACCAGAGGTGAGTCATTACATGAAACTTCTATCTCCTGCTTTTTACATTAACACAGGTTGCAGAAAGTCCTATCATTCGTTTAGACGAATGACATCTAGTTATTCTTATTCTTATTCTTTTTTTCTTCCTCTTGTATTTGTGTTAATTTCGGTATGTTGCCAATGGCCCAGAACAATGAAAATTTTATGGCGTATATTTCAAACCATGAACTTTCGAATGCAATGAATTTCATATTCATATGACGTCACATAACGTCAGATTTGACGTCAGGTGAAAAAGTTTGTTCGCGGTCTACAGCCATTATTTATAGACCGATTTTCATCAAAATTTCACAGAATGTGTATGTTAGGCTCTAGTTGTGCATCCCGGTGTCCGTTTTTCAAAATTCGAAAAGTCCATGGTTCTATAGCGAATCCAAGATTCGAACTAAGGTCGTAAGTTGATATTTAGTCAGTATATAGGTCTCTAGAAGTTTTAAACATTTTGTGAAAATAAATGTCATATGACGTCACGTGACGTCATTATATGATAATGTATTTCTAATATTAACAAGAGTATTTCTATATGTTGAAATTGTCGAAGGGCAATGAAAATTTAATGACGCATGCTTCAAAAGCTGAAATTTCGATTTCAATGATTTTCAGAAGCCTTTGACGTCATATGACGTCACATTTGAAAATGACTACAAAAGTTTGTACACGGTCCAGAGCCATTTTTAATATGCCGATTTTCATCAAAATTTCACAGAATGTGTATATTACGTTCTTATTGTGTATACCGGTGTCCGTTTTTCAAAATTCGAAAAGTCCAAGCATCTATGGCGGATCCAAGATTCGAACCAAGGTCGTCAATTTTTAAATGCTTATAAAAACTGTCCTATTTGAGATAGAACGTTGAAATTTTGTCAGTTAGTAGGTCTCTGGATGTCTTAACAATTATGTGAAAAATAAACGTCATATGACGTCACGTGACGTCATTTTATTATTATTATTATTCTTTTCTTCTTCCTAACTAAACGTTTATTTTAATATGTTGCAATTGTCCTAGGACGATGAAATTTTTATGGGTTATTAGGCACGTGAGGAAATTTTGATTTCAATGATTTTCAGCACCCTATGACGTCACATGACGTCACAGCTAAAAACAGTGAAAATGGTGTTCGCGCTCTACTGCTGCCATTTATGATCAGATTGTCTTCAAATTTTCACAGATGGTACATCTTGAAACTAAGGTGTGAATATTTTGTCAGCTAACCATAATTCCGAAAAACCGAAGTATTGTGGCTGAAGTAAGATTCGAACATAGGACCAAAAATTTCATTTTAGGGTTAAAGAATTTCGGAATGAGATAGAAAGTTGAAACTTACACAGTTTGCAGTTCTGCATAATTTCTTAATATATTTTGAATGGTGACGTCATATGACGTCATAAACATACTACTACTACTTATTTTTTTTTCTTCGTAACTAAAGGCTTATTTTTCGCGGAATATAATGTCAGTTGTTCAGCATGAACATGAAATACTACCAGAGGTGAGTCATTACATGAAACTTCTATCTCCTGCTTTTTGCATTAACGCAGGTTGCAGAAAGTCCTATCATTCGTTTAGACGAATGACATCTAGTTCTTCTTCTTATTATTATTATTATTCTTTTTTTCTTCCTAACTAAACGCTTATTTTTCTATGTTGCAATACTCCTAGGACGATGAAATTTTTATGACTTATTAGCCACGTCAGGAAATTTTGATTTCTATGATTTTCATATGCCTATGACGTCATATGACGTCACATTTGAAATATGCTACAAAAGTTTGTACGCGGTCTACAGCCATTGTTTGTGAACCGATTTTCATCAAATTTTCACAGATTGTGTATATTAAGTTCTAGTTGTGCATCCCGGTGTCCGTTTTTCAAAATTCGAAAAGTCCATGGTTCTATAGCGAATCCAAGATTCGAACCAAGGTCGGAAATTTTTAAATGCTTATAAAATCTGTCCTATTTAAGAAAGAAAGTTGATATTTAGTCAGTATATAGGTCTCTAGAAGTTTTAAAAATTTTGTGAAAATATTTCTCATATGACGTCACGTGACGTCATTATATGATAATGTATTTCTAATATTAACAAGAATATTTCTATATGTTGAAATTGTCGAAAGGCAATGAAAATTTAAAGACACATGCTTCAAACGCTGAAATTTTGATTTCTATGATTTTCATATGCCTATGACGTCATATGACGTCACACTGGAAATATGCAACAAAAGTTTGTACGCGGTCTACAGCCATTGTTTATGAACCGATTTTCATCAAATTTTCACAGAATGTGTATATTAAGTTCTAGTTGTGCATCCCGGTGTCCGTTTTTCAAAATTCGAAAAGTCCAAGGTTCTATAGCGATTCCAAGATTCGAACCAAGGTCGTAAATTTTCAAATTCTTATAAAATCGGTCCTATTTGAGATAGAAAGATGATATTGGGTCAGTATATAGGTCTCTGGCAGTCTTAAACATTTTGTGAAAATAAATGTCATATGACGTCACGTGACGTCATTATATGATAATGAATTTCTAATTCTAACAAGATTATTTCTATATCTTGAAATTTATGAAGGGCAATGAAAAATTAATGCCGCATGCTTCAGATGCTGTAATTTCGATTTCAAAGATTTTCAGAAGCCTATGACGTCATATGACGTCACACTTGAAATATGCAACAAAAGTTTGTACGCGGTCCAGAGCCATTGTTTATGAACCGATTTTCATCAAATTTTCACAGAATGTGTATATTACGTTCTTATTGTGTATACCGGTGTCCGTTTTTCAAAATTCGAAAAGTCCAAGCATATATGGCGGATCCAAGATTCGAACCAATGACGTCAATATTTAAATGCTTATAAAAACTGTCCTATTTGAGATAGAAAGTTGAAATTTTGTCAGTTAGTAGGTCTCTGGGTGTCTTAACAATTATGTGAAAATAAACGTCATATGACGTCACGTGACGTCATTTGTTTATTATTATTATTCTTTTCTTCTTCCTAACTAAACGCTTATTTTAATATGTTGCAATAGTCCTAGGACGATGAAATGTTTATGGGTTATTAGGCACGTGAGGAAATTTTGATTTCACCCCTACTGCATATATGTAGCCATATCTCAATAAATATCGATTTTTGTAAATATATGTATGAATACGAATTATAGCTGAATAATTGACGTTTCCAAAGATATTTAGTTTATTAAAATTGGTTTACGCAATACAAAGTTATAAGCAAAAAAACTAAATGAAATGAAGCTAATTTTGCTGATAATATGCTGTTTTCTTGAGGTTTAACAGTCAATATCTCAGAAACGACTGAAGATAAGTTTATACATTATGCATATAAAATGTAGCATGTTTTAAGAGCTTTCTAACTGTACCAAGTTTATTGAAATTGGACTTCATATAAGAAAGTAAAAAATTTAAATGAAAAAATAAAAAAAAAAAAAAAAAAAAAAAAATATATATATATATATCAAATTGCAATTGATGGGCTATATCTTGATTTTTTATTTTATTTTTTTTTTTGTCGAATGTTGACTGTTTCCAAAATAAGCATTGAAGTTAATACATGTACAGCGGCACAAGACAAAAATCCGTATTTGCAACACTATGTAGCTAGCGAGCAGTTTGCAAGCCTTGAAAAATTCACACGCAGCCCCACATTTTAGACCATCTAAAAACTGCATTGTTATGCTAACGATATTCATATTGCATCAGTTTGTAGGCTGGGATGTTACCTTTCCAAATATCACCATAGTTCGAAATTCCAGGAATTTATGGCAAAACTACGGAAGCCCAAACACGCCAAAATCGCTAAATACGTTTAACTACGTTACAGGTGTCGAAAGGATATAGCACTATACAAATATTCAATACTTCTTCCTACTGAGGCTAAAATTAAACAAGGTTACAACTGAGCTGGAGTGATGAAATTCTATGTGTGATGAAAGTTAGAAACTTACATTTGAACACTGTTTCATTTTTCTTTCATGTCATATGACATAGTATAAATTTTGTATGTAAACTACATGTGCAAGATATAGGCGGACTTTTAATAAAATTCACAGAATGTGTTCTATTTGTGCTATTTTATATAGAAATAGAGGAGATAGAAAGTTGCAATTTGGACAGATTATCTATTATGTCATCTTCTATATATACTATATAAAGCAGATGTTGCAGAAAGTCCTATCATTCGTTTAAACGAATGACATCTAGTTATTATTATTATTATTATTATTATTATTATTCTTTTCTTCTTCCTAACTAAACGCTTATTTTAATATGTTGCAATGGACCTAGGACGATGAAATTTTTATGGCTTATTAGTCACGTGAGGAAATTTTGATTTCAATGATTTTCAGCACCCTACGACGTCACATGACGTCACAGCTAAAAATAGTGAAAAATGGTGTTCGCGCTCTACAGCCGTCATTTATGATCGGATTTTCTTCAAATTTTCACAGATGGTACATCTTGAATCAAAGGTGTGCATATCCTGTCAGCTAACCGAAATTCCGAAAGACCGAAGTTCTGTGGCTGAAATAAGATTCGAACATAGGACCGAAAATTTCATTTTAGGATTAAAGAGCTTCAGGATGAGATAGAAAGTTGAAACTTACACAGTTTGCAGTTCTGCAGAATTTCTACAAATATTTTCAGTCAGAACGTCATATGACGTCATGTGACGTCATAAGCATACTTCTTAATTTTCATTTTAGGGCAATGATTTTGACATGATGCCAGTTGTTCAGAATAATGAAAATTTGAGAGTTATGAAAGTAAAGTATGCGCTTTTGAACTAAAGCATCTTCAGCACCCTATGACGTCACATGACGTCACAGCTAAAAATAGTGAAAAATGGTGTTCGCGCTCTACAGCCGCCATTTATGGTCGAATTTTCTTCAAATTTTCACAGATGGTACATCTTGAATCAAAGGTGTGCATATCCTGTCAGCTAACCGAAATTCCGAAAGACCGAAGTTCTGTGGCTGAAATAAGATTCGAACATAGGACCGAAAATTTCATTTTAGGATTAAAGAGCTTCAGGATGAGATAGAAAGTTGAATCTTACACAGTTTGCAGTTCTGCAAAATTTCTACAAATTTTTGGAGTCGGAACGTCATATGACGTCATGTGACGTCATAAGCATACTTCTTAATTTTCATATTAGGGCAATGATTTCGACATGATGCCAGTTGTTCAGAATAATGAAAATTTCAGAGTTATGAAACTAACGTATGCGCTTTTGAACAAAAGCATCTTCAGCACCCTATGACGTCACATGACGTCACAGCTAAAAATAGTGAAAAATGGTGTTTGCGCTCTACAGCCGTCATTTATGGTCGGATTTTCTTCAAATTTTCACAGATGGTACATCTTGAAACTAAGGTGTGCATATCCTGTCAGCTAACCGAAATTCCGAAAGACCGAAGTTCTGTGGCTGAAATAAGATTCGAACATAGGACCGAAAATTTCATTTTAGGATTAAAGGGCTTCAGAATGAGACAGAATGTTGAAACTTGCACAGTTTGTAGTGCGACAGAATTTCTACATATATTTTGAGCTGTGACGTCATATGACGTCATGTGACGTCATAAGCATACTTCTTAATTTTCATATTAGGGCAATGATTTCGACATGATGCCAGTTGTTCAGAATAATGAAAATTTCAGAGTTATGAAACTAACGTATGCGCTTTTGAACAAAAGCATCTTCAGCACCCTATGACGTCACATGACGTCACAGCTAAAAATAGTGAAAAATGGTGTTTGCGCTCTACAGCCGTCATTTATGGTCGGATTTTCTTCAAATTTTCACAGATGGTACATCTTGAAACTAAGGTGTGCATATCCTGTCAGCTAACCGAAATTCCGAAAGACCGAAGTTCTGTGGCTGAAATAAGATTCGAACATAGGACCGAAAATTTCATTTTAGGATTAAAGGGCTTCAGAATGAGACAGAATGTTGAAACTTGCACAGTTTGTAGTGCGACAGAATTTCTACATATATTTTGAGCCGTGACGTCATATGACGTCATATGACGTCATAAGCATACTTCTTAATTTTCATATTAGGGCAATGCTTTCGACATGATGCCAGTTGTTCAGAATAATGAAAATTTCAGAGTTATGAAAGTAAAGTATGCGCTTTTGAACAAAAGAATTTTCAGCACCCTTTGACGTCATGTGACGTCAGAGCTAAAAATAATGAAAAATGGTGTTCACGCTCTACAGCCGCCATTTATGGTCGGATTTTCTTCAAATTTTCACAGATTGTACATCTTGAAACTAAGGTGTGCATATCATGTCAGCTAACCGAAATTCCGAAAGACCGAAGTTCTGTGGCTGAAATAAGATTCGAACATAGGACCGAAAATTTCATTTTAGGATTAAAGAGCTTCAGGATGAAATAGAAAGTTGAAACTTACACAGTTTGCAGTTCTTCATAATTTCTTAACATATTTAGAGTCGTGACGTCAAATGTCGTCATGTGACGTCATAAGCATACTTCTTAATTTTCATTTTAGAGCAATGATTTCGACATGATGCCAGTTGTTCAGAATAATGAAAATTTCAGAGTTATGAAAGTAAAGTATACGCTTTTGAACAAAAGAATTTTCAGCACCCTATGACGTCATGTGACGTCAGAGCTAAAAATAGTGAAAAATGGTGTTTGCGCTCTACAGCCGCCATTTATGGTCAGATTTTCTTCAAATTTTTACAGATTGTACATCTTGAAACTAAGGTGTTCATATCCTGTCAGTTAACCGAAATTCCGAAAAACCGAAGTTCTGTTGCTGAAAAAAAGACTCGAACATAGGACCGAAAATTTCATTTTAGGATTAAAGAACTTCAGGATGAGATAGAAAGTTGAAACTTACACAGTTTGCAGTTCTGCAGCATTTCTACAAATATTTTGAATCGTGACGTCATAGGACGTCATAAGCATACCACTTAATTTTAATTTGTGGCAATGATTTCGACATGATGCCAGTTGTTCAGAATAATGAAAATTTCAGAGTTATTGCAGTAAAGTATGCGCTTTTGAGCAACAGTATTTTCAGCACCCTATGACGTCACCTGACGTCAGAGCTGAAAATAGTGAAAAATGGTATTCGCGCTCTACAGCCGCCATTTATGATAAGATTTTCTTCAAAATTTTACAGATGGTACATTTTGCAACTAAGGTGTGAATATTTTGTCAGCTAACCTTAATTCCAAAAAACCGAAGTATTGTGGCTGAAATAAGATTCGAACATAGGACCGAAAATTTCATTTTAGGATTAAAGGGCTTCAGAATGAGACAGAATGTTGAAACTTGCACAGTTTGTAGTGCGACAGAATTTCTACATATATTTTGAGCCGTGACGTCATATGACGTCATATGACGTCATAAGCATACTTCTTAATTTTCATATTAGGGCAATGATTTCGACATGATGCCAGTTGTTCAGAATAATGAAAATTTCAGAAATATGAAAGTAAAGTATACGCTTTTGAACAAAAGAATTTTCAGCACCCTTTGACGTCATGTGACGTCAGAGCTAAAAATAATGAAAAATGGTGTTCACGCTCTACAGCCGCCATTTATGGTCGGATTTTCTTCAAATTTTCACAGATTGTACATCTTGAAACTAAGGTGTGCATATCATGTCAGCTAACAGAAATTCCGAAAGACCGAAGTTCTGTGGCTGAAATAAGATTCGAACATAGGACCGAAAATTTCATTTTAGGATTAAAGAGCTTCAGGATGAAATAGAAAGTTGAAACTTACACAGTTTGCAGTTCTTCATAATTTCTTAACATATTTAGAGTCGTGACGTCAAATGTCGTCATGTGACGTCATAAGCATACTTCTTAATTTTCATTTTAGAGCAATGATTTCGACATGATGCCAGTTGTTCAGAATAATGAAAATTTCAGAGTTATGAAAGTAAAGTATACGCTTTTGAACAAAAGAATTTTCAGCACCCTATGACGTCATGTGACGTCAGAGCTAAAAATAGTGAAAAATGGTTTTAACGCTCTACAGCCGCCATTTATGGTCAGATTTTCTTCAAATTTTTACAGATTGTACATCTTGAAACTAAGGTGTTCATATCCTGTCAGTTAACCGAAATTCCGAAAAACCGAAGTTCTGTTGCTGAAAAAAAGACTCGAACATAGGACCGAAAATTTCATTTTAGGATTAAAGAACTTCAGGATGAGATAGAAAGTTGAAACTTACACAGTTTGCAGTTCTGCAGCATTTCTACAAATATTTTGAATCGTGACGTCATAGGACGTCATAAGCATACCACTTAATTTTAATTTGTGGCAATGATTTCGACATGATGCCAGTTGTTCAGAATAATGAAAATTTCAGAGTTATTGCAGTAAAGTATGCGCTTTTGAGCAACAGTATTTTCAGCACCCTATGACGTCACCTGACGTCAGAGCTGAAAATAGTGAAAAATGGTATTCGCGCTCTACAGCCGCCATTTATGATAAGATTTTCTTCAAAATTTTACAGATGGTACATTTTGCAACTAAGGTGTGAATATTTTGTCAGCTAACCTTAATTCCAAAAAACCGAAGTATTGTGGCTGAAATAAGATTCGAACATAGGACCTTTAAACTAGAAATCAAGTTTGCAGTCATGTCCTTACGTCATATGACATCATGTTACGTCACAGACTAATACTTAGTTCTTATCATTTGCACTGATTTCGGAATATAATGTCAATTGTTCAGCATGAACATGAAATACTACCAGAGGTGAGTCATTACATGAAACTTCTATCTCCTGCTTTTTGCATTAACACAGCTTGCAGAAAGTCCTATCATTCGTTTTCACGAATGACATCTAGTTAGGGCTTTCTGCCTAAAGCAGAAAGTCCTATTGGGTTTGTTATGTTTTTTCTTATTATTATTATTATTATTATTATTATTTTTTCACCTTTTGAGGTTCAAATTAAAACAGGTTGCCAATAAGCCAGCAGCATGAAATTTTAACAGTTATCAGAGTGACTTTGGCCCTTTTGAATGCACTAATTTTCATCTTCATATGACGTCATGTGACGTCACAGCTAAAAATAGTGAAAAATGGTGTTCGCGCTCTACAGCCGTCATTTATGGTCAGATTTTCTTCAAATTTTTACAGATGGTACATCTTGAAACTAAGGTGTGCATATCCTGTCAGCTAACCGAAATTCCGAAAGACCGAAGTTCTGTGGCTGAAATAAGATTCGAACATAGGACCGAAAATTTCATTTTAGGATTAAAGAGCTTCAGGATGAGATAGAAAGTTGAAACTTACACAGATTGCAGTTCTGCAGAATTTCTACATATATTTTGAGACGTGATGTCATATGACGTCAAGTGACGTCATAAGCATACTTCTTAATTTTCATTTTAGGGCAATGATTTCGACATGATACCAATTGTTCAGAATAATGAAAATTTCAAAGATATGACAGTAAAGTATGCTCTTTTGAACAAAAGCATCTTCAGCACCCTATGACGTCACATAACGTCAAAGCTAAAAATAGTGAAAAATGGTGTTCGCCCTCTACAGCCGTCATTTATGGTCGGATTTTCTTCAAATTTTCACAGATGGTACATCATGAAACTAAGGTGTGCATATCCTGACAACTAACCGAAATTCCAAAAGATCGAAGTTCTGTGGCTGAAATAAGATTCGAACAAAGGACCGAAAATTTCACTTTACGATTAAAGAGCTTCAGGATGAGATAGAAAGTTGAAACTTACACAGTTTGCAGTTCTGCAGAATTTCTAAATAAATTTTGAGTCGTGACGTCATATGACGTTATGTGACGTCATAAGCATACTTCTTAATTTTCATTTTAGGGCAA
>CM037786.1:44937926-44987926 GCA_021229015.1 Solen grandis | reverse complement strand
AAGGGCTGACAATGAAACTGCTCTAAGTGCATATAGAAATAGAAGGAGATGAGACAGTTTCGCGGTCAGCCCTCTATTAGGTTGTGACAGTTTAATTCATATTATGTACATAATAAAGAGAAGGGCTTAGCTATGATATCTACAGGCTGGTTGAACATTATGTCTTTAACTTAGGAAATTTGTTATAGGATGAGTGCCCAATACTCTATAAAGTTGGCAGTTTATGACACTAAAGAAAGCCGAGGGTGTGTGTGATTAATTTTTATATATTTATTTATTTTTATTAAAATATCAGCTTCTGTAAGTATACATACACAAATTACAAATTTAAAGAGAAAAACATATCTTGAGCTGCCAACTAGGAAAATATGAAACAGTGACTCCTAATATAAATACACATAGCCATTAAAGGACTTGACTTGACTATTTGAGTTTACCATCGCTTCGACAGTATTTCAGTCATACAGCAACGTCCAGCTAATTACAGGTGGAGGAAGACCCCGAATGCGGAGGCATCCGGGTAGAACCACCGACCTACTGCAAGCCAGCTGGAAGGCAGAGTGTTTCTTAAAATCATATACAGGTTGTTGTTGGGGGGATAAGAATTTTTAGATATTTCACCCAACAGAAAGACGCATATCAAGCTGCATGTGGCATGTTACAAACGTCTATCTTACAGGTATTTAATGTTCTCTATGGCAATATACCACTATCTACAAATTACTAAGGATGAGACAGCATTACATTCCCAGATTCCTAATCACTTACACACAAGACAAAGGTTGCAGTTGCACCTACTTATATAATGCACTAACAATGTTGGGGTGTTTTGGGCCATTTAGCATAACTATACCATAGCCTAATTCAGAAACCTTTTCAGAAGTTAACTGACACTTTTTTTAGCAATCATATTATTCTATTAAATCATAACTAATAGAAAAAACTGATGATGGCTACCCCTGTTCTGCAACCTTATTAACATACATGTGCCTGTATAATTATCTTCTTGTAATCTCTCTCTCTCTCTCTGATGGCAATATAAAGTTTTTAACAACAGTAAATTTACCCAAATCTATGTTCAAACTAGACCAGTCCTGTATTCATTTAAACCAAAAGCTAGAAACTGTAAGGGATTTGGATCCTTGCTTACACTCTATTGCTACAATAAAACAGGGATACAAATACTTACATAAGAACTTTTAATGGTAACTGGACACAGAGCAAGTGTTTCCTACCCTAACCATGAAATAGTATGGGAGATGAGGTACATCCCGCAAAGGACAAGATAATTCCTGTAATATAAGCCAAGGCCCCCAAACTAAAATGTTTTGTGAAAGTATAAATATAATTTCAACTGCCAACTCAAAAAGAATGCTACTGGGTAATTAAAAACTCTTGAATAATAAACAAACCATTCCTATGTATGAATCTGTCTACTTTTGTATATATACAAGTTCAAACACTCCAGATTGGGTCCATAATTAACCAGCTCCTATGAAAAACACTTTTTTTTCTATATCTACATGAGTCAACAAGACAAAATGCCAATTAAATATAGTTGGAACCAATTACAACCATCTAAAAACAATCATCAACACCAGAGCCTGGCTGCCAGTTTTATGATCCACACCTGATGAGTTTGTGCCATAATACTGGTGATTCATCACCTTGTTACTTAGATTAGATATAACTAGATTTTCCCTTTCTCTCCTTTTTCATTCCCTTTATTAATTGTGTGCCAATTTTGCTGTTCTACAGAACTATCTAGTCTTTTTGCTTTGATGCCTTTTGATCTTTTTTATATTTCCATTTTTATCTAAGATTATTTACTTCCTTTATCTCCCTGTCGAATTTCCTTTCTTCTATAGATTTATCTTTCTTTCTTCTTCCATTTCACTTCCATTTCATATTAAAATTCCCTTATTTCATGATTTCATTCTCCTTTCCCAATTTTTTATCACCCCTTCTGTTTCTATTTTTCCTTTCCTAGTTCTGTCTCTCTCCATTGTTCAGATTGTTTCTTTGCCGGCCTATTGCTATACAACAGCCTATTGTTTATCTATATATCATTGTTCCTAATATACCACACACTTCTGAATTAGGCCTAATTGTCTATCAAACAAACCACAACAATTGTCAACCAACTTTCACATTAACAAAATTTACCAACCAAAACAATACAAAGGCAACAAATATTATTACAAAGTAATAAAGCTGTATGGAACACTGTGATAATATGACCATAACAAAAAACTGCTTGAACAAGAGTTTTGAAGGTTTTGCACATCAAAGGAAAAACTACACATCTATGAGTGAGTCATTAATTCCAGAGAGTGAAAAAAAGCTCTAACAATGAGGTAAGTAGTGATTGATCTATTGCTATTCTGCTGGCTACTCTCCAGTGATCAAGATGCTCATGGCTGCCAAGAATGTACCACTCAGGTCCTACTCATCCACTGTATTACAAACACCAGTCTACAGAAAATGAAACCTAGCATTTTGAAATGCTCCATCTGGAGGTCTCACACAAGTAACAGTGGAAAAAAACCCTGATATTCATGCTTTCTCACATTTGTCCTCGAACTATGATTCAGGAACTGGCGTGAATTCAATTATTTATTCTCTAGAAATAGCTATGAATAATCATTTTTAAAACAAACTATAACCCCCCCTCCCCTTGACCTATTTTGTTACTATTTCAGAACCGGGATAACTTTCTCATTAGTATTTTGTGACTGAAGCACTTGTGAACTGATTATTTATTACACTTGAAATAATGCAATTTATCATCATCATCATCATCTCTTTCCGTTTGTTTTAACATATTTATTCAATACAATTTGATATATATTAAAATTGTATTTTCTTTTCGGTTTTTTTTTTTTCCCCTTTAGTTCAATGAAAGGGCTTATAAAACTGAAGATAAATTTTAAGTAGAGAATAAAGTACTTTTTTTTTAAGACATGTACTAAAAATATTTCACATAGGACACACATTTTGCAATCTGTTCTCTGTTCATACTCAATTTACACATCAAAGATGTGTAATGCAGAGCATAAATACAAATCACATTTTTTGCTGTTGTGTGGGCCAACAAACATGTGTCATGGACAATATCAGATAAGGAATAAACATGCTTGGTGCTGCAATAAATTTTTTTTTGCCTTTCATGTTGGAATGCTGAGCTTTGTGAAAGTTCCATGTGCAGGAAAACATCAGCAGTTTCAGAGCTATCTTAGCAGAAAACTAAATAACAAAACAATATCAGGATAAACAATACAATAAGTTAACCCCGAGTTGAACTTCATGTGTGGTAATTTCCTGGAATAAACCAGGGTAAAACAATGTCTTCCCATACTTCACACTCCATGATTATTCAAGGTTTGATTAAAGATTCAAAATATTCAGAACACTTAAACCATTAATCGTTCTAATGGATTTTTAAACAACTGCATTCATCTCAATGTCAATATTGTTTATTTGCAGCCCATGTAATTCAAGGATGAAATTTGAGGACATAACAGATAATTAGCTCTGGAAACTTTAGTCTGATGTTACAGCTGACATTTAGAGTCTGTGCTGTAAAATGTTATTAGTTTGTCTCTGAAAGTTGGTCCACATTCTTCGAAAATAGCCCACAGGAGTTTCTAAATACCATCCAGTCTTTCTATCCCTTGTATCATTAACTACAGACTGTCTCCCTCTCTACAGAAATCTGGAAAGTTCACTGGGAAAAGAAATTTTCATAAAATGTGAAAAAATTGAAATATCATAACTAATACTATAAACTGGGCCCATGACCTTGACCTTGTACAAATAATAGGTCCCTGTCATGGTCAGTAATAACAGTTCAACAATAATTGCAGTTTACAGTTGAACCTGTATTAAGTGGCCAACCTGCATTTAGCATTCAACTCTAATATTACCGAACATCATCATTTTGTTACATATTTAACCTTCATTTAGTGGCCACCTCTGTTTAGTGGTCACTTTCTCTTGTTCCTTTTATGGAGCGCTTAACCCTTTCCCTCATATAGACTCATTTTGACGCACTCAGTAGGTACCACATAAAGCCTGATCTGCAGAAAACCACAGTTAAACCTTACCAAATTTTATTACAAAATCCTCATTTCCAGACCACTGAGGAGCAGCAAACAGCATAAAACCTGATCAGCCTGCGAGTTACTCGCAGGCTGATCTGGTTTTATGCTGTTCGCATAGGTCTTTTCATGGTTTCCTCTATGAGGGAAAGGGTTAAGGTGCTCCATTACAACATGATTGCCAAGACCAAATCTTCAATTAGTTGATGCATATAGTTACAGTGTGGTCTAATATATTACAAGATGTTTCAGTATGGACCCAATTACAGCGTTATATTTTTACACTGGACCTGCACTATACCATGTTACAACTCAAACACAAACTGTAGTGTGAATAGATATCATAATCCAGATGCTTGATGTGGTATAAAAGCAAATTCTTTACAAAGAAATAAATCCACAAGCTCCTCTAGACATGGATTAGCAGCGCAGATGGTAAAAGCCCTCTGAACCCAAGAGAAAGCAAATTCTGCCCAAAACTGAGAATAAATTGGCTGGCATATTCAGTAGATTTAAGTCCAGACAGATTAAACCTCTCCCTCATAGAGGAAACCATGAAAAGACCTATGCGAACAGCATAAAACCAGATCAGCCTGGCTGCAGTATCATTTTGCAGTGCTGAGTCAATGAGTTTTTAATTGGTGGTTTAACTGTGTTTCCTCAGTGGCTTTGTGAAATTGAGGGCATCAAAATGAGTATATATGAGGGAAAGGGTTAAACCTCTCTATTTAGGGTCCTACCAAGTTCTAGGGTTCATGGTGTGGGTTCACATTGAAAGGTAGCTAGTAGTAATAGCTCAGCACCATAAAGGCCCTTTATATTGATCAAATTAAATAATCAGATTACCCAGTAGATACACTGGGATATCATGTGATCATTAGTTGACCTAGTTTACACACACACAAAAAACATGATTTTATTTGAGATACTTTTGAGAGCCAGCATGAATGAAAAACAATCCCTTAATCATAGGATCATGGCTGATCCCTATCCTGAGTACCTTCTGAATCATTTTTCATATACTGGGTTAAACTTTTATCAAGGACAGGCAAAATTTACTAATTTAGATACAGTATAAAACCAGATCAACCTTCAGATCTCTTAAGACTGAACATTTTGGTAGTGTTCTATTCTCATAAATACCCTTCAGGTGAAATGGTAACATTGTCAAATAAATTCAGATAAAAAGTGTATTCGATTGGATCCATTTTTTCAATGGTCTAATATATGATGTTTACATAAAGAAGCACAGCAAGGGTTACAAAAATATGTAAGCACTTCCAGGGTCACACTACAAGAGTTTCCTGCTGATGATAAACATAGCAGATTATGAGCCGCCAGCACAAGACCTTGGTACATGAACTAGGGACATCTGGCAGTAATTGTGGGGTATGTTGGTGCTGTTTGGTTACCACTCCTTTGGTTTGTGGTTTGCTGACCTTCGGTCATGGCCTGAATTTGACACAAATAGCACTTTCTGTAATATCTCTGGAGCCGTGAGGAACATACCTACAGTAATGTATATGTATACTGCCACACAAAGACAGGCCTAGTCAAAGCTCAGTACAGTTTTAAGCGAAAGATGTTTCATACATTACAAGCCTAGGTAGAGAAATAAGCTTTGAATGTTTAAAAGACAGAAAAGGAGAAGAGGAAGACAACAAAATGAATCTTCTAAATCAATTCATTAATGGATCTTTTGACTAAATCAATACCATATCTACTGAATAATAAGATGGTCCATTAATTTCTATTTTTGACATGATCTAGTCCTAAACTCTGATACTTATATAAATAAAATAATGGTGCACTTCTTTACCGATACCTGGTCAGAAGTCTTCATTTTTGACCCTTAAGCATTGTTTTGACTACATCCAAAGGATAGGCTTTCAACAGACCTGATGGCATACATGTACAGTTTGCCGACACTGCACTCCAAGTCATCCTGCAGTTGATCCTGGTAGAACTGATACTGGTGAAAGCTGATAAACATTATCACCGGGATGGGACAGTACAGCACTTGATAAGTAATACTTGGGACATAAAGCAACCTTTTCATTTGTGTTTTTGAATGCTGAGGACTTTATCTCTGGCAGTTGGCATTACAATCAGGCCCAGATAGCATGTTGACGGAATACATGGTGGCCACTCCCTAATTGCTTCTGCTCTTCACTGAGGAGGTATAACGATAAGGCCAGCTCATCTGGAGCACAATACTGCCCTGCAAAAACTGCACTTGTGTCCATAAACAACAACCATGTGCACAGTTTAGAGATGCATTAAGTCTCTATATAACAAGATCTATATTGCTATTGTGTTATCATCATCATTATCCTTTCTAAAGAAATTTCTAGAAGAACCAGTCTATCTTATTCATGTATTGCACCGCATGAAAGAGAGAGAGAATCAGTCTTCTTAAACTTAGTTAATTTACAAAATGCATTTATAAACAATGAGGAAGAAACAATTACAATGGAGGGAAAATTCAGCTCAGGATATACTTAGGACATGCAAACAAGAAAAGGTTTAATTTAGAGAAAACCATCAATTTATATGCACATGGGAAATCTGACAGCAAGATAGTATTCAATACAAGAAATATCAACAGTGACTTCACCCTGGCATAATGCGACTTAAAGCATGCCTTGATCTGAAAGAATCTGCAGAAAATCTATAATTATCAGAGTAGCAGGAATCTAAAATGCCTCCTCAGAATCTGACAAACTGTCAAATCTCTCTGTCTAACCTGCCGGTTATTTAGAAAGTTGTAGGGTTGATATTTACCAGATACCACTCTATAGCTATGAAGGAAACAGCCAATAGTATCAATTTAAAACCAGATCAGCCTGCAGGAAACTTGCTCCTTGATGGGGTTTTATATGTTTGTTTGCTTCTCCACTGTATCCTAGAGATGAGGAGAGAATCTTTTAAAAACTAGTTCAGAGAGAAGACTGCTTACAGTGATATCTAGTTTCTTTATGTTTGTTTGTTTGTTGGGTTTAATGTCACATCGACAGTATTTCTGTCATTTGGAGGCGATGTCTACTTGAGACAGAAATAGTGCTGCCACACTGCAGTATCACGTCGTAGACATGTGGCATGATACCACACCCAGTCACATTATCCTGACACCGAGCCAACCAGTCTTGCAACTACCCTTATATGCCGAGTGCCAAGCAAGGGAGCTTTAACAGTACCATTTTTATACACTTTGGTATGTCGCGGCCGGGGATCAAACCCATGACCTCCTGCTCCCAAGGCGGACGCTCTAACCACTCAGCCACTGGGGACGGTCTAGTTTCTTTAATGGACCAAAATAGCGTATAAATGGCAAGAAAGGGCACCATGTAAATAGTTCAGAGATCTAATCTATGTGTAAAACAAACATGTGTATATGTGTGTTGAGCCATCGATATATATTAATGGCACATTTATTTCTTTTTAAATTTATACCAATTGGAAAAACACTCACAGGGCCAGGACAACACATGAACCTAAATGCCACCTCATATACTTCACTTACAGCCAATTAAGAGCCATTAATTAGTATGATGAAAACAAAGCACTGTGTTTCGTGGCAGTTCATTCTCACATAGAATTTCCAAATAAAGATAGAAAGGCCTCATGGTTTATTATTTAGCAGCAAGAGTTTTATCTCCCCCCCCCCCCCCCCCCACCAACCTATCGTTTGTTTAGCCTGGGCACAGAAGATACCTCTGTAAAGCAACACCTATCGAGAGCAGCAACAATTTTCTATGGCTCCGGCAGATATTACTGCCGAGAGATTCCACTATACAGAGACTAAATTCATGATTTGTCAGTCTGAGTTTGAAAACCAGCTGAAAGACAAAATGTGGGCCATCACCTCCAATACATACCAGCTATAGAGCCAAACTCATTTATTCCCATGTAATTTTTCATTCAATGTTCAGTCCCTCAGAATTTTCTTCCTAAAAAAAAGTTTCATGACTGAAAGGAATTTTAGTATGTATTCAGCTGAATTAAGATGTGCTCATAATTTTGCTATCTCTGTGTCCTTGACCTTGTTTTTAAAGCTCAATGATAATTGGAAAAATGTCAAATTTTGACACATTATAGTTAATATCTGTAGAAATGCCACATGCAAACTAAAACCATGATATTTATTTATTAATTATTTCTATGAAGAATTTTTAATATTTAGAACCACTTTCTAAAATTTCATAAATACAGCATAAATTTGGATGTGTTTTAAAAATACACATTCTTTGGTTTCAAACTATAAACTACTTCGGTTCATTCAGATAACATAATGATAATTAAACATGATATATCATTATTGCATACAGTGGATTTTAAAAAAGTGCTTTACACAGAAATATTAAAAATATACATACATGTACCAGGGCTGTCCCAAAATAGCACACTTATTCATGATTTACTTTTGCTATCCATTACAGCATAAAAACTTGTGTTTACATGTTTAACCATTCATTTGCAATAGTGTGATATACTAAATTGATAAGGGTAAATCTAATCCATTTTCAATCAATGTATTTTCTGAACTCAGCGTCAAGTTCTAAGCTGTTTGCCAATCAAACACAAATTTTTTGGCATTTAGCATTCTGAAACAAGAACGTGTTTGGTAAACACAAATGCTCCCGGCTCAAAATCTTGTCAGTAACAATATTTCAAAAAATGTTTACGCATTCACTCAGTTATGGACAGAAAAATTGCCAAAAGAAATTGTAAACATAGTTATATAACTTGACAGAGTCATGGCATTTTGTAGTTGTGAAAAATATAAGTTGGCAAGTCATTGCTATGACTTGTAATGAAGTTGAAAAATATTCAACTTTATCAAAAATATATAAATGCAAGACTTTACCATGAACCCAGAGACCCTAAACTCCATCCAAACTTAAACGATCACCTATGGTATGTTCCTTGTAAATATGAGACATCGGTAAAAAATACAAAGGCTATAAAAAAAAGTGTAAAAAGATCTATTGTCATCAAATTCTCCCTTCCCTTATCGAAATGAAATGGCTTGAAACACCATTGAATTACCATTTCTCTTAGCAGAACCAAATGTAGCACAACCATTGAAACTCCATCAAAACACCATTGAAATTCAATTGAAACACCATTGAAACTCCATTGAAATTAGCCGAAATATGCAAATGAGCTCTCCCTAAAAAATGAAAAATTATTTTCAATGGTATCCAATGAGGGATTTTAATGGAATAAAATGGTTTTTTCAATGGTATTTTGGTGGTGTCATTTTACATAAAGTAATGGTGAATCAATGATTTAAAACTTCAATGGTAATTAATGTAAATTCAATGGTGCCAAATAATACTCATGCAGTGAGTATGGTGGACCAGGGGATTTAAATTGGCAACATGGCTGGATACAAAAATAATTTTTATTCATGTCATCACATCCGTATCAACAGTCTAAACAATCTTTTTTTTTCCAAACAAATTACAGTGACCAACATGGATATTGATTCCCCATGCTTAAGAGCAGTATCCGGTTTCATCCTTTATTAATGTTTTTTGTTTTTTCATAATGCACTATAGCCTATTTTCCAAGTCCTGAACAACCTCCTCTTTCTCCACCTATTGTATTAAAAACACTTATAACATTTTTAAAACTTATTATGCCACCTGTTGGATGCCTTGAATTCACTGAAGTCCAAGTTCCAAAGCGATTTTCCTTGAATTCACTTAGATCAGTGGTCCTGATGATCCAATGCGCCATGGGTCAGAGATCAGTTTCCACTTTGAAAGAGGAATGTCCAAGTCCTTGTTGACATTCCTGAACATATGCTGATGTTACACATAAATTTACATTGAAATTCTGCTCATCTTCTGCAAGGACTTCAGCTTTCTTCCTCCCACATGTCTGAAACTTAAAAAAGAAAAGTAAAATGATTTTAAAGTAAAATAACTAAGAAGCGCAAAGCCTATAGCCTGCCTTTGTATTTAAACATTTAGTGTTTACTCAGATTTGATCATTGATCCTTATTCCCATTCATACCACTATTAATAATAAAGATGAAGTTCTGACTGTGCATGCAAATGTGTAAAACCAAATTTTTCTCATCATTATAAATTCCAAAATATTTTTCCATCTTACAATGTCAGTTAACTAGGAGAAATTGAGTTCAGCCACAATCAAACTCAGTTGCAATAGAAGTAATATGACAGCTATTATTTGAAAACTAAGTTTGAGAGATATAGTGCTGTTGCACTGCAGCATCACGCCATAGATAGTTGGCATGACACCACTCCCAAGTTGCATTATCCCCAACACCACGACTGGGACCTATTCTAATATGCTGAGCACCAAACAAGGGAGATACAGTGCCATTTTCCTTTTACAACTTTCATACGTTGCTGCTAGGGACAGGAACCCATGGCTTCCAGTTCCAGAGGCAGACATTCTTACCACTGGGGACAGTGTTATGTAAGGTAAACTGCCTGTCTAATAAACTACCATGAAAAAGGTAAAGGCAGTAGCATTGTGGATGTCTCAAGTTGTTCTTTGATATGTGACACTTCAGTTTTCAAGGATCATAGAAACTTTTCTTTTTCTCAAAAAATGTATTCATTTCTAGAATAAGAGTCTATTTACCTTTTGTTAATCACTATGATCCAAAGTCTGTGTTGTTTACAAAGTGGACAAGAGGAGGCATCATCCTTGTTGAAAACATGGCTGGACATGTTGCTAAAATAAAAACAAAAAAGTTGTGTTAAATCAATCAGATTTCATTTTATTACAGCAATGACAATGGACATAATATAGCTGAATTTTATTCAGCATTCAATGTTAAAAAATTACAAGTCACTGCCAGCAGTTGGTCATGAACAAATATTCCAACAGAAATTCTTATACATCTAAAGGAGTAAATAATGTTTTTTTCCTTAAATTTTTATAGATCTACATGTAAGATAACCAAGCGATGATTAAGTGTAAACCAAAATGAGTTTTATTGCGGATCGCACGTTTGTTAACAGATTTATTGTATATACAATGATTTTTCACCAAGGCCTTCCTTTTTTAAAAATTAAGTACGATGCTAACCGTGGACGATATGACCTGCGATCGATTTTTTTTTTTTTTAAATTTCCTGAAAGGTTAATTTACAAATGTTGAACACAAATATATATATATATTCTGGAAAGCAAATAAAAGAAATGCGATTCAACTAAACATTGTATGGATTGTGTTATACATCGACGGGCAGAAAATAATCTCATCGCCATTTGCAGACGAAACAAAGTCACTTATTTTTTTATCGGTAAATGGAAAGTAATTTCATTACAAACATAATTATAATACTCATAACTATATTGAATATTCTTACCTTCGTCATAAAATGGATGTCATCTGCGAAAATATTGCGAATCAATAACGTTATCACCTATTGTTTACACTGTTTGTTGTTTGTCGTTCTTTTCAAAATGGCGGATTGATGCACCGTTGCGTTATTTTCGGTTTTCAAATTTAAAAGAGGGAAAGTTAAGATCAGTTACGAAACAAAAACTGGGTTTCGAAATAAGGTTTAAAGAGTGGGTTGTCCAAAATAAAATATTAAATATAAGTAAAAATCATTGATCTACGTAGAAATTAGCGTCAATTTTTCGGCACTACTTTTCCTCGTAGGATTGTCCTACAACCTTGCAACAACTTCCGAACTTTTATTCGGGGCGCGGTTAATTCGAACGAAAACCATTCGTAACCTTTTTTTTCGATGCGTAACAGTTTTCAAAAAAAAGAAAAGAAAAGAAAAGTGAATCACCTAAGATTTCTGTTAAAACATCAGTTAAAAGGTCATAGTAATACGTGCAGTTATATGTAGTTAGATTTAATCGTTTTTGTTTCAATCTAATATCCAATAAGCTTTTAAGCTTTCGATTTAATCCTATTTTGACCTCTACAAAATTTGTTCAAATTGTTCTGGTTAGTTAATAAAAAGGTCACAAAATCAAAAGGGTTGTTTTAATGTAAATCTTTGAATATCTTGTACACTTGTAAAACCATGTCTTTATCACAGTGTTGGTAATGTTTTATTATGACCTACCATGCTGATCAGCCATGGTTGACCATGGTCAGCCATGGTTGACCATGGTGTCTTTTTTAAACCCATTTAATTTTTCCTGGTACCATGTTTGTTATATCCATGATCGACCATGTTTGATTTCATGTATTTGATGGGCAACATGGATGATCATCAAAATGAATGAAATACAATGGTGACCATGGTCATAATTTCGCTTTGGATTTGAATTTACCGTCGCTGCGACAGTATTTCAGTCATATAGTGATTTCATGATTATATTGTTTTCTTTATAGTCCAGAAATATAGAAAAAAAATCTAAGTTCAAATTTTCCATTGATTAAAAACATCTAAGTTATTTTCCATCCCAAAAATTATCTAAGTTATTTTCCATGCTATTTTCCGTCCCAAAATTTGACTAAGTCCAACTTTCCGTGGCATAATTTGAAGATTCCGTGGAAATCTATTGATGGTTTTACTGTGTCCGTGGAAATCCATGGCAAAATTTGACGGCAAATAATGTTATCAACAAATTTCCGTGGAAGATTTTGATATTCCGTGGATTTCCATCAATTTCCATCCAAGTTTCCATGGATTTCCATGGAAATCCATGGAAAATGCCTAATGACCATGGCACATGTAGAGACGGGAATAGCTTAATTCATGTCTTGAACCTCAACTGAAATCCATGAAAATTTTGAGAAAGAACAAAACAAGAGAATAAGGCCTGGATCTTCGTTCTTTAAATTGCCCTCTAACCAATTTTCAGCATCACTGCATGTTCACAAAAAATGTATTGCCCCTGTGGATCTCTACATGGAATATGGACTCATTTTTATCTCGTTCATTTCTGCATCATTCTGCAGATCAGTGTTTTATCATCCTGCAAGTAACCATAATCACCAACATTACAGGGGTGAATTCAGGATTAAGCAAGCAAATTAATAAATACTGGAACCAAAATATTCCTATGGCTGCACTTTTTTTCTTTTTTTTTTGAAAACACTCTGACTGACATTCACTTCTTGTATTTCAATGAGTCTGAAATGCATCATGAACCATTAAAAAGATAACTGTGGAAAATCTATGGAATCTCAAGTCAAACTGAGCTAAACAAACAAAACTTAAAACACATCTTGATTTCTTTTTTCTCGTAATAATGGTGGTGAATTATTTCACTGTTGCTGTTTAAACAAACCTGAATCCTTCAAATGATGTAGGGAATTTTCAAAGAAATTGTTTTTCTTTTGCCAAGATTGATTATACACATATCAAAGCAAGCATGACACAGCTGGGCACCAAAAGACTGACCAATCTTATAACCCACTTTGTTATTCTCCACATCTCCAAATCCAAATTCCCAAGGTCAGGATTCTTTTATAGGCTTATTACATAAAACACAAAGGCAAAGGGATGCTTCGTATGCGCCCCCCAGCTGAATGTTTTACATAGGAATGAAAATTGGGATGGTAAAGCACACAAAGGGCTGCTTTAGAACAGAAAATTGGTTCCAATATACAGGGACTACACTCAGAAGCTGAATATCTTACATTCATTTTGATATTATGCAAACCCACATGCTGAATGAAAAAAAATTGTTACCTCTGTTTTAGGTTGATGTTTAAAAAGGGAAAAAGAACAACAGGGATCGATGGTAAAAACAGTAAAAAAAACTATCAGAAATTGTATCCTTTTTATATATGAATTGTTCTTCTTATAAACAAAACCAATAAACATTTGGGACAAAACAGTGTTGTTGTTGTTGTTGTTGTTGTTGTTACACTCCCATAGGTCTTGCACTTATAGCCCAAAGACCCATTTGTTATAGCCATAAAATAAGAACATAAATGTGGCCAAAGAAACACCACACAACCCAAGAGAAACTCCATAAATCAATATATGCCAACAGTGGGCCTGGATAAGTCAACACATACATAGGGGCATTCAGCTGAGGTTACAGAAGAGTTTGATAACATTGTTAAACATGGGACTGCCATGTAAACAAAGTACTTGACTTCAGACCCAAGTGGGAGCGGCTGTCTCACTGACAGTCACATGTCACATGCATCCTATATGACATTTCACGTCCATGTGCTAAAATAGAATCAAATTACCCAATTCAGAGATTCTGTTATGTAACTTATGGAGGGTCAATACTGAAGACCTGGAGTGTGTTCAGTATAGCAAACCTTATGCAACCGGTCACTTACAGTCAGCTATGGAGTTGTCTTAGGACTATATAGCATGCTTTTCACGTGCTCCCTTATGCTGTACATGTAATGGGTATACGCCAACATCGTGGTTTTTGACACTGAGATAGTTTCATAGCTAACTGCAAGCATACGGTTGCATACAGTTTGTCATACTGAACGCAATTTATGCAATTTGGTACCCTACTTATATTCTATACACTGTGATAAAACGGGTGCAACTGCTCTGACATATTAGGGACTGTTATGGCAGCCAACTCAGATCCTCTGAATCCTACTGAATCAAATGTTTTGCATGAGGCACACACTTATCAAATAGGGGATTAACCTTTTACCTCATGAAATTCATGCACAAATCTATGACTTGATAAATATTAATTCATTGTAACTGAATATGGAATATGAAACAGTGTTTTTTTCTTTGCTGTACAGACTGTATAGAACCTACTCTATTGTATGAACCAACAGACCCTGATTTGGGGTCCGCTGTCTTATCTTTGTCTGCTATGTTTGCCACTGTGTTAACCCTTTCCCTCATAGAGGACACCATGAAAAGACCTATGCGAACAGCATAAAACCAGATCAGCCTGCGAGTAACTCGCAGGCTGATCAGGTTTTATGCTGTTCGCTGCTCCTCAGTGATCTGGAAATGAGGACTTTATAATTAAATTTTGGTAAGGTTTAACTGTGGTTTTCTGCAAATCAGGCTTTATGTTTTATCTATTGAGTGCGTCAAAATGAGTCTATATGAGGGAAAGGGTTAAAATGGGTCTTTTATGAGGAAAAGCAGCGTTATTCTAATGAAAAGATATTCTCTGTTAAAGTTACATGATCTATATGAGTAATATTTAAATAAATGATTACATGTACCATATTATCTATTTACAATTTTAAAATGGGAAACTACCAATAAATGAATTTTTTGAAGAAGAAAAACAAGAGGCCCATGATGGCCCTAAATCGCTCACCTGAGATAAATAGGTTGACCCAAGGAACATCTGTACCAATTTATTTTAAAATCTGGCCAGTAGTTTTGAAGAAGATGATTTTTAAAGTTTTCATATTTTTTTTCTTTTTGTTGCCATGGCAACCAGAGTTCTACATGGATCAAGTTTATTTTAGCAACTTTTGTGAAGGTTGACCCAAGGATCATCCCTGCCAAGTTAAATCTAAATCTGTCCAGTGGTTTCAGAGGAGATCTTGTTTAAAGGTTTCTCTATATACATATAAGGCAAATAAGCCCCGCCCCTGGCGGCCTTGTTTATTTACGAATCGGAATAATTTTAGCAACTTTGGTAGAGGTTGGCCCAAGGAATATCTGTACCAATTTATTTTAAAATCTGGCCGGTAGTTTTGAAGAAGATGATTTTTAAAGTTTTTTTTTTGTTTTTTTTTGTTGCCATGGTAACCAGAGTTCTACATGGATCAAGTTTATTTTAGCAACTTTTGTGAAGGTTGACCCAAGGATCATCCCTGCCAAGTTTAATCAAATTCTGTCCAGTGGTTTAAGAGGAGATGTTGTTTAAAGGTTTCTCTATATACATATAAGGCAAATAAGCCCCGCCCCTGGCGGCCATGTTTTTTTACGGATCGGAATAATTTTAGCAACTTTGGTAGAGGTTGACCCAAGGAACATCTGTACCAATTTATTTTAAAATCTGGCAAGTAGTTTTGAAGAAGATGATTTTTAAAGTTTTCATTTTTTTCTCCTTTTTGTTGCCATGGCAACCAGAGTTCTACATGGATCAAGTTTATTTTAGCAACTTTTGTGAAGGTTGACCCAAGGATCATCCCTGCCAAGTTTAATCAAATTCTGTCCAGTGGTTTCAGAGGAGATGCTGTTTAAAGGTTTCTCTATATACATATAAGGCAAATAAGCCCCGCCCCTGGCGGCCATGTTTTTTTACGGATCGGAATAATTTTAGCAACTTTGGTAGAGGTTGACCCAAGGAACATCTCTACCAATTTATTTTAAAATCTGGCCAGTAGTTTTGAAGAAGATGATTTTTAAAGTTTTCAAATTATTTTTCTTTTTGTTGCCATGGCAACCAGAGTTCTTCATGGATCAACTTTATTTTAGCAACTTTTGTAGAGCCTCACCGAAGGAACATTCCTGCCAAGTTTCATTAAATTCTGTCCAGTGGTTTCAGAGGAGATGTCGTTTAAAGCAAATTGTTGACGACACACGACGCACGACGCACGTCGCACTACGCACGACGGACGACGACGGACGCCGGACGAAGGGCGATCACAAAAGCTCACCTTGAGCACTTTGTGCTCAGGTGAGCTAAAAACACCATTTTAATTACATTAGCTCTGAAAGAAACATATACACAAGACGGGAAAAATGATCTGGGTTATCCAGCCTCTACTGCTGATAACCCACTCCCACACATACTTAATGTTTTGCTGCAATTGACTGTAACATAAACAGAACACATCTGCAGATTACACTGTGTGCCCACTTGATGGGTGTGTCTGACACCACGATCTTACAAATTTCGAATACCCCCTGCAGGTGTTCGGAATTAACCCTTTCCCTCATAGAGGAAACCATGAAAAGACCTATGCGAACAGCATAAAACCAGATCAGCCTGTGAGTAACTCGCAGGCTGATCAGGTTTTATGCTGTTCGCTGCTCCTCAGTGGTCTGGAAATGAGGACTTTATAATTATATTTGGTAAGGTTTAACTGTGGTTTTCTGCAGATCAGGCTTTATGTGATACCTATTGAGTGCGTCAAAATGAGTCTATATGAGGGAAAGGGTTAAAATGATTTATAATCTTCTTAATTGCATTGATTCATTTCATCGACAAATTAATTTTCTGATATACGGTAGTTTATTTTCTAGAATTCTAATTGTATAGGTGTTATTTATTCTACTATAAAACAATAGATTTACTAATTATTCAGGTATATATCCCATCTAAATAAGCAGTCAGCTTTTTTGGTGGTCAGCTTTTATATTTCCAAACTGACGTTTTGTGTGATTTATACATTTGGCCTCCTTTAATGACTATGTGTGTTTATATTAGGAGTCACTGTTTCATATTTTCCTAGCTGGCAGCTCAAGATATGTTTATCTCTTTAAATTTGTAATTTGTGTATGTGTACTTACTGAAGCTGATATTTAAAAAAAAAAAATAAATAAATAAATAAAAATTAATCACCCCATACACACACACCCTCAGCTTTCTTTAGTGTCATAAACTGCCAACTTTATGGAGTATTGGGCACTCATCCTATAACAAATTTCTTAAGACATAATGTTCAACCAGCCTGTAGATATCATAGCCCTTCTCTTTATTATACATTATATGAATTAAACCTAATCGAGGGCTGACCGCAAAACTGTCTCATCTCCTTCTATTTCTATATGCACTTAGAGCAGTTTCATGGTCAGCCCTCGAAATGCTCCCTCTAATTCCATTAACAAGACTAAACAAAATCAATCAATAATCACTTTAGGTACATAGCCTTATATTACCAAGTGACTCAAATGTTATAAACAGCCCCCCTTCTCCCAATAAACAAAATAAAAAGCCATCATAGTTCTAAGAATTATCATAATCCGCCTACTTCCTAATCAGCATATGATGAAATTAACATACTGAAATAGTAATACAATTCACTGTATGTAATAACAAGTGGCCCACGAAGCGTCTCTTGAGAGCTTGTTAGTATCCTACCAATCTCTGACATCATAACCAGATATTGAACCCTGGCAGGATGCCATTATACACTAATACATACTTTTTCCAACCCAATCAATTCCCAGATTCCTCCTGTCTGAGGAGACCATGGTTCCCAGACACATAAAAATGTATATAAACTGGTAAACATGCATGTTCAGTAGTATATCTACCAGGTGTGTACTGGTATACTGAATTTTTTGACCAGCTGAAGAAAAAAAGAGTTAACTGAATATCTTTAACCCTTTCCCTCATATAGACTCATTTTGACGCACTCAATAGGTACCACATAAACCCTGATCTGCAGAAAACCACAGTTAAACCTTACTAAATTTAATTACAAAATCCTCATTTCCAGACCACTGAGGAGCATCGAACAGCATAAAACCTGATCAGCCAGCGAGTTACTTGCAGGCTGATCTGGTTTTATGCTGTTCGCATAGGTCTTTTCATGGTGTCCTCTATGAGGGAAAGGGTTAATGAAGAAAAAATCCTTCTTTTAAAAATATCAATAAAACTTTATAATTTCATCTTCTTATAATAATTATGTACATCGTCTAAATCACCACTGAACAGTTTAATAATCAGTACTTTTGTAAACTTGTATGTACTTCTTCCATATTTATCTATCAAATTATAGCAGAGATAGTTAATGATTTTGTAGATTCTTTATAGTAGAGTTCCAGATATAAAGACAAGGGGCTTCAGGAATAACATGACTAGAAATTATTTAAAGAAAATTATCAAAGAAATAAAGCTTTCAAGGACCTTATCAACCACTGAAACTGTTTCAATGTATTAAACACTGAGAAAGACTGTAATAAAGAAGCTAAATCATTGTCAAATATAGTAACCAAATTATCAACTGTCTAGAGAATGAGGTGTTTTCTAGCAATTTATCTAAGGGCATCTAGCTGACATTTATTTACTCTGATATCTGGTCCTGAAGAACATTGGCTCTACCCTGGTCCTGTAGGAGTAGTTAGTCACTGTTTGTGTCCTAATGGCCTGGCTTTGTCCAATGTCACCATCGATCAGACAATCAATTGATTATTACAATGAATCATGGGTCATGACTCTGGGACACAGGATATAGAATACAGCGGTTACTGCAGGTCTAACTGAGTCGTAACTGATGAGTAATGCTCCAGGGTTACTATTGTAAGATATCTTTTGAAAATAAAAGGCATGGCAGGCAAGTGATTCCCTCTTCCATGGAATCAACTTCTAACTGGATCAAACTACAGGAACATATTTCAACCATATTAAAATCTTTTACAACATAGAAAAAAGGCTGTAATATCATTGAAAATGGTTAAAACATCTTTTTTTTTTTTTTTTTTTTTACGACCTATGGCTTTCTTATTGGGAAAATTATGGATATAAATTAAAAATCAGGAAATCATAAAATAATGAGAATGTTTAAATTAACAAAATAATCACCTTATTTTAGGTGGTATATGTCATAGAAAGTTTCAAATTAAAATTATAAGAACAACACAAATTTCATTAAAATTACATGATTTTTTTCTGTTGAGGAAAAATAAAAAAAATAAAAGCTATACTGATGGGAAAATAGGTTATAGTAGTTATGTTTGGCAAAAAAATGCCAATTTGTCTCCCCCCCCCCCCCACACACACACACAAATCAATGATTGACAATGGATTTTAAAACTTAAGTTCAACATATTAAAATTATGTACAATACACCTTTAATTTTTTTTAGAAAATCACTGCAGTGGCAGATTCCCTCTTAATACAAATCAATGGATACGGTTTCAACCTACATTGTTACCCTCAGATCTCCTATCATATATGTTACCAATGGACCCTCTGTTTAACCCTTTCCCTTATAGAGGAAACCATGAAAAAACCTATGCGAACAGCATAAAACCAGATCAGCCTGCGAGTAACTCGCAGGTTGATCAGGTTTTATGCTGTTCGCTGCTCCTCAGTGGTCTGGAAATGATGACTTTATAATTAAATTGTGTAAGGTTTAACTGTGGTTTTCTGCAGATCAGGCTTTATGTGGTACCTATTGAGTGCACTAAAATGAGTCTATATGAGGGAAAGGGTTAACACATACCGGTATTACTTACATGCAATATATGCTGGTTTCATATATACATTGAGTATTAAAAATAAGAATTTAATAAATAGGAATGCAAATCTTAACAAGAGGGTCATGATGCCATGATGGCCCTATATTGCTCACCTGAGTACAAATGCTTAAGTATTATGGACCAATACTCCCATACAAGGCATAATATTCCATGGTTTATTAACATTATATATACATCTCTATAAATGTGGATGCTAGAATGTAAAAACAAAATTAAATAATACATTTTTAATACTTTGAGGGCCATAATTGGAGATAGTGGTCCAATACCAAATTAGCCTTGGCAAGATAATAGTTATTAATATTACCATCAGGTTTGAGTAAGTTTACATTCTAAATAATCCCTAGGAAGCTGAATTTTCAAGAGATCAGATTGGTTTGAGCAATTTGGTTGAGGGTTATGATGTGATCATTTTGTAAAATAAAATTAAATTCTTACCAACATATTTAGAGAATATGATTTCTTAAATAAATAAAATAAAAAAAATGGTAATATTCATTTGGCTGCCATGGCAATGAAGGTTCTACACTGATCATGTTTATTAATTAACATTTGTAGAGAGTTACCCACTATATACATATAAGGCAAATTAGCCCTGCCCATGGCAGTCATGTTTTTTTACAGATTGGAATAATTTCAGCAATCTTGGTAGAGGTTTACCCAGGGAATGTCTGTACTAAAGCATTTTGAAAACTGGCCAGTAGTTTTGAAGAGGATAATTTTTAAAGTTTTCATTTTTTTTTCCATTGCCATGGCAACCAGAGTTCTACATGGATCAAGTTTATTTCAGCAACTTTTGTGAAGGTAACCCAAAGGATCATCCCTGCCAAGTTTAATCATTATGTCCAGCGGTTTCAGAGGAGATGTCATTTAAAGTTTTCACTATATATACATATAAGGCAAATTAGCCCTGCCCCTGACAGCCATGTTTTTTTACGGATCGGAATAATTTTAGCAATCTTAGTAGAGGTTTACCCAAGAAAGACCTGTACTAAAACATTTTGAAATCTGGCCAGTAGATTTGAAGGAGATGATTTTTGAAGTTTTCTTTTTTTTTCTTTCTGTTGCCAAGGCAACCAGAGTTCTACATGGATCAAGCTTATTTCAGCAACTTCTGTGAAGGTTCACCAAAGGATCATACCTGCCAAGTTTAATCAAATTCTGTCCAGCGGTTTCTGAGGAGAAGTCGTTTAAAGCAAATTGTTCATGATAGACGATGGACTTCATGCTCAGGTGAGCTAAAAAAAAAAAGCATCCATTTCTTACTGAGAAAACTGACACTTAATTCAGTTTCACAATTGACAACACAAAGTAAGAACTTACGGAATTCACAGATGGAGTTGTACTCGAAGGGGTCCATGTGACAGTGGTAGTCATGCCAACGCCAGCCATCGTTCCTCCTCATACAGCAACAGTTTTCAAATGACATGATGCTCAGGAACTTGCTTGGCTCTCCCGCAGCCCAGTACTGGAATGTCAACCTCTCTCCTGGGAAAATAACAGTATCCATCATCAACATTGGTTTATAAATCTAAAGCATTTTAATTTTAATTGATATTTTTTCATATATGAACTAAACTAAATATATTAATGATGATTATACCATAGATTAATGAAGAGAGAGAGAGAGAGACAGACAGACAGAGAGAGGGAAGGAGAGAAACAATGAAACAAACAACAAAAAAGTGTGCTGAAATTTAATAAGTATCAAACTCTTGAATTTATTATAAAATCTAATAAAATCTTTGAAATAACAACAATAAAATGCTGCTGCTGCTGATGATGATAATCAGGATTAGATTGATGAAAACTAAAACAATGTATTAGTAAACAAAATGAAACCAATCAAATTAATCAAACCTTTTTTTAATTCTATACAAAGGAATAAACTTAAACTCATACTATATAATTATTCACAATAATAATAATCATTTATTATACATAATAACAAAATATATAATAAGAATTTTTTCTAATAACATAAGAAATAACTATACTGTTTTTTGAATTATCAACTACCTTACACTAAATAACAGCACATTCCATCAAATTTATTACATAAAATTCATAAAATTATGTAAACATTATTTTTCTATTCTGTTCTGTTCAAAATAAGTCTATAAATAGATCCTCAGGCTGTGAATCACCCGTGTGTGTACATATTTATCAAGCTACACAGTGGTCATGTGACAGGTGGTCCAATGAAATGGACTGACACATAATCTATTTTTACACACACTAGTAATGTGTAACTCTTACAGGATGTTTTCCTGAGTGTTTCAACAGGAGATATTTCTGTGTTTTTAACACAAGCAGTCACATTTCGATCAGGATTTTTAGTTTTTTAAGGGACATATACAGGTAAGATCAAAGTAAACAGTATTAATATACACATGTATCGGAAAATGAATCAATAATATATCTACACAGGTAGTTGGGAAGTGGCATACTGTACTGCACTGCAGTTGTATGATTTATTCAAGGTGAAAAGGAAAATCAATGTTTTTAACTTGGTAACTGGTATAGAAAATGTTATCATTACAGACTTTATACTTACATTTTTCACAAAATCACACCTTTATATGAACCAGGGTCAAATTGTTTTCTATTAAACAAAATGTAACAAAGTTTCGCTTTTTTGATTTCTGCTTCAAATTCAGAACTGGGCCTTAAATTCAAATATTTCACATTTCTATCAAATTCCTTACTTACTCAGTATTGTCAATGTTCATATATTTTTACTGTTTCAGACACAGAATGGTTAAGGACAGGCTGGCAGAAATGCAAGCAAAAAGTACAGAAGCCCAAAGCAGCCCAAAGAGAAAGGAGAAAAATGGCACACCTCTTCTCAGCTCTGAGGAGCAACTCACAGAGTTTCTGGGGAAAGTCACAGAAATGGACAATAAGATAAAAACCATGAGAGACCAGGTACAAGAAATGGATAAACTCCAGAAAAACATTCTGTCCTCTCTAGTTGTTGATAGAAATGAAGCTAACAAACTAGAGACAATCTCTGACAAGATCTTTTCATCCTCAACACAGCTTGAGAAAGAGGTCAGAGATACTAGAACAGAACTAGGTATGCATAAGATGGAAGCAACTCATGAGAAAATGATCAACAACCATCTAACCCGCCTTAATGGTGAAATTTCAAGGACAGTCAATGATTTACGTAAAACACAAGTTGACTACATAGAGAAAACCAAGAAGTTACACAACAGAAAGGTTGAGATCGTAACTGGTGATGAAAGCGGAACAGCAGAACCGGTTGATCCTGGAAATATTCAGGCGGTGTTTGCTGGTGATTTCCTGGCTGAGGCACAGAAAGCTCGCTTGGAACTGCGTGAAATTGAAGTAAGGGACGTGGAAATTAAGAAGATAGAAACTAGCGTAATTGAAGTGAACAGACTGTTTAAGGAAATCAACAGGTTGGTAATGGATCAAGGTGAAACACTGAACACTATTGAAAGTTATGTGAATGAAGCCTCTGCAGATGTTGGATCAGGTAATGACCAGTTGAGACAAGCTAGGGAATACCAAGTCAAGGCACGAAAGAAGAAGTTATGCATAATAGGTGTAATTGTGGCCATTTTGCTCATCGCAGCCATTATTGTTGTCATTATCATTGTCAGTAATAATAATAATGGCTAGATGCTGATTAAGAAACAATGTTTGCTCTCCAGTACAAGTTGCAAAAAGAGGAAAAATAAGTAAATGCATGTACTGCATCATGCAAAAATTGGAACAAAATTTGTTCATGTGTTCATATCTCCTTTGTAAACTGATTGATCTTTACTACGTTTTTATATGCATACATTTATCAATTATCATGTAAAAAGGTCATACACATGTGAAACACAAAAGATGTTTATATAATATGCAGATGAATAATAGTCTAATCATAATGTTTGTCTGTTTTTTAGCATACCAGTAAATATGAATTTACAAGAACAGACTGGTGTTTTTTGTTGTTTTGTTTCTTTTGTTATTTACATAAGATCTTTTCAAAAACAGGGTCATAAATGCCTATCAGATAAAATTAAATATAAACTTAAAAAACAAATAAATCCAGATTGAATACATAAACATTTCAAATGAAAAGGCCTTTACCCAAAATTACATCATAAATTTTCATGTTCAAATATATGACTTGATGGAGAATGGTATATGAAACAATAGATTGGATTTTTCTTTAATAGAATCTTAGCTTCAGTATTGTATGAACTAACAGAGGAAACCTGGATCAGACCACTTCTTCTGGGGCTGTCTGATCTGGGTCTGCTCTGTTTGAAAATGTGATATAAAGAAAAGGGACAAAAAAAAATTGTCTTAATTTTGAACTTAGTCTCTCTTATTGTTCAGTCAGACTCAGACAGGTAAGCTCCTAAAAGGTAAACACTGGTAACAAAACCACAGCTGTTTACATGGGGAATAACCTGGTGTGGTTTTGCATCCTTGGTAACCCCTTATAAATGAGACAGATTTAATCAGGTCATTGCCTGTAGCATGTGTTGAAAGGAATCACCTTCTTATCACACTCACCACTCCCCTGTACAGTTCTACTACCCACTTAATGCTTAACCATCCGATCACATCATGGGGAAAATCTTTTTCTATTAAAATTTACAACACAAACCTTATTTAGTCATAAAAGGTTGACAAATGAATTTTGAGTCCCTGATTAATACATTATATACCTTTTCTCCTCTGTTTGCTCAAACAATATCCTAACTCAATTTCTTAACAGTCTGTGTGACAAAGGAAGATTCATGATTTCATATACCATTTGAAGTTCATATAATTAGTTCATTAATTTATAATCAAGTCAAATTTGTACATAAATATTCATGAGGTAAAGGGATATATTTAAAAAAACACACACACACCCAAAAAACTCAGTCTGACAGTTTGATGGTTCAACATTGCTTAAAAAAAAAAATGGTTTGTGATGTTACTACATGACATACAGAATCCAATCAGCCTGTATGTTACTTGTGACTTGTAAATGTATGTATACATGTTCCATTGATTAGAGACTAAGTCTTTACTCGATTTTTTTACTTTTAAAGGTTGTGCTTTTTTCATTTAAAATGATATAAAGGAATGTAAAATTCTGCTTGCCATGAGGATTGAAAAATAGTTAAGTGCAATGAAAAATCAGAACATTTCTTTGTATTTTTCTTGATTTTACTATTTCAAATTTGTTAAGGGCGAGTGATAATTTTTGGAATTTTACAACCCTGATATATATTCAAAAATATATTATTGAAAGTCTAGTTAACTTACTGTTGGGAGACATATATATAATGATCTATACCATTACTACAATGTGTAAGTAAGGGCTGTCACATCTACATGTACAAATAATTATTCTCACAATAAAGTTGTTTATCAATCAAATGAGCATACTATCATGTAATATGATCATGTATCACAGCAAATTATCTTCTTTAAATCTGGACAGGGCATGACAGTTTCCAGTAAAGTTCACAATTCTATTTGGGAATTCACTTGAATTTGCTTGGCGTTTTAATAAGCACTTAGCTTGCTTCCACTTTAACCTCTTCAAGCATCTACTTGGATGTCACAATAAAACTGAGGGCAAAGTGGAGCACGATGATTAAAATATACATAGAATTCATGCAAGAAAACAGCTTAATGCGGAATACTTTATTGCATCATGAAGTGCGTAACTTAAAAGGATAAAAATAAGTGTCGTAAAGTGTCGTATAATTTATCTTACTTTAAAAGGCACTTACCTAGTTCTACTCAGCAGTATCACGTCTACACTTAACTTAATCATGATTAAACTATCCTATTAACAACTACTCCATAATTCATGTTTAAAATTTATATTAGTTAAATCTCATTTTCTAATCCATAAGCATATTATTAATAATTATAATGAACTATCCATTAACTTCTGTTTTATATTCATTTTCTGATTATTTTTTTTTTTTAATTTGAAACTGAACTGGAAAATAGAAAGTCCTTTTTGTGATATGAAATGATACCTAGTCTTACTGATAATGTAGTTCAATATTGAATTCAAAATGTATATTTTTAATACACAATTTCTAAGTCCCATAGACATAGGTATTTCATAATTATGTGTCGTAATCATAAGTATTTACAATCAAACTATGTGTAATTCTTAATTTCTATGTCACTGTGTTTAACTTGGTAAATAAAATATCTGACAGTTTTATCTGTGGCATATGGCACAACATTTTATACATTCCTTAAGTCAATAAAGATGATCACTGCCAGTGTTATCTTATTCTTTCTTTCATTTATTTCAAATTCAATATCCTGTAAACAAACAATGAAACAGGTCATGTCTATTGTGAAAAATGCTGGAGAGAAAGAGAGATTTATTATGGTACCGTAATCAATCTATCATTAATTTGTGATCATGGTCTGTCAAGTGATTGTGGGAATTTTATCATAAATGCAAGCCTTCATATACTTCGAGCAAATGAGCCTATTCTAAGTCAGTGGATGCTTGCATCTACACTGTATTCCGTTTAAGCATTTGAAGGACCATGATTATAATTTTATCATGGATGGATTACCTTCAATAAGAGTATTGTGGCCAGTATAAAACCTGCAGCTTGACTCTCTGTTTCACTCGAGTTTGGTCAAAACTAATGCAACTGCTTCTTTATCAATATGTAGACTGCAGTAGTTAACTTTTCCACCAACAGTCTGACAGCTTTTGAATGTTAATGACGTCTTGTGGATTTTCATTGAAATATCCTAGAAAGTTAACAATGATGACAATGTTTGCTCAAAACATTATTGCTTCTACCCCAGTTTGTTCATACTAAAAAAGTTTCTTTGATTATACACTGTGTATTGAAACATTCTTTCATTAATAACAGATACTGGTTCTTGCAATATTCCAAGCCAAATGGTTTAAAGAGATAAATTTATCTGAAATACTCCACTGAGTCTCCAGTCAAAGTTGAAATAGGGCAGAATGCTAGCAACTGAAAGGACACTTCAAGCTGTCAAGTGGCGTGTCCGGAAATGATGGTTATAATGAGGTAGTTTCACTTTCTATTGTAACTAAGGCTGTATAACTCATACACTTCCATATAAAAATGTTTTCAGATATTAACTATTTCACCATTGTCTGACTTATCAATAATCAGTATCATTCTCGTAAAACATCTTAATATTTCCTCAATTCTAAAATTAAAAGTGCAACCACATTAAGTCAAACAAACATAGATACCCTTTGTATACACACAAGAGTTCTGTCATGACCTTTACCAACTTACTACATATATAATCTCTGATCAAAGTGCTGACATACATTACATGCAGTAGGTCGGTTCTACCCAAGTACCTCTGTGTACTCGGGGTCTTCCTTCACCTGTAATAAGCTGGATGTTGCTATATGATTGAAATACTATCGCAGCGACTGTAAACCCCAATACAACAACAACATCATTTCAGTACTTTATCATAATATACCTACCTGTTGTCCACTCCCAGCTTCTGCCCCGCAGGTCACTAGCACCATTCCACACACCCCTTCTGTCCCACCCCAGCTCCCTAGAATTGAGGGTTTCCTTGATGAAGTTCATGGTAGCCATATCTTTGATGGCCACCATCTCCCCTCCCATCTTCCAGCAATAGTCCCTAGCAGTATTCCAGTACATTTCACTGTCCACAAACATATAACAGGTGTTCCGGAATACCTTCAGGAAGTGTCCACTCTTTCTTGCAATTGATGGACACAATGAGGTGTCCTTAGAGGCTGGAAAAGAAAGAATGACATAAATTAAGGACAGTACAAAACCAGATCAGCCTGTAAACAATCCTCACCCTCCCATGTTTCCCTTTACCACTATAAAGCTATGTGTACTAGTGTCCTGGTATTCTCTGTTAACACCTATTATTATTTTTCCCTTAAAGGCTTTATCTCATAAAGATGAGTTAAAATTGTCGCAATGGCAATCAAAGCTGTCTGATCAGGGTTTCCTTAACTGTAGCTCAGTTTCTAGAGTCTACACAACAAAAAAATATCAATTTTTTTCATTAGTAATTTTAAATTAACAGTTAAACTCATGAACATTCATTAGCAAATTTATAAATTGATATATTTGCATATTAATTAAATAAACTTCAGATGGTACTGAAACATTGATATGCAAATACTTAAAACCAGAGTTTCAATAATGTTAACAGAAAACCCTGATCAGGCAGCTCAGGCTCTCTTTGATAATACATCAAATTGCATATATATGAAGCAAAATGTTAAAGTTCAGTAAATTCACATTCAACAAGTCATATATCTATACATGAATAATATTCATGAGGTACGGGGTTAAAACTTTTAATGAACAGTTACGATAATTAACCCTGATAATTAACTGCTGACTATGCTTATTGCGAACTATTCTGTTTCCATGCTGGTCAATACCATCATATAACATTCTTTCCTTGATTGCTTTAAGTTTAATATAGTTAAGTGTTAATGATATTTCCCAATGTATAATTTTGGCCCCTTTAATACCATAATGATGAAATGTGTAAGGCTGGTAACATAACTTTTACCATCTTCCTTTTGCATTTAAACAGATATACACTATTTTTCTTTACACTTAGAAATTGTGTTTATTGTTTAATGTTGAAAATCAACAGAAAGGATATAAATAGTGTTACTACATGATGATTACAGATATACAAACAAAAAAATACACAGGGAAATATTAAGAACATGTCACGTTAATGATGTATGGTCATTTTACCTGTAACATTATATTAACTTACCCAGTCTATATTGCCTTTTCTGTCATTGTATGCATAATTACGCATATTTATCATATACTTGAATAAAAAGTGTAGTAATAAAAAAAAACATATTCATTGCAATTCAAAGGAAGTTTATTACTGTTGCTTCAGTTTGTTTAATGCCTCATTGCAAAATACACTCATTTGTATGCGCCATTTATTTCTCCAATTACCAATTTCTAAAAGGTCACATAGCACGAATAGCTGCATTATCCTAACTGTTTGCTGCCAAAAAAAAATAACATGATGACCTGATATGCAGTGATTAGAGCGGTATTGACTGATCAAACCAGTTACTGGCTAACACTCACATTTACTGGGCATTTAAGACTCATTTTAGAAGTAATTACAGACCAGACTTGATGGAACAGTCAATCCAAACAGGTTTTCAATGTTACTCCCTTGAATGTCCATGAATTAGAGCAAGTCAACAGAGTTAAATCTGACCACAAAGGTCGTTATCTTAATAACTTTCTGATGTTTGACATGTCTGGAGATTAATAGCAAAACCAATCTAGATTTAATAACAAAACCTACCTTACTGTTAAATACCTTAGTTACTACATTAAATTTTGTATTTACATTATTTATTAAGCAGTATGTCTTTCTTTAAATTCACCTTTTTTGAACAGCAACTCTAGTCAATACAAGGAATTTTAATAATTTTAAGGTAATTAAGAATTTGAGCCCATCGGGCTATCTTCTTTGAAAAATCACTTGCCCGCAGTGATTTTAACCCGGCGCGAGCAAGTGGGCGTCCACATAAGAAAACCCCTGCACATAGTATGGTTTAAACAAATCAAAAGTATAATGGTATTGACACATCATTTTGTCAATTTGTAGATTAATTACTCTGTGAGATCACAGCATAATACCAACTTAAGCATGGTCCAAAAAAGAGAACTGAGATGAATCATTTCCTTGTAATGCAACTATTTCAAGACTAAATGAATCTTATTTCTCTCCTGCTCTCAGATGAAATCTGAATGAATATCCATGTACAAATTAACCCTTTACATGTACTTCATAATTCTATAGACTCAATTTAACACATTGGCAAACAGAGCCAACCCAGAACAGACAGCTCCTATAGGAACTGTCTGATCAGTGTCTCCTCTGTTTGCTTATACAAGAGTGTAGCTCAAATTCTACACTTTCTGCAGAGCTAAGAAAAATCCAGTTTCACATTACACTATTTTAAGTTCAGATAACTAATATTCATGAAGTCACAAATTTGCACATGAATATTCATGAAGTAAAGAGTTAGACTTGATGAAACACATCCACTGAAACAATAGATTTGTCTTTACCATGCAGACTGTGTAGAGTCTCAGCTACAATGTTATATAAGCAAACAGAGGAAACCATGATCAGATTGCCCTGATCTGGGTCTGCTGTTGGCCAAAGTGTCAAAATGAGATTATAAATGAGGTAAAAAAGGTTAAAAAAAAAAATTTGAGTTTTTCTTCAAACTTTCATCAGTTATCTCATTCTGAAAACTAATAATGCAGTTTGAATTTTGTTACTTGAAAATACAACAGGATCATCAAGGTCTCAAAAACTCCTGATTTAACCCTTTCTCTTATATAGACACATTTTGACGCACTCAATAGGTACCACATAAAGCCTGATCTGCAGAAAACCACAGTTAAACCTTACCAAATTTAATTACAAAATCCTCATTTCCAGACCACTGAGGAGCAGGGAACAGCATAAAACAAGATCAGCCTGCGAGATCAGCCTGCGAGTAACTCGCAGGCTGATCTTGTTTTATGCTGTTCGCATCAGTCTTTTCATGGTGTCCCTATGAGGGAAAGGGTTAAGAGCTTGACTACCAATATTTTGGGAATGACTCCTGTTTTCTATACAGCTGTTTCCTACATGAAACAGAATATATATTATATATATACAACCTCAACTTTTTGACAATTCTTAATTGTACAGGACTTTTGCTTTCAGAATCTTACGTAGAGCAAACACTGAAATTTTTACATAAGCTAGTGCAAGATTATACATGCCCAAACAGATTCCATCAAAACTGGCTGTTCCTCCCTGGGTCAATACACTTAGCCAGCACACTACCAGCATAGCAGAGTGAGACATATACGGATGATCAATACTATTTGCAAACCAGCCTAAATATGAACTTCAATATTTACAACAGTGGCAAACCATTTTAAAAGTTAAACCCCAAGAATTCTGAATCTCAGATATACTGCATACAATCTGCCTAAATTACTCAAGATTTATGGGTCCTTCACCTATTTCTAAATCAATTTACTTTGTGAATATACCAATGGAATACCTGTCTGTATTTATCACAGAATGTGATACAATGTGTACAACTGTATCATATTTGGCAGAAAATTTCTAAAACATACAGAACTAAACCATGTAATCAGTAATCTACCAGCCTATCGGTCAAATAAACATAAAAAAATGCTATATGGGAAATCCCAGACTTATGATTCAGTACAAACAACTTTTAGAAAATATACAGTGCATAATCACTTGCATGGCAAACTACTGAAGCATGGATTTGATTTCAATAGAACTACTGAACCATTCTACTTATGTATGTTATATTTATATCGACTTTGGTTTTCTATTATACATTTATTCCTGGACACAGGTAATACTGAGGTATTGTAGTCTCATCATGCCCACATGGTTCCTTGAGTTTGACCTGGGTAAAATAATAATTCACCATGGTTCACTGGTTATAAAACAAGTCTTGTAATTTAATCTTATTGTTTTTTACCGCACATTGACAGAACCAGTTCTTTGCATCACAGAAGGCCACAGAAGATTCTATTCGCCCAACAATTTCCTAAGCTAGAGAATATTCTATTCGCCCAATTCCCTAAGCACACAGAAGATTCCATTCCAAACACAGTTCCCTAAGCTCACAGAAGATTCCATTTGCCCCTAACATGGTTCTAACCCACAAGATTTAAAATCAGCAATAGACTACTAGTCCCATCAATGAGCCCCTCTCTGCGCGATATGCTATTTTGGTACTGGTTGTCATGCCTCTTTAGTAGGGGAAAATGCCAAAATGAAAGTAGAATGATATCACAAATTACGGGTACATAAATGTGGACTTGTAGACTACCACTGGACCACAGCACCCATGAACAGAGGTTAAATCAAGTTATTCTGAACTTGGAATTATTCACCATCTATCCTGTATGACAAGATCAGTGTACACTCCTCATTATATATGTCACATATTCTATATATGTATATATACATAAAGGATTAGAAAAAAGTAACACTTTGCCCCAAACAAAAAAAATATCACAAAGTGACAGAATATTCATAGGACTAGATTACCATGTAAGTATATTCTACCATTCTGTATACATATAATATATCACTGTATTACACAGAAAGAGGGTGGACAATAATAATCTAATGAATTTACAAAAATTGTAAAAAATGGAACTGTTAATAGATATTGTGTCAGCTGCTCACAGTAGAGTGATTTGTAATATAGATTCTGATAAATGAACCTGTATGAGAAGCCATTTGACTGCTATATCTGATGAAAGTAAAAAAAAAAGCCATTTAAATGTAAAGTTGAAATTATTATATAGAGTGCTTATGTATAGTACTCAGGGCTTGCACTACTAAATGATTACATTTGCAATTAATGATCTAATTGCATTAAAAGTCTAATATGTTTCAATAATGATTATGTGAATTAAATAGATTTAGTCAGGATGTCAGGAAAATTGGAAAAATATTGGTATTATAACAAAATTATTTCCACTGTGGGGACCTATTATTGTGGGTCTAAGCCTTTCAACAGCTAAATTAAGAAATGAACTATAGTTTATATCAAGGAAGAATATAGGATAATTCAAAATAAAGATCATTCCATGTAAATCAATGCAGAAAATATTGACTGTATTATCTAAAACCATTTAAGAATGTCCTTAAATGACATTGGGGTGCCACCATTTTTATTGTCTCAAGGTACCCGATTACATGAGCAGGGTTCCCGCTGGCGATCGTCATTGTCGCAAAAGGTGACAAAATCGAAAAAGTGGCGACAATTTTTCAAATTTGGCGATTTTTATGTCAACGACGATTTTCCCTCATAATTTTCTTCAAATGATATAAGCGACGCTCTGTTGTGTAAATATTGCGTAAGCGACCAATCTGGTTTTCAGCTTAGCTCACGCTGCGATGCACTGGACCCAAAAAAATCGATAACCAATCCAGCACGTGCGTCCTTCACCTGGCTATTAAAATAAACACAGCCTAGGGGCTGGGATTAGTGTAATTGACAATTAAGTGATCGTGTGTTTGCTGCTAGTTTTAACATGAGTAAGACAATACCGGCAATGCTAATTGACGGCGACTTTTAAACGAGGTAAAGTGTGCATGTATGTTACGCTTTCGGTTCAAATAAAAGAGATGGCTTAATGAATTATTATCGATGATTTCTGACATAATACCGAAACTTTTATTAAATTATCAGTTTGATTTGTAAGTATAAAGCAAATTAAACTTATTAAAGAAATAATGTAATGAATTAGCATTGATGATTTCGGCAATTAGAGAAAGTGTGACTTTAATGTTGCCGACTTTTACCTAATTATCATCAGTTTGAAATATAGGTATGAAGCAAAAATGCTATATATGCTGCGTTTATTTTCCTCTAAATCAGATCAGAAAACTAGTTAAAATGGCTTGTTCAGAAGTCAGGACGCCTAGTAAAATAGGGAAACGTCTTTTAGAGACTGATTCTATCGAGTCTCCTTCGAAAATTCAAAAAATGATGAACTCACCTGTTCATAGAAGCTTTAAAGACTCATGGAAATCAGAATTTTCATTCATAAGTTATGAGTCAGACACAAAGTCTATGTTTTGTGATCTCTGTAAGGAATCTAAATGTTATAATTCGTTCACAAGTTTTCCTTTTTGTTGTTTATTTAATTCAATTTCAAATTATCAATTGCATTGATTAAAATCACATGAAACTTCCCAGTAATCCTATGCCTAAAGTTTGGCGACATTTTTTTGTTTTTGGCGAAAATGGTTGGCGACAACTTTTAAAAACCCAGGGGGAACCCTGTCATGGTAGGGCATATTTTTTTCTTGAAAGCAATGACTAAACACTGAAAAAAAAGATCACCATTACATTTCTTCTGCCAAATAATAAATGCTTTTAACGTTTCTGTTTTTTTGTGTTTTTTTTTCTCTTTTTCTTTTTTGTCTAGGGTCTTTTCGAGGTAGGCATATTTACAAAATACCTATAAAAAATAATTCCAGTATGTCACACCAACAAAAGTTTACAAACCTGGTTTATTTTATAGTGATCATAGCTGTGGTGTAAGTTTTAGCTATACGTCTGATACTGGATTACCACGGTTACCCCCCCCCCCCCCCCCCCCCCCCCCCGATAATAATTTATTGGGTCCTGCAGTATACTTTTATACATTTTTGTTTTCATGGATTTTCCAGATTTCCAAGAATCTAATGGTTAAGATTTCTATTAATAGAAATCAACAAAACAATGAGTTTTTACCTTCAGAAGTGTGTTGCTTTGGATTACTAAGCAAATATTAAATAAGGAAACAGAGGCGATAGGCTGACAGAGTAATGATAACAAGCATCTGACAGTATGAGATAACGGACATTGTTGTTCTAAAACGAGAAAGAAAATAATCGTACCTGTACAAGAAATAATTGCCAAATACAAATAAATGACCACTGCACAGGTTCTGATCACGTGAAAATCCATTTTTACTGGGATACTGTTTGTAGCTGCCGATGCTGTCTGTGATGATTGTTGACTAAATGAAATAGGTCAACATGTCGAATTATGAACATCCGGTAAGTTTTGATTGGTTATAGTATGTATGGAAGAGTCCATTAAGCATTCATGGGTAATGAGAAGTTTGCGTGGGCTGCAGAGATCTCACACAAGTATGAGTCTGACATGACATATCGGAAACCTAGCAGGATGAATAAGTAAATTAAATTCAGCTACTGTTTTCATTAAACAGATAGGAGTCTCAGTCAGTGAAATGTGAAAATGTAAACTAATGGATAAGGCACAAAACAGATTCTTTCCTCACCACACAAAAAAATGCTCGTGTGTAACTACTATTCAGGGCCGGATCCAGTTTTTTTCCGCTGGGGTGGGGGTAGGGCAAATTCCCGGGCAAAATGTTTTTAGAATGAAGGAGATGCATTCTGAAGGATATCTGGGGATAAAAGTGATTTTTTTTTCCGATATCATATTTTTTCAAACTTGAAGGCCATGGATCTAATGCCTCCGGCGGCGATGTGGAAATCATGTGACACAAATTTTCTTCCGATGGCTCCCGATGTTTGAGCCAAAAAGACGAAACAATCCCATGAAAAATGGTACTTATTAGGCTTCACGATTTTCAACACTTGCCGAAATTTTTGCGAATTCTGAGATTCAACCACAAGATCAGGAATATGTCACAGGAAGGTCGCCGAACATTCGAATATCCCCGAATGCTCCCCCTCCCCAAAACTTCGGTGAGACATCACATCACATCTTAGGGCTACAAACGGTATCACATATGCAGAAAATAATTCCAAAACCAATGTAACGTGTATCTAAACGTTCAAAAATATATGTACATATACTAAATTTTCATAGAGCTTATCTAGCCGATGATTAGAGACCAATTATTTGTTAAAAATGATTATGATGACACAAAAATCACGGGGATCAAACAATATAATCAACAAAGTTTGGTTCAATATAAATACAAAACTCTTAAATATCTGGTCATGAAACCTTACAATTAACCCTGCCTGGGCTATGCAAAATTAAAGAGATGAAAACCACCTTAAAATGATGTCTCGGACCACCTTATTATTAAAAGCTGATGAATGAAAATATTTTAGGATGATCAAACCCTACGTATATGACAATCTCTGTACCGACAGAAAAGCAAACGAAATTGATGCTATATGCGCTCCCAAACCCAAGTTACAGGATATATCGGAACCCTTGGTATCAAGAATGTTTTGAATCTTTTCGTCCCTAACAATGCTAGGTGACTACTAGGAAGACATAACTTGCATCGTGATACCAAAGCCTAGCAATCATCACCGATATACTTATGCTTTCTGAGATCGTACCCTGATGACAGTTGAACACAGACTAACTGGAAGATTTTTTTTTTTTTTTTTTTTTTTTTTTTTATCAAGTTTAAAGAGAGTCCGTCTACAGATATATAACTGTTTAATGCTCAGACCCCGGAGTGTGACCCAAAGTCCTTAAAGATGAATTTGAATCCCGAATCAGGTCGACTTTTGAAAAGTCTCACAGTGACAGGTATGAGGTAGGTACTTAATAAAATTAAGAATTTTGAAGCTAAAGTGGGAATGACAAACTCGGCTAATTCAGCCTAAATGATGTCATCCCCTGTGACAAGAGTGAAGTGGGGAAGTAGTCATGAAAAGAACCGTTTGGATCGGCTGCCAGAAGCAAGCTGGTGGAATGTGAATGACTGATTGATATCTTGTTTAATTAGGGTCCGGCAGTCTGTCCGGCTTTGTGCGCAGACCCCGGAGTGTGACCCCTCACTCCTGAAAAAAAAATGTTTTAGAAGCCGAAAAGGGACAAATTTTAAAGAAAACCAGTAATTTACAGGTTTGTTCTAATTATACCAAAAGTTGTTATTTTAGTGCCTAAAGAGGATTGGTAATTAACTAAGCTAGTTTGAGCTGAGATTTTAATTACCATTATATATATGTTTGGATGTGGAAGAGTTTGCATGTTGCTCATGTGGTCCGTAAATTTAGTCGGCATGTGAGTTGGAGGTGAACTGAACCTTCCTTCTTCTTTTGTTTCGCCGGGACATACTGTGCACTTGAGGTGCCAGGGTTATTCCCCTTGAGACCGTAGAACCGTCTCATCAGTGCCGACTAAATTAGACATTGAGTCATGAGTAGATTTGGGTTGTTAGGCCGGGTGAGACCACTATATGGCCAGCGTCACTCAATCAAGCCCAAAAATAACGGCCCCTGTTAAGGTAAAATTTTGAATTTTGATAGCTAATTCAGCTAGCAAGGTTAAAATTTACCTTGTAAGAAATTTTGTGCCAAATATAACATATTTATAAAATAATTTATTAAGAGTAAATAATAAGAGTTAATATTGAGTGTTTATATTAATTAGCCAAATATATCTTCCCATAATGGGGGAAAAAAAACGTGGGTTTGAAGTCATAGGACGGACCCGCCTTATATACTTTTCTACAAGTCACGTGACCGACAAAACACAGAATCTTCGAGGGCGAAACCATTTCCGTTAAATAAGAATAGTCAAGGGGGTGTCAGCTTACACGAGGAACTAAATGGTTGTGATTTAAGCATTTAAACCAAATTAATAAATTAAATCAATGAAATGTGAAAAAAGCTATTTAAACTTACGACTTGATGCTTCCTAATATTAATGTGGCTAAAATAATGGAATACCAAAGGTTTAGATATCGAATCGCGAAATCGAAAGTAGAAACTTTGATAAACTTTACTATAATTATTTTAACGAAAGCTTTAAATTACACACTAATAAGCACGTTCGTTTAACCAACATTTTGAATGCCTAATTGGGTTCAGTCTTTAACAAGACTTAATCAGCTCTTACATCAATAATAAGGGACCTTGTCCGCCCCCTACCACACCAAAGGTCAACTTTATAGAGCCTGATGATGAAAAACTCCAACAGGATCTTTTACCCACATAAGGCCACAGGACCAGATCAACTTCCCACACGGCTTCTGCAGAAGATCTCACATGTTCGGTTGATACTAATGGAAAAAATTCTGGAAAAACAGCTAATATAGTTCCTATCTTCAAAATATGAGAAAAACAGAACACCTAAGTATCGTCCCAACAGCAGTGACTTGTAATTACTGTACTTGAATATATCCTATCCAGCTATATAATGAAACATTTAGATCGTAACAACGTTCTAACAGATTCTCATCACGGGTTTCCAAAAATAAAGATATTGTGAGTCCTTGCTAATACTTACAATACAAACTCTGGCTAAGAACACAGATGCCAAAGAACAAACTAGATTTCTCGATGGCATTCGACAAAGTCTGCAATACAAATTAGACTTATATTCCAAAAAAAAAAAGGTGGATAAGCGACTTAATGGGCTCTAGGACTCAGCAGGTTATTCTTAGTGGGACAAATTCCATCACGGCCCCTGTACTATCTGCATGGCGTCCCCAGGGAAGTGTATTACGTCCTCTTTTGTTGTTCATAAACGACTTGCCACAACATCACATCAATATATAGCATACCTCATTGAAGTCGATTTATTCCATCTCGTCGGATCAAGACTACTAATTACGCTTCATACTTACAAAATCTCGAAAAAGAATTGTGATCTGGTTGGGTAATGGAACAGTGCCAGGCCATCCACATATATAACAAAAGAATCAACATCGACACGACTTATATCATCCATGGCCATACTAAACTCTGCAAAACACTGGGAGTTCTTCTTCATAAATCTTTGAGCTGGAATAACCATAGTAACAATATGGTGAAGCAACAAAACCCGAGCATTAGTAGAAATGCCTATCAGTGCCTGAGAGATACAAAATAAATTATGCTAGACCAATCATGAATTTGGAACTCATTCACAAAAGAGAGAGACAGTCACAGGACTAGCTGCGCCACAGATATTCTACAGAAGTTTCTATGGTCCTTCAATGATCTTCTCGTAAGTACGTGCAGCAAGCTACTTCTGTGATGATGCATCGCATTGTACACCAGCTAGTTTTGATACACCTATGGGCCACTACCCTGCGCAGTCACTCCCAGAAATGCCAGAACTTTTTTCCTTAATCAAAGCCACTATTCGACTCTGGAACTCGCCCCAACAGACAGTGGTAAACAGTGCCTCCCCCTACGTATTCAGGTCATGGGTGCAGGCCGTACAGCAATACTTAATGACCTACCGCTTTTAACTAGACTATATACCTTGATAATTTAAACCAGCACTGGACGGTCTTGTGTTACACACGTACGTTATACGCCAGAGAGTGGTACTTATACGGAATATGATGAGAGAGAAGTAGGGTGAAGGCGTAAAACCTTCAAATGTATCGAAATTTCACTTGGCGTCCCGGCGAAAAGCCATGCGAAAACACAACAGCTATGGCTGTTTACCTTTCACCTGAATACTCGCCACGCGACATGGCAGAAATTAGCCACCATAGATTATTTGATCAGGTCAACACAAAGTGATGTATCAATGGGTGGGTTAGATCCCCGAACGTGGTTGAAACTTTGCGATAATTCTCGGACTGTTGTCATGATAATTTATGTTTATAATGTTTCTTGTACATAAGATTTGCACTCGTTAAGAAAAGCTTTTAGTTCTGTCTCAAACAAACAAAGTTTCCATTTGTTTTGATACAGTGACAAACAATGTCACCAAATAACGATAGAAGTAAGATACTGGGTCATCATTTCGTAAACACAAAACTGATATTGAAATAACGATCTCATATTGAAATTGTACTCACAAAGATTCGTTGTTTATGGTTAATCTGTCAAACTGAATTAAAAAAAAAAATGTCATGTTGCACATGAGTCCTGTGAATCGATTTAATAGATAAAGATGGTGAGCTGACCTGACAACCGACAAAAATGGTCAAATTTAAGATGGTGTGATTGATCTAAAGTGTCTCTCATGTCGTTAAACTTATAGGTATAAAATATATGTAAATTATTTAGCTCTGGAGAGAATCGGCCCGTGTAGAAAATTTTAGGATTTTGCAAACAAGTATTATACGCTTAGTATAGGATAAGGTATTAAGAAATTTCTACAGACAATAAAAGATCGAAGCGAGCATTGGCTTCTGTTGTCTGGAGAAATGTTTTAATATATTCTACCCTACTTAGAAGTTTCCCCACTCAATTTAAAAACGCCGGGCTACTGAACCAGGGGTTGTGGGTTCGAATCCTGTTGGAGGCGAGATTCGTGTCCGTATCTTTCACAACGTCTGACAGCATAACGGGATAAACAAGAAAGTCAGTAGAACTGACAGATGCTCCCCGAAGAACGTCATTTTTACAAATAAGGCCTTGGTCAATGGGTGGGAGGATATGTTGAAATCCCCATTCCTAAATCATATCTATTCTCCTCATCAGATGAGATGTTTTACCAACTCTAATTTGGAGACTTAGTAACAGTTTACTATTTAATATGATAATATGTGTTACTCATCAGATCTTTCATTGATTTTTTAAAAGTTTTTATACTACTAAAAATTAAGTCGTACATTTCAATGTGTGCTCATATCAAAGAGGTTAACCAACACTCTTGACATATGACTAGATATTTGAAATAGTGTATAATGGCCTAAACAACAATTAGCTGACATGATTATGATTGACATTACTAGCATATTGAATTTTGTGGGGTTTTGTTTAAATGATATCTCCTGTTAAATTAGGCAAATGACATGAATATTAGTCAACAACATGGTAGTAGGGGCCATTACTCTCTTAAAAATTGAGGAACCAGGTCACGTCGACGATATGCGTATCTACTCTTGGTAATAAAGCTTCCCATAAAGTTTCATTGAATTCAAGCCATTAGTTCCTGAGAAATAGCCCGGACAAGAATCATGCAATATGTACTATAGGCCGAAAAGTCAATGGGCCTTAACTCTTTGAAAAATTTAGGAACGGGTCAGCGACGATATGCGATCTCCTCTTGGTATAAAGCTTCCCATAAAGTTTCGTTGAATTCAAGCCATTAGTTCCTGAGAAATAGCCCGGACAAGAATCATGCAATATGTACTATAGGCCGAAAAGTCAATGGGCCATAACTCTGTGAAAAATTTAGGAACCAGGTCACGCCGACGATATGCGTATCTACTCTTGGTGATAAAGCTTCCCATAAAGTTTCGTTGAATTCAAGCCATTAATTCCTGAGAAATAGCCCGGACAAGAATCAGGCAATATGAACTATAGGCCAAAAAGTCAAGGGGCCTTAACTCTGTGAAAAATTTAGGAATCGGGTCATGCTGACGATATGCGCATCTCCTCTTGGTAATAAAGCTTCCCATAAAGTTTCGTTGAATTCAAGCCGTTAGTTCCTGAGAAATAGTCCGGACAAGGAAAGTGTGACGGACGGACGGACGAAGCGGCGACTATATGCGTCACCTTCGGTGAGCATAAAAACGGATGTGCATGGAAGAAAATATGAGAGTTACTCGAAAAGAGAGAGGAGAGAAAGAGAGAGAGAGAGAGAGAAGTGTGAAAGACAAGAGGATAGAAAAGGGAATGCCATCAGCTTGGATTTTACTGCCTATGTATGATTACAACTGTCATATCATTTTGGTCGAAGAGAAAAATGCTAGAATGCAATTCAGACAAACGGTTGAACAGATTACGTCATCAAAAAGCAACGCCCTGGGGTTTGTTGCACATGCGCACTTGAAACATCGTTCTATTTTGTACATTTGAGATAGAAAATAGAAATGTGTTCTATTGAAATAAATCGTGGATCAATTTGAATCTCAGAGCTTCTGACTGGCCACATATTAAGGGTAACTTCTAAAAAAATATAATAAATAAATAAATTAATTAATTAAAATACATTATTTCAAATAGGTCATTCTCATTACATCACTGTTTACTAGTTGCTGATCATAGACATCGCCAGCCTAGTGTCCATCTGTCGTAGGGTGTTTTGACCCCTGACTTGGAGCACTTGTGACTTGTAGTTCTTCTCTTCACATTTCTTCTCAAGATGTTCCACGATGTCCAGCGTTCTTGAGTGCCAAGCTGTACTGCTTTTTCTGATCTTGCCTAATTTTCTGTCCTCCTGATTTTCTCCGAAAAAAAGTTGTCTCTTAATGCTCGACCTTTTGGGAATCTGCAAACCCCTGACTCATGTCTTGTTCCAAGTCCCTCCTTACCAGTGTTGGTTAACCTAACAACTACTTTATGCCTGGTTCACTGCTTGGCTAACTGTCCACTTTCTACCTATTCTGACATCGACACCTGCGTTTCTGATCTTCTCATCGGTCGAGTTTCTCATTGCAATTACCGAACCTTAACTATTTTATACTCTCCAACAATTGAACTAATGGGCATCTGCAGTGTGTTCCATATAGGCTTGAGAAGGGAGGTTGCAGACCCACCGCTTCAGGTGCTTGCTGACTTGACGTTTAATTCTCTCTACCAGACTGAAAGGAATTTACCATTAGAAGCCATATGATTCGAGAAAGCCTATCCACGTCTTAAACTTGTTTGGGAGGTCTGATTTACCAATACTACGGAGTCTTACTTCAAGGTAAATTTATATTTAGGGTTTTCCTCTATGATGGGATATCTTCCCTCGAGGAAATATGGGAGAATCAAGCTGCCAAAGGTTGGAGATTCTTCACCAGCAAGCGTCACTGTTCTTGATAAAAAAAGGTCCAGAAGAGTCGTCAAATAACAGCAGAAGCTGGATTCCATTTTACTAGCCTGCCCTTTTCCAATGTATTTAAACCTGTAGGGTCTTTCACTCTCTCCCTGTCAGAAGAACAAGGTGTTTTCCCCTCTACTCTGGTTTGTTGAAGCGATGCTTATGAATGTCTCTTTACGGTGACAGTGTTGGCGGAGTGCCACAGGTAGGATGGTGAAGCTGTTGGACAAAGACCATCCTCTGTACTATATATGTAATAGACTAAGTACTGAGGATGGACATAGACACCCTGAGCCGAGTATCCATCTGTCGTAATGTGTTTTGCTCGGAACACCCTTGAGATGGTTGGGCAGGTGGTGGTAATTATGTGTGAAAGAAACGAGATAGAAATAAGGAACTGTGTACCCGCGACACTGATGCCCTGCCTCAGTATACTGGGTCAGACATTGGTCAATGTCAAACAATTTAACCATGTTCATCAAACCGTGAATTATAGATTACAACCATAAAATTGCATACAAATTAAATGGTTCATATCATGATGTACATGCGTACCGAATTTCATGATGATATGAAGTCGTCTTCATCCAACGACAGAATATAGGTCATAGCAATAAAATTATGTTAAATAGTTCATACGTATAAATTATGTTAAATAGTTCATAAGATGATGAACATTTATGTCAGGTTTTATGAAGATATCATTTTTCATAGAAAAAAGGCTTCCAAACAAAGGTAAACCTGAAGTGTGACGGACCAGTTTTCCATGTTCATCCAATTGTACATTATAGGTTACATATATTAAATTGCAGAAATACTTAATAGTTCATATTATGTATATGTGTGCAAAATTTCATCAAGATTTGATAAAAAAAAAAACTTAAAGGCAAACATGAGGCAGAATAACCAATTTTACTATGTCCATCCAAATATTGGCCACATTCACAAAATTGCATAAATATTGAATATTTCATATCATGATGTACACGTGGACAAATTTTTATGAAAATGTGAGATCATCTTCATAGGAAAAAAAAAAGCTTAAACACAAATGTAAACCTGGGGGTAAGACAACCAATTTTACCGTGTTCGTCCAATCGTGAAATATAGATTACAGTTAGCCATAATTTGGTAAAATTGCATGAACATTTAAATAGTTCAAATCAGAATGTACACGTGTACCAGTCTTTATGAGTATGTGAATTCATTTTCATAGGCAAAAAAAAGCTTAAATGCAAAGGTATACCCGAGACGGACGAACGGACGAACGCAAAGACCGAAAATTTATTATGATTAAAGCTGTTTCAAAAGGGATATATGAATTTTATATCGAAATGAATATATATATTGGAATGTAATAATTATAATATTTTGTTAACCACACGAGTAAATAACAAAACTTCATAAAGTATGTTATCATTGTCGCTCAGAAATATACAAGTGCCACTAACACGCCACCAACCATATTTACCCTCTTGAAATCTGTACCTCTGTCAAAAATATTGTCTTCATTTGTACACATGACAGTCTTGTTCGAAAACTTTTTCAAGACCGTATCCACAGGCTTGAGTGGAAAAAATCGCTACAGCACGTAAGAAATTAGGCAGTCTTAAGCTCCTCTTAGATTACGTCTCTTTTGTTTCCTTCTTGATTTTGACACCGTAGGCAAATGGGAACAGTAATTCTGAAAACATTAAGCAGTTCTGAACGAAGCTCTGTCATGACTATTCTTTTTGCAGTACACGATAAAATAATAAATATATAGTTCTGGTGTCCGTTTCACTTAACTTCGCACGGACAAATTTTGATCTTAGTCGTAAGTATGTTGTTCTACATGTTCTAAATAATTTTTAAGTTGCACAATAGTTGACCCATTTCATTGCATTATACAAGTGCATCTCTATTCATAAAGGAATTATATATTAATTTTAATCTTTTTAATAATCGTTTTCTCTAAAAATCAGTGGTCAGGATTCTATTTCATACGGCACAACTGACCCCGCCCCATCTTTACCCTTATCAGAATTGTCAAAAACAAAGTTGATCCCTTTAAGCATTTTGTTCACAAAAGGTTATGGACTAAAATTTGATTTTTAACTATATATGTATCTTACGACTATCAGTATCCGTCTATGTGGACATCTACATGATCACCCAATTCAAGCATCCATAAATGTAAAAAAAAAATCACTTGAGGTCACTTGACTTATCACAACCATTCACTCTTCGCGCATGCGCTCACTTCACAGGCTGAACTCAGGAATTCGCTACACAGAACTGATGAAGATGCCATGTTGTGTCATCAAACGAAAACCTCGGGTAAGATCGTCATTCTCCATCCTCAGTATTCCGATTGGTTTATCATGTGGTACTTCGGGGATACCGTATTCTACATTTAACCGATCCCCTCCGTTGCGATGGGGAAGCCACCATCACGGATGGTTGCAATGGGTGACCATGCGTCTGTAGATGGGTATTGATAGACGTAATACACACATATAGTTAAACATCAAATTCTTAGTAACTGACTACGAGTGAACGAGCTGCTTTTAAAAGAGGGGGCGCTTCGTCTTATTCTATATAACAATTTAACATTATTTTTCTCTGAATTCATTTTCACAAACGCTCTTGTAAAGGCCTTTTACCATGATATCTATAACAAAATAGACTAAGATCCTGCGGATAGTGCTAATTTTCTAATATGATCAATGCATTTCTTATTTGAAACTTTGATTTCATCCTGCATAATTATCTCCTTATAGCCCTCTACAACAACAGAATAAATAATGCTGCAAAAGTGTGCGTGTGTGTGTAATGTATTTGTAATTTGGCTGAAATAACCTCAAAGCTAAATAGATATCTGAAACAAAGAATCTTCCTTTACCCTTTCCCTCATAGAGGACACCATGAAAAGACCTATGCGAACAACATAAAACCAGATCGCCCTGCGGGTAACTCGCAGGCTGATCAGGTTTATGCTGTTCGCTGTTCCTCAGTGGTCTGGAAATGAGGATTTTACAATTAAATTTGGTAAGGTTTAACTGTGGTTTTCTGCAGATCAGGCTTTATGTGGTACCTATTAAGTGTATTAAACTATCGAACGGAGGCTCAATTTGTTAGTATGTATTAAAGGCCACTCTCATTTAATTGAACCACCACTGTCAGTCAGCCCTTTAAAAGTGGGATGCTCATTTTTACTTATTACATAATGTTTTTACACCCCCCCCTCTCTCTCTCTCTCTCTCTCTCTCAAACTCCGGCTTTGTCGATTCGTAGACATATTCATCATATGCTGCATACGTCTGTGGTCGATTGACTCCGCATCAATCACTACCTATATTCAGGGGAGATAAAAACGAAAGTAAAATGTCACAATGAAAAGCGGTTGTGTTTCTTGGAGACGGGGAGAAGTGCAATGGATTTTGTAACAATCCAAGTTTTATTTGAAGTTATTGATACTATGTTTAACTTTACATGTCTATAATATAAGAACTTCTAACATATATAAACATGTGAAAACCAGGTTATAGAAAACTAATATTTGATGAATATCAAAATCATCCTTCAATTGTCTTCTTTTCAATTCCATATATTTGAAATTACTAAATTATAGGTGTTGCACATTTAAACATTTTATCTTTAGTTCTGAAATGAATTTTATGCACTATTTAAATAATGGAACTATTTCGTATACACCTTTTTTTAGCGTATGCTTACTATTTGATTGATGTGTGTTCACGTAAACAATATCCCTCCGCGCGCACCTCGTAATGGCCGACGTGGTGTATTACCGTCAGGCATCAGACGGAAAAGATGTGTGTGTAATGGAATTAACTTGTGTTTAGGTAATGTGTGGGTGAACCAGACATCGCAAAGACAAATTTCGAATCTATTTAAAATCATTCGCAAAAGGACTGCACTATGTAATCGTTATGTAATATGTCTGAAATAACTTCACTGGCCGGTATTGGTCAGTAATGATATTTTTCTTGTTGGAAAGCTATCTAATAATGCCTGCAGTTTGAACTATATCAAAATGGCTTCAAAGTGTCGTAAATTCGTACCAAACATTTTCAATAAGACGAAATGCCAAACGTGTTTTGGATCTAAAGAACAGCATTCAGCGGAGGCGTTAGAAAACAACAAGGTAAATAAAAAGTTACACCTTACATGTGCCTTGTCTATGTTTGTTTGAGAGGGGGGGGGGGGGGTAGGAGGTTATATATCCATTTACCTCAGAGGGCTACAATATGGGAATTGACCTAGGTAGACAGTGTAAAGCATCCAGATTTTTATGCTAATAACTTACTTTTTAGCCAGGTATTCCGATAAAAAATTGCTTTGAAATTCAGGAGTCCCTTCTAAAAATAAGGAGTCTCATCGCATGTTTCTGCCTATGGTAAAAAAAATGTGATTATCAAAGAGGGTAACTAATAAGAACATTTAATGAAGATGATAAGATCTGTTGGCAACAAATGCGTCTTTTCAATTTACTTTTTATTATAAATATAAGTGTCCCAGTGGAATACCTGGCATTCAATTTTGGAGTCTTTATCCTTTTTTTGGTGTCCTCAGGATCCTGGGACCCCATTAGTGTTGATTGCTGCTTGTAGGCTGATCATGTTTAATTCTATCAGATAATTTTCAGAATCAGAGAAAAATAATTTAAATATGGATCAAATATTTAAATTAGAAAAATAAATAAACACTATAAGGCCAGCTCAAGTTTAAAACTGCTGTCAGTCAAAGCAGACTTTTCAATAGTCTTAACAAAGCATTAATCATGTATCTTACTACAACTTAGTAGTTCTTGTAGACATTCCTTAAATAAAAAAAGAGTTGAATTGGTCCAGCTGTAATATACATTACTACAGATCTGAAGGTTGTGTGTTTGAACCTTTAAGAGGGCAGAATCTTTCCTGAACTTCTCAGTTGTAGTTCACTGGCAACACAGAAACTGTTGTGAAAGATTTATATAGGAGTTTTAAGAACTTTCTCAATTGACACATTTTTCATAGAAATAAGTAAATAAGCATAATATAATTAACATTTCATTTATAGTTTCCTTGTGCTTGCTTCTATATCATGATTTACTGATAGAAATACTTGTCACAAGTTCATGTTAAATTTTTGATCAGTGATTTCCTTTTTAGGATTTTTTCTCTCCTTTCAGCTAGTCTATAAGCCTGATCCATTTTGAATTAATTGAAATTTTTAAAGTTTATTATAGTTTTTTTATGTATTCAATAACAGTAATGGAATTTTTTTATATATTTGGTATACTTAGGTATATGTATAGTATAGTTGCATATGTATATGATAATATATACAACATATATATATCTTTCATGAACATCCACATTATGCATGTATATCTTTCATGAAAATCCAGGTAACCTCATTTACACCATAATATATATATTTGAAATTATGCAAGATACATTCAACTTTTTTTTAACACACATATGAAATTATACAATATATATATGATTTATAGAACATATATTAATGATGATATATGATCTGCAATTATACAAAACATAAATAAACTTTTATACAACATAAAAATGCAATTATACCATAAATAAATATATGCAACTATACCATAAATATATCTACAAATATGATATATATATGCAATTATATAACATACTGTGTATGCAGTTATAGCATATATATACATATATAGTTATTGGATATTGCAATGTCTAAGATACAGCTTAGTTTTGAAGAGAGTTGAATATGTACAGTTTTAATTTATTAAAGTATACTACTTTTCTATTAAAATTTTGTAAGGTAGTGGATTTTATAAAATTCATTATAATATTGTTGAACTGAACCTTGATAAACTGTGTTTGAGAAAACTGCATTTTCATCAGATTCCTTTGCAGAATACAAAAAAGAATCATAGAGGCAGTGTAAAATTACACCCCAGCTGATCATTTCTAACAGAATGCAGACAGAAAATCTGTCATGGATTGTGCTGGTTGAGTCATTAATAGTTTATTTACTGAGGAGATTCCTAGAGATTCCAGCTACAGAAGCATCATCACAAGCTGTAGCAGCAGCATTTGTTATCTGTTTCTGTGGGAACAGATGCCATATTGCTGAGGATGTTGAAAGAGGTGACTGATGTAAGGGGGTTACCTATCTTTCTCTACACCTTGTCTAATGTCAGGTGTACCTTGTTGATAAACTTAGGGCAAATAATGCAGTGTTAGCAATGCTGTTATCTGTAATATCATAGGTGTTTCATTGTCAGATATCAATATTTTTGTAACTATATTATGAAAATATGAAGGATTCCAGGGTTAATCCTGTCTAAATAAAAATGATCATGAGAAAAACATATCATTGAGCCAAAATAAGTTAGCATTTGTCTGAATCCAGTCACTGTCAGTGAGAGATTCAAGTTCCATGTATGACTGGTTTACATTAAATTTTTCAGCAAAATATTGTTGAAATTTTGTCCTTGATAATCATATGATATATGAATATATATATAATCATTCATCATATAATGATTATGTCAGGTTTAAAGGTTTAGATACAAAACATGCTGAGGTCACTTTTTTTACCAGGGGGAGAAGAACTTGAGTTATCACCATGGTCATTACTGATACAAAAAAGTAGTTGCAATGACCATCAGGTAGTTGAGGGAATGGCAAAACCATTTACAGCTGTTTTCTTTGTCTGATGTTCAACTCCTGTACACAAACATACAAGTTCAGGTTTTCTTCAGCTCAAACATTCATTTTATCTTGTAATATGATACCTCCTTTAACCTTTGTAATTAGTCTCTGCTTAGATTTTCTTTTCATTATGGCTAAGGTGTACTACCAGGGTTCACCCTGGCTGAAAAAAAGTTTGCGCCACAACTTTCGCCAAACGAGAAAACTTGGAGCCAAATTAAGGAAGTTTGTGCCAAATTTAGTGCCAATGGCTCAAATATATATTTTTATTATGTTTATTTTTTATCCCTTTAAAAACAGGTACCATATGTATTAAATTGTATTACCAGGTATATTCAAACTACTCACACACACATTCACTCAGGATATAATATTTAATTAAAGAGATGTTATTTATTTAATAATTGTAAATTTTATGAAGGGAGGAAGAAAAACTTCAAATTATTATGCAATTGATTTGTTTCCCTTCTGATCTATCTACCTGCAATAACTGAAAAACCTCAAAAATAAAACAAATAAAAGAAAAACATGTTTTAGAACTTTGTCTTAGTAGTGGAAATATTTTTCAATGGAAAAAAAAACATTGATAGAAAGAAAACTCGGTGCAGCAAAACTAGTCAGCCTTGTGACCAAACTTAGCCAAGTCAAGAACTACTTGAATATATCAAAATCTCAAACTTAACCTCTACGACTATTGCATTTCATACTTCAATATGTTTTACTTACAAAGACTAATTTACATGAAACTGATCATGGCTGGATCTGTAAATTAGCAGCCGACATGTCAAAATCAGCTGATCAAACACTGTCCCAGAATTTGCAATTTGCCAAAGTAAGTGAGGTCACATGCCCTCTGGTCATTTACTGCAGCATGATTACGTAAT